>JAJHSJ010000007.1:66386219-66540910 GCA_021015155.1 Magnolia officinalis | reverse complement strand
TCCTATTATACTAATCCTAACAACAGACACATATAGGATTAATCAAAAATAACTCTACTGGCTTCCAAGCCAGGTAGAGGATCCAATCACAAACTATTTAAGAAGTAAACAATATACAAACTAGTTTATGATGGATATGACTGTGTAAGTGTGTGAGGTGTGATTTCAGATATTCAGATATGCAAATATTAAAGTAAATCACACAATCAGAAGAATAACATTCTCAAACACAGTCATTTTTATAGTGGTTCGACGATCAGTCTACTCCACTCCCAGCAGATGCACTCAACCCTTGAGTGTGCCGGATTTCACTAAGGAGGTTTTACAGCGGTTCACCTCAAACCTAAGGTTTTAAATCAGGTTCACCTTCAACCTTTACAACCTACACTGAGGCTGACTATTTATGCTCTTACAAGCAAGGGTCAACACAACGTACCCACTTTTAGGCACACTAGCCAAGGATCTTCCATAAGACCCCACGGAGGTTTCTACACGGTTCACCTCAAACCCGAGGTTTCACAATGGTTGACCTCAAACCTACGGTTTTTACTGGTTCACCTTCAACCAGATGTTTATGCTTTCCATAGAGTAAGGGTTCACACAACACACCCACCACATACACTCCCGTCGGAGGCCTCCTACGAGGGCTTTAAGGGGTGAGAAACACTTAAGACCCAATCCTATAAAGGAATGATCACAAGTGTCCTCTGGACTATAGATACTTACAGATAAGCTAATGAGTCTCATTAAGCACGTTTACGAAGATCTCCTCCTTTGTTGACGAAGACTCTTCGATCTCCTTGATCCGCAACTCAAAAGATATACCAATGCATGGTGACGGGTTGGGTCAAGGTTATGATGAAATCCTATTCTTAAAAGATTTTCCTATAAGGAAGATAGAGTGATTTCAATCATTTAAGTATTCATGGCATCCCAGCTTAATGATTTGCCATTAAGATGGTAGCTAGAGGATCCTTGAATGTGGAAGTTCATTCCCCAATCCACTCTATTGAATATCAATGGTGAGGGTGGATTGGAGGATGAACTTCCTTGAGAGAAAGGGCTTTGGATATAAGATCTAAAGTTAAACACTCAATAGCTCTCTCTTCTTTCTCTCACAGCAACAATAGTCAAGTTCTCTTTATATAGGCAAAAGGTTCCAACGGATATAAAACGGTCACATTTATGACAGAGTTCGATATCATCGAGCAGGTTCGATATCATCGAGCATATACTCTCCATAGCATCGATAGTCCGCTCAATGACTCGAATTCAATGTCATACGCTTTTGAAACCTTTTGCCAAACGGTCGATGAATCGAAACGATTGTTGATGATATCGGATTTCAAACTCTAATTCCATCGATGAGAGGTTTGATCCATCGACACTTTGAAAAATGAAAGAGACTTGACTAGAAATATTTTAGGTTTTTATGAATGATCGGGGAACCATCGAGATCATCGGAATTTGAATGTTGATGATATCGATATCAGAGTCGAGGCATCGATAAATCTAGCAAAATTTTCATTAAGCTTGCTGGACAGTTTATGTCCTTGTTCGATGCAATCGACTTGGTACCGATGTCATTGATATTTGAATATTGATTCTATCGAAGGGTGTCACGCCCCAAACTCGGAAACCGGGCTCACAAAATTCCCGATCGCCGAATCCGGCGTCGACAGCCTCCGTAGTACCCCATTCTCGGCTCCCAGCGCCCATACGCCAGATTCCGATCCTGGGATCCTACAAGGAGGATTTTTAGCATGAATTTTTTTTTTGTAATGGAGCATAATCACAAGCATAACCAAGACACAAAACAACAACACCACATATCCACTATATCAAAAACTTTTAAGTACAATGTGGGAAGGAAATACAATGTAATGATATCAAAGAAAACTCCAAAAGCTCCAGAAGACTGCTGCACGCTCCGAGCTCAACGCTCTGCTGCCAACCTAACGCCACCTGCACGCATCTATCGTGCATAAGCTTACAAAAGCTTAGAGGGTGGTGAAAGTGTGTTGTAAGGCGAGTGTCAAGTGTACAATATCAGAGTAATGCGGGAAATATGCGGTAAGTCCATGAATGCTATCAGCTATACTAAAGTTATGTAATGCAAGGCATGAATGCTGTCGGTCATACCAAGACCATGCGATGCGAGGCCTATGTAGCCAAATGTCATATGCGAGATGCAAAGCAAGCGTGCCAGTACTCATAAGTACACATATCAGTACGTTCCTCTCTGGATATCACCGGGGTCTAATACACCTCACACTGACTGCCTCCTCCTAGCTGCACAGTCAAGCAAGTGGAAGAGACCACACTATCCGCCTGACCAGTAGTCTGCCAATACCTACCCGGCTCGTCGATAGCGGACACATTTGCGAGCGAGCTGGTCAAACTCAGCCTAGCTTATAGCCCCCTCACTCAGGTGGATAAGGCCACACCCCTTCCAACCGACCACGACACAGTGGGAGACGCGGCCTACTGGTATTCGGCACTCGGGCGCTCGTGTATCCACTCGGTCTAGACGTTGGAGCACCTCTTGGTACCAAAAGGTTCTGGGATTTTCACCCAAGGACATCCTAAGTGCCACAATGCTAGAACAAAGTATTTTCGGTATCCAATACGGCCATCCACGATGTGTTGGAGCCACGGCCTGTGGAGCACGGCCCTGATGTCGCTAGGGCGTGCAGTGATCAAGTCACACATATGCGAGATGCATGAATCACACCGTCAAATCATGCAGCAATCCATGCGCGTACAATGCGATAATGTGGGGCACTCCGCCTCATAAGGAGTCCCCTAAGTGGTCTGCCCAATGGCGTATGCTATGCTCAGTTACTACTCATATCAAGCATACATATGATGCGTATGAGTATGAATCATGGAGGAGCTATAGAGCATGTTATAAAGTGGTGAACTATCAACAAATGTGGGCCTACTAATGGGCCCTAGGGAGAGTTATAATGCGGACATTAAACCAACATTATTCTACAATGTGGACGTCAAACCAACATTGCTCCCAAGGCATAGCCCGCTATAAGACATCATTACACAAACCATGGGAAAATCATACATTGCAATGGACCCTAAGGACCTCCCGTTGGGCCTCGACCTATGGGCCTTGGATACATCAAGTGGGCCGCATCATATGGGCCTTACATAAATCAAATGGGCCACATTAATGGGCCTTAGGTACATTGCAATGGGCCATATCCCATGGGCCTTTGAAACATCACAATGGGCCTCGTAACATGTGCCACAAATACATTGAATGAGCCTAAACACATGGGCCATATATACATCAAGGTGGGCCTCAACAACGGGCCACAAATACATCCAGATGGGCCTAATCACATGGGCCTTGCATGCATACCAAGGTGGGCTACACCAAAATACAAGTGGTGATGATGATTTCCACCATTAAAATCCTTAGGGCGCACCATAACATTTATTTCTCGTACGATCTGTTCATAGGGTCACCAAGAACTTGGTGGCCCAAGGGTCTAATGGTGGACGTTCAATCGTCACTGTACAGTGTGGTCCACATGATAAATAGATCTATCTTATTTTTTTTTCAGGGGCCCCACCGTCCACTGGACGGTGGGTTACAACACATGCATCAGGGTAGGCTCCCACCGCCCGCCTGGACGGTGGGAATAAAGCACATACATCACTGTGAGCTCCACGTGGGGTCCACTGTAATGTTTATACTCCATCCAAACCGTTCATGAGGTCACACGGACCTGGAAATGAAGAGGAAAAATAAATTTCGGATTGATCCAAAACTTCTGCAGACCCACAAATGGGTTTCAATGGTATACATTCAATTCACACTATTCCCTCTGATGTGGGCCACCTGAGCGTTGGATTTGTCTGAAATTTGGAGGGGGCCCACGTCACGAGGTGGTCCACCAAATGGACGGCTTGAATGGCATACATCCATCAAAGTGGGGCCCACTAGCCGTCCAGCAGGTTGCTGGACGGCGTGAACAAAACACATGCATAAAGGTGGGCTTCCACAGTCCGCCTGGACGATGGCAGCAAGGCACATGCATCAGTGTGGGTCCCATGTGGGGCCCATTGTAATATTTATTTTCCATCCAACCCGCCCATAAGGTCACGCAGACCCAGATGGAGGGTGAAAACAAATTTCAGCTTGATCCAAAACTTCTGTGGACCCAAAGTGGGTTTTAATGGTATATGTTCAATTCACACTGTTTCCTCTGGTGTGGGCCACCTGAGCGTTGGATCGAGCTTATTTTTGGAGGGGACCCACCTCAGGGGTGGTCCACCTCATGGACGGTGTGAATACAAAATATACATCATAGTGGGGTCCACAACTAGGGCCAATGGGGACCACCCCTTTTTGTTACGTCATGGCAGCAAGTTCCTGCCACCTTTTTCTCAAATGAAAAGAATTTTGTTACCCTAGGTGGGACCCACATTAACCAGATCTACCCCGTCCATTGTATGTGTCCCACAAAATTAAGCGTCCAAACCAAATTTCATGTGGGTCCAAGCTCCACGTGGACCCCAGCAATCATTTTTCGAAGTTTTAACGGCAAAAATCACTATTTCCTATGGTAAGGCCCACTCGATTATCGGATCAGCCTCATATTTTGACTCAACGCCTAAAATGGGCGGGAGAATAGAATGGACGGCGTGGACCATCTACATACATCAAGGTGGGGCCTACATGAGCACCCACTTCCAATGCCTTAGAAAAGGCTGATATTTGTATTTGGTTTTAAAACGTCCAGAGAGTCCCTGGACTCTCTTTTCTTCTTTTTTTTTTTTTTGTTTGTTTGGGCTTGCAACGCCTTTGAGGTGGGCCCTTCCTAGGTGGGCCACCACATGGGGATGTGGTGTGGTCACCATGCATATGTAAAGTGGGCCCCACCTTTAGATGGTTTGGATCCAATACATGCTCCATTGTGGGGTCCATTCAAGTGGGCCACACAATCATAACATCACAAGAAAAGAAAAATGAAAGAGAGAGAGAGAGAGAGAGAGAGAGAGAGAGAGAGAGAGAGAGAGAAAGTGGGACACACGTGTGATGGAGGGACCCCGATATTATGGGCCCTCCGTTACATGATCTACAACATACATTAAGTGGGTCCCATTTCATATGGGCCCACCGATCAAAATCAACGGTGGAGATCCGTTCTCCACCGAAATGGATGGTCTAAATGGCCATGTTATGCAAAGAAAGTAAACATCATGATGGGGTCCATGGAGAATGGCCCCATCATGGATTGATCTTGAAATCAAAGTGGACCATTGGCCACATTTAGGGTCCAAAATGAGATCCATACCATTGATCGGTAGGCCTCACTTGGCCCATCATCAAAACAAGAAATCTACACCTATAGAAGCACCCACCTTCGATCTTCTTCGGTCCGTTGGAACGTCAACCTTCTTGTGTTCCTCTTTGACGGTGGAGATGGGAAATCAAGGGCTAGGATGAGAGGTTTTGGGAAGGGAAAGGTGGGCCACACAAGGTCATTTTTTTCCATGGAAGGCTTGGACGTGGGAGCTCTCTTTGCTCTTGGTGTTGCTTTGAAAATGAATGAATGAGAATTAAAGGAGAGGGAGGGAGAGATAAGAGAGAGGGAGAGTAGCTTAGGTAGGCAATGATGACTTGTAAGAGAGGGTGGCTAGCATTAAATGCTTGTAAGAGGGATAGGGGTGTAGGGTGGCTATAGCTTAGGCTAGGGGTGTAGGGTGGCTATAGCTTAGGCTAGGGGTGTAGGGTGGCTATAGCTTAGGGTGATGTCATCCATCACCCTCATAATTACCTAGGGATTGGTGCCACATGGGATGGCTGGGTCCCGCAATGTGCGGTCCACGGTTATTATAATGTATGGTCCGCATCTTATGATCTAAGCATCGGATTGGCGCATGAGACGCAGCGTTAGAACCGCAGCGACGGTGCAGTCGCACTGATACAGGTCTCGGATTAAACCGACTCGAATCTAAAGGATACAACTTACGATCGATCGCAACGTCGATTATCGGTCGCGGATTGCCGGACTTCGACGGAAATAATCGCAGGATTCATCGGAATAGTACGAACTAGGATACGGGTCTTACAAAGGGCCCCCAATCATAGTTAAATAACCCTGAAATATTTTGCTGGAGAACTTGGCGCCCAAGATTGATATCATCGAAGGCCTACCGATATCATCGAGGTTTGAATTTTGATGGTATCGAGGAGGCTTCGATATATTGATGCTTATATGATATTCTTTAAGAAAAACAGGGGCGTCAAAAATCTGCCTGTCGATATTATCGAGTCAATTTCGATAGACTCGAGATTTGAATATCGATGATATCGATAGGTGTATCGATACATCGATAATTCATCCAGATATGTTATGAGGTTGCTGGACATATTTGGTCCTCTTTTCGACGTATCGATGAAGCATCGATGACTTGATAGAGCAGGTCGATCATATCGAGATGTGTATCGATAAAATCGACAAGGCGAGAAAACTTAGAGAATCTTCTATTTGGAAAACATTTTCTTACCTTAAACCCTAAGTTGTTCTAGTTTATTTTTAAGGGTTTTAGCGTACCTGGTGATTTGGGACAAGGGATGTGAGGCTCAGATTTACCTGTGGCGAGCTTGCACATATACGGTTGAGGTAGACGCTTGAATTGATCTTCCTATCAGCCTCTGTAGACGAACTGACTGAACACTAACGCTAATTGACAAACCAGGGCACTTTCAACTCAAAGTGACCATAGCACGTCCGGAAAGCCGTTTTCGGAATGTCCTCCTCTCGAACCCGAATCTGATGGTAATCGGAGCGCAAGTCTATCTTGGAAAAATACTGTGCACCTAGTAACTGATTAAACAGATCATCGATACAGGGAAGTGGGTATCAGTTCTTGATGGTGATTCTGTTGAGCGCACGATAATCCACACAGAGCTGTAACAAACCATCATTCTTCTTCACAAACAATACTTGGGCTCCCTAAGGCGAACTGTTGGGACGAATAAAACCTAACTCCCGGAACTCATCCAATTACTCCTACAGTTTCCTCAACTCCAACGGTGCCATCCGGTAGGGGGCCTTCAAGATAAGCGCGGTATCGAGCACCAGATTAATCTAAAACTCAACCTGCCGACACGGCAGCAAACCCGGGATCTCCTGAAACACATCTGAGTACTTGCAAACTGTAACGCCCTGAAAATCGGGGGTCGAGTAGAAACTCAACACCCGAGTTCCAACACATCACTTATGCAACACATTTAATGATGATTGTATGTTGTATGTATTGGTGCGTAAAACATGAGTGAGATTAAGCCAAAACAGTAAACATAATCCAGGGACAGTTATAATACACAAGTGAAATACTGTAAAGAATATGTATAACCTTATAAACCATTTCAGGTCCCCAAAATATGTATGCATTGCCAGGTCAATAATTACAAGTACTGTTTCAAAATATAAAATGTCAAAATTGTAGTAGTCTGGTACAAGTGAAACCCTAGAGCCCCATCGATCAGAACGCTCTAAATGAATCCGCTTGAATACTGCATATAAGAGAAGGTGTCCTCGTCATCCTCAAAGTCCGGCTCCGCGTTGTAGGCATCGCCACCACCTACATTTAAGACAGGGTCTGGTTGGTGTGTACAACACCGTCCTGTAACGTGGGAGTGAGTGATCAACTCAGTGGAATAATAAAGTAAAAGTTAACATGTTATCAATTCAATCAAACGGTAATGATAAAGCAGTAAATCACACATCCCTAAGTACTCTTTTTAATGTAAGTATGGTATGTATGTATGATACATGCCCTCGCCTACGCTCCCTCAACGACTCCATACGATCGCGACATGCCACACTCCCTCAGTGCTTAACCATCAACGCCAAATGCACACATAATGCGGTGCATGAACATGATTACCAAGTCCCTTATTAGTCATTTTCATACAGCAGGATTGGGAAACTAAGGTACCTCCCTTATATCACTTCCCAAACAAGGATCCATTCTAGGGTCGTCAGTCCTAGTAAACTCATACGATGATACGGTTCTAGGTCACTGCGAAGGGCTCGTCACCTTATTAGTGCAGGCCTAGTTGTACTCTAGTTGCTACGGAAAGGCTTGTTGCCTCACCGCAGACTCAGAGTATGCTCGAGGTCACTACAAAGGGCTCGTCACCTTATCAGTGTAGGCCGACAGCTCGAATACAGTGTCTCATATCACCGTATTCGGCTCACGAGTCTAGGTTGCTCACTGGTCACTACGGGGAGGCTCGTCGCCCCAGCTTAGGTCGACAGCTTGACCACGGTGTCCCATACCACTATGTCCGGCTCATGAGTCTTAGTGGATCAAGGTATCAAGGTTAATAGAGATTTCACTGGTGAGTTTGGTACCCTAAGTTCAAGCAGTAGTGTCCAAACATGGTTAACATACATCGGTCCAATCGGGTTATTTGACAGGCTCGACTAGCACGATTGCACATCGAGCTGATCGACATGAAGCGCATAAGCACTCCGTGTGGCCTCACCACTGTCGCCAATCGATATTCGACTCGGATTCATCAGGCGCATCTCATGTGGCGGGACAAAGTCAGTCACTACTTCGAGGCCTATTATCGATTGCCTGGACTATAGAATAGCCCCAAACACATTCAATTACAACGATCTAGCATATGAGATACTCAAGCAGTAATAGAGCAATGATTCAAATCATACAATCAGTTGAGCATGTTATGAAGTACAACATAAACATGAATTCACACTTATGCATTTCTAGGTAAAAGCAATGAATATGAAACAAGGCATATGGAGAAAATCATATACATCATTAGAGTGGCTGAGAATCCTATCTCAACACCCATTTAAAGAACAATTTACAAGTATTTATTCATACAGACATGTTTATAAACACTTAGCATACACATTATATCATACATGGTATGTATTTATTAGCATATGTATTAGGACAAGTCCTTTCGTCAAAGGATTGCCGCCTACACAACATTCGCATAGCCATGATAGTTAGTCATGGCGTACACTAACGCAAGGTTTATACTCATTTAGTCTTTTACTCAAACACTTAGGCTACGCATTGTAACATACACAACGTATGTTAATATAATATGTATTAGGCTAATCCAATCACCCAAAAGTTGATACACATGCATCTAGTATATATAGACAGTAATTAATCATGGTAAGCACAAATCCGAATTTCATACGTATACGGTATTTTCTACAAATACGAGGAATACAGTATATTCAACCTAGCTAACGTATAACTGAAAAACGGAACGGACATCACTTTATGCATGTGAAATAGCGTCCACGTCAGTAATATATCATTAACCAACATTGAAAGCCTTGAAAACCATAACCTATACGTTTATAGTCTGTACCTTACGCCGATAAATGCGTAACGGAGTCGTCTTAAACACGTAATCTTTGTCATGGGCAGAATGACAACCTATAGCACGAACTAGATTAGCTATTTCATCCTTTCACTGTTTGAAACCCTAGAACGGATTAAGATTAGGTTTTCTTACCTAAGAATAGGATCGGTATCGCCGGTAAAGCGATACAGAAGTGATGGTAAGGCATGTGGAGTAGCGGGATCGAATCCCAGGAAGAAGCGCCTACTCTCTCTCACTTTCTATCTCTTTCCTTCTCTTTCTCCTCTTCTCTCTCTTAGGGTTTAGAGAATTCGTATGGAGTGAGAGAGTGAGGGTTTTAAGCCCTTATATAGACCTAAAATTGATGGGAATGACCCCAGGGCCAAGGTATACTTAGGTTATGTCCAAAGAGCGTCTGTTTCAGCTCAACGGAGCACTTCCGGAGCCCTCTTTTCTGTGTGCGGTCGGACTTAAGCTCACTGACCTTGGATCTAGGTCAAGTTAAGTTTTTGTTCCAGTCGGGTTTCCAGATCGCACGTGGCGGACCAGTTTCAATTCAACGGTCACTGAAACTCGATCAGGGTTACAAGTACACTGCCATGTATGAGAAATTTCTCCTGATCTGAGGGTGTATTTGGGTCAGATTCTGACGGTCTGAATCCTTATATTCGGCCTGCAAGCGATAAGTCTCAGATTACTATTATTTCTAAAGATATCCACATTTCTCACACACTTCACTCCGGGCTCAAGCGAATAGCTTCGGAATACTATTTGGACTTGATTTCCGAGGTGGTTATCAAGTCCAGCAAGGTGCTCTTAATTATATAATTTCGTAGTAATCGGACTTTCGACGTGTGGTCCAGATCCGATACGAAGTTTCAATGTGCTCCCGAGAGCAACTGGGTAATGAGATTGATCCTAGATTTTAGGGTAACCTAGCGTCAATGATTCCATAAGTTTTAGGTCTTGCAGATCGTATTTAAAGTGATCAGTATGAATTTCACAAGTAAACTAATTTAGCACTAGATAAAACTCGCCTAATTTCTAAAGGATTTAGTCCTTAGTGATTTCTGGCTGAGGTGGCACTCGGGTCTTAGTACGGATTTTTTTGAGATGTTACACAAACAATTGGCAGTTGCTCAATACACCCTACAACAGAACCCTCGACGACAGAATCCAAGATACTCGATAACGGCTCTCCCCTGGGCTCGACAACAAACTGGAATACTGGTAAGCTTGGAATGTGGAACGTGACTGTCCTCGTGACACAGTCCAAGATGGCACGATACTCTACATGCCAGTCCATACCCAGAATAACATCAAAGCTTGACATCGGCATCACGAGCAGATCGGCAGGAAGGAACACTCGCCCACTAACACTGAGCAAGAAGGACAACGATGGGTCAACACAACGGACTTCCCCATTAGAGTCGAGACTGACAAGGCCTTAGACATGGACTCCGATGGAATACCGGTCGATCGACAAAACTGCTCGGCCACAAAAGAATGGGAGGCACTAGAATTAAATAAAACATGAGCAACGTAAGCAGAAATAAGAAGAATACCCTCGATGACTCCGTTGGTCGATGATTGTGGGTCCTGGCCTGGCGCCTGCTGCGCGGGATAAAATCGGCCCTGAGCTGGTAGGGGAAACAAACCAGAAGACTGTGGATCCGGAGTCTGTGCATGCTGGGCTGTAATACATACTTGACCCAGGGACTAAACATAAGGATATCCTCTCTGCTAGTACTATTGCTGCTGCTGCCTCTGCTGAGGAGGTCTGCCTGACTGCCTCTACTGCTGAGGAGGAGCTCTAAAAGCAGGGACTAGAAGCTGCGCTTGCTGCTGCTATTGCTATTGAGGAGAACGAGGAGGAAGCAACTACGGTTCTACTGCTGAATCGGGAGAGGGCACTCACGCCTCTGATGCCCGGCCTGTCCACAACCGAAGCAAACACCAGAAAAGGGGCCGAAAGATAAAGTGGCTGACGGTGCTGATGATGATGACGAAGCTACTATTTGAGTCATAGCCCAGTCCTCCTCATAAATTAGTGCCTGATGAATGACTTGGTTAAACGTCTCCAAACAATGCCTTACCACACGGCTACGAAGGGCAGGATGCAAGCCAGTCACAAAACGACAGGCCCTCACTTCTCATCGCTGGTGAGATGAGGAGCAAATCTAGACAGTGTCAAGAAACGGGCCTCAACTGAGATACTGACAAATCACCTTGAATTAGGGTCTCAAACTCGGTCGCTCGCTGGATCTGAACATGCTCGGGGAAGAATTTTTGGTCAAAACGGATCACAAATTCCTCTCAGGTCTAAACGAACTGAGGCCCGACCATCCTGGATACGGACGACCACCAATGACGGGCCTCGCCCTAAAGAAGATAGGCTGCAAGGGAAACTCTCTGATCTGCAGGACACTGCATAATGTAAAAAATCCTCGCAATCTCAGTGTGCCAAGCCTCGGCGGCAGAAGGGTCAGGGTCACCACTAAACCTCGGGGGATCATATTGCTGAAAGTCTCGAGATATCGCGCTCGAACATGGCAAGTCAGACTGCCCAGAAACCTCGACAGTAGCAGGCTGACAGGTCTGCAATGCAGTGGTAACAAGCTGCATCAGTTGTTGAAAGTGCTCGGCTCTTATGGGATTGTCGGAAAGGCATGGGCGACACTCACCTCGGGCGGAGGTACGGGTGTGGCTGGCGGAATAGGAGCCTCTGCAACCGGAACAACAGGCTGAGGTGGGGGAACCGGCGGGGAAACTAGAGCAACTGAAGGAGCGGGTGCTACAGGCTCAATTGGAGGAACAAGATGGATCGGAATCTTGGAATCGAGTCCCCTATGACGGGAGCGGGATGCGATCGAATAGAACGGGTATCTCGGGAGCCTCGTCCATGGGCACCACGACCACGGGTGTCGTGACCAAGGTGTTCACTCCCCAAGTATAGGGTTGTGATGTAGTAATAAACTCGGTAAGACCGAGGTCGAATCCACAGGGACTGATACTTGTACGTTATCTGAAACTACGTAGAATTATAACTAGACTAAGATGTAATCTAAATAAGATAGAATTGAAGAATAATGGTGAAATATTAATCTAAACTTAAAGAATTCAGGGAAAGAAAACTAGGGATTCAGAGGATCCACTTGTAGGGATCAGGGAGGTTTTATGCCTGCATCAAGAACTCAACTGGACTTAGAGTCCCATCTACATTCAGTTGAAGAATGTAACCATGGAAATGAAACTGAACTTACTTGATATAGTTTTCAAGAGATGAAAGGTATATGAATTAGAATGGATTCCATCACTAAACCATGCCCAGGAGACAAAGTAAACGACAAAATTAAACTAATTACCAACCCATCAACATGCTATGAATGTTAAGAAGGGTACCGTCATCCTACCATGCCCAGGAGACGCTGGTGAACAGCAGGGCTTCCTGACGTCATAAACATAAGAGGAATAGGAACATGCTCAAAGCTATCACAGACCCATTGTAATTTCAGTCACAACAGACCATTAAAAACTAAAAACATTCCCTTAATTAAACTAAAATCAATATCGGTTCAGTATAAACAAAATGCATAAAATAGAGTCTCCCATCATGCCACAAGCTTCACCTCTTAGCCCTAGTTAAGAGGTTTAGCCTTACATGATGAGGCTAGAACACATAAGAAGAAAACAAAATAAAATAAAATAAAATTATAAAGAAAGAAAATAAAAACTCTATCAGTCGTTGCTCCATGGCTGGTGCTGCTCCCAAAAAAACATAAGAATCTCTTTCCCTGTCTCCCTCCCTCTTTATAGCATAAGAGGGTCAGTCGTATGGAGCTTCCGCACCCAGAGGCGGAAGGAGAGTTTGCAACCGAGTGAGATCTACTCCATTTACGCAGCAGGCTCAAAGCATCTTACGCATCTATCCTAATTGGTGGGCCCTTGATTGAGGTGAAACAGGAAATCCACTCCATCCAGTGGGTTCATGTCAGATTTTTGGTTGGGAATGGATTGATTTGGCTCGGATTTGGTGTGGCCCACAGGATCTCTCTTCCGCCGTCCAACTTGCATTCAATGGATAGGATCTCACGATACCTTACATGGGGTCAAACTGACACTTAGGCGAGGATGAGAGAAACGGTGGGATTCCAATGGACGGTCCGGATCGGACCTTCAGTGTACGATGGTAGCCCATGAAACTCATCCGCAGGATCGGCTCTGTTTGCGAAACAGAGCCTGCGTAGTAACGCTGTGATGCTTGGTGGGGCCTACTATAAGCGTCGGTTGAAGAATCCATGCCGTCCATTGAGTTGTCCTCGAAAAACCATCCAGAAATGGGTATTTTTTTCTTGAATTTAGTGTGGCCCATTGAATCTTTCCTTGCCGCCGTCCGTCTCATGCTTGAATGGTTATGATCCCATCTTCTTAGTTTCTTAAAATCTTTTCACCTAAGCCTTGGTAAGAAGGACCTCGGGGTTCTAATAGACGGTGTAGATCATCCTTTTCGACGATGGGTGGGGCCCACTATCAAAACCCAATTGCTAGTACGTCCGTCACTGGACGTTTCGCTTGGCTATATTTGGATGATTTGCAAAAAATAGGTGGAGTCCATTGCGATGCCTGTCCTAGAAATCCACTCCCTTCATCAGATCATGGACGTAGTGTTGGCCCACAGCCTCTAGTTTGAAGTAGATCCGACTTCAGGGTGGGCCACAAGCTCAACTGATGTGTGGACAACATTCACCCTTAAAAATATAATCCCTTCACGTGGATGCCATGCATGGTATCCATATTTACAAATTTGCCCTTATCTTTCGTGATAACTTCTGCCGTCCATTTCTCCCTACCGTATCGTTCAAAAGAGGTGAAATTTAACGGATATTCACCGTTTTTCATGATCTTTCCATCGGTTCAGTTTGAGTCTCAATTTCCCAAGGATGTCCAAGATGCTTTCTCAATGGTTATTATCTGATCTTGTCCATCTGGTCACTTACACACTAACCCAAGGGCTGAATTTTAATGTGTACGGTTAATTTACGGTCCTCAGGTCAGGTATGAAGTTTCGAGCTGAACGGATGGTGGGAACCCTGTGATCTTGCATTCTGTACCAATTTTGGGCCACTTGAGCTTCGCTTTATCTGTTTTCTTGGATCTCTGGAAGGTGAATTCTTCGATCTTGGTTCCTTAGAGTCCGTCCCTTGCCTTGGTGTCCTCAGATTATTAAATCCATGCTTTTTAGCGACTTTTTACCGTCCATGCTCTCAAATACACCCTGTATCACAAACACAGTTAAAACCGGGCGTTAAACAATATTATGTTCGTAAAATCAAGTAAGAATCGGGTCTAGTATGCAATATTCAACCCTCAACACAAGGGTGCCGCGACCTCATGTACCACGTCTTGGCGGCATCGTCTACAAAACAACGACGACGTGAAGAATCAGGACAATTACAGGCTCAATACGGAGCAAAAGGAAGGGTCTCAGGACACTACTTGTCCTAAGCGCTTAGCGGACATGCGATATTATCCCGAGTTATTCTAGAATTACTTGCTATGCTTTGATACCAACTCCTATCACACCCCAAACTTAGTAATCAGACTCACGAGGAACCCGATGACCGGTTCTGGCCGCAACAGCCTCCGTAGTACCCCATTCTCGGCTCCTGAGGCAGGTTCCGATTCTGCAATATTACAAGGAGGATTTTCATAATAATATAATCATTTTCAACACGAGCATACCCAAGATCACAACAACTATATCTGAGAATAACAAAGGCACACATCACAAAATTCTCTAAGAATATGAACTTTTACAAGTATCCATAAGGTCCAAAAGGACATACATAAGATAACATAAGAGGGAAAGGAAAGTCTGCAACACTAGGGTCCTCAAACTCAACGCTACTCCACGCTCTGCCACTACGACGTTCGCCTAGGATCACCTGCACACATCAATCGTGCATAAGCTTATAAAAGCTTAGAGGGTGGTGAGAGTGTGTGACAATGGTACACAGAAGAATAGAAGGAGGTACAGGAAGAGAAACATGCTCAATGCAAATGCCACTAGCCTTACCAAGGCTTATCATGAATACGATGCAAGGAGTACTGGGCGCCATACCAAGGCAATGCATGAAGGGGGCTTATACAATCGATGCGAATGCGATGCAAAGTAATGCTAGTGCTCATGACCAATCCACATATCAAGTACATTTCCAATTATAAGGAAATCACCGGGGTCCATTACACTGTTGGATGACTGCCACTCTACAGACCCTGCACAGTTAAACGAGCATAAGAGACTTCACTACCCACCTGTGGACAGCCAATCACCAGGAAGGCCTGACGGCAACGGACCCATTCACGAGCTGGTCAGACTCAGCCTAGCGATGCCTTCTTACATCAGGTGGGTAAGGTTACACCCCTATCCAACCGACTACACAATAGTGGGAGTCGCGGCCTAACGGCATAAGGCCACCCGGTCATGGCATTGGAGCAGACCCTTGGTACCATAGAAGTTTTGAAAATTTCACCCATGGGCATCGTATGCACCCGGTATGCTCAAGTAATATTTCAGCTATCTAGACTTCCAACCATCCACGAATATCCCTGTGGAGGCGAGGCCCTGATAAAGCAAGGGCGGTATTATCATGAAATGTGATGCCAATGCATGAGTCACACATACAGATCATGCACTAACAAGGGTGGTATCATCATGAAATGTGATGCCAATGCATGAGTCACACATACAGATCATGCACTAACTGCAGGCACTCCATGTTCACAAGGGGAGAAACTCCATCCCTCTATGACCACCACATAATGCAATCAATTTATATAGATGATGCATATGGGTCATAATGATGTAAGTATACTACCTGTAAAATATACAACCCTCCATCCCAACGAGGGTCAAGGTTTAGGTACATAGACAGATACCGTAAGGAGAAGAGAAATCTTCTAGTGGGGGCCCAATACTTTGAGGTGGCCTACTAGCTAAGGGAGTCATCATCCCCAGGAAGAAACGGTCCTAATCAAGGGCCCAAGGTGGACCTTCAACCACTTACAGGAACCCTATGGCCTACCTTAGGGCCACCAAGGAGGACCTTTAACCTCAACTGGGTCCTAAAAGGTAGCCCGCTATGCATAAAAAGTAAGTCTAAGGCCCAAGTAATACATGGCATGGTGGGCTATACACAAAGCCTAACTCATCGAAAATTTGGTGGGTCCTCAAGCAAGGTTTGAACCCAACCATAAAGGTTATAAACCGACATATTGTGGTGGGCCTCATGGGCAGCCCAGTAATTCATCCAGATGGGCAATTTTGCACTTAATACTAATGAGTTGAGCCTCACTTCTTAGCCCAAGTACATAGTTGATTTAGTGGGCAGTCAAGGGCCCAACTACTTGCATATGATATCCCATAAACCCATCACAATAGGCAGAAGAGTATAGGCCCAATGGTTGATGGGCCTCCTTAGAAGGATCTAGTCCAAAAGAAAATGGCTAAGGAACTAGTAATTATCCATATACAATGATCCAATAAAACCCATCTTCGGTGGGCCTCAGATGGGCCCTAATTAAACCCAAAAATACTAAAGGAAAATGGCAACATAGCTGATTAATCCATCCTCAAATCTGGTGGGCCATGCTGCCCCAGAATAACTCTTATGGGTAGCAGTATTGGGTCTATTGTCAAATTTTAGCCCACCCATTTTCTAGGTTGGTTGGAACTCAACAATAAAATTATTTTATAGTATATTTAATCCCTGATGGCCCACACACATAATTATGGGTCCCACCAGATGAGTGGGGAATATACAACACATATTCAAGTGGGCCATGCCGTTGGAATGCAGGCCCAGCAGCCCAAGGTAGGGGTGTCCCTTGGTGGGTAGTCCTACGGACCTGGATATTTGGCCCAAAACTGACCCAAATTTGCAAGTTGTACCGCGGTCAGTACAGGGGCCTGATGGCCCTAAACATTTTCAAGATGGTCCTTCCATAGGTGGGACACACCTCCATAAAATTTCACAATTTTTTGACAATCAGAAGTATTTTAATTAATTTAAATGAAATAGACTATCCAGAAAATCTGGTTAATCTGGATGTCCCAATGTGGTGGGCCGGTCCAGCCCTTGCCACGGTGTGCACGGGGGTTCGTTGACCCTAAAATTTGGTAGGTGGGTCCTACCATGGTTGGATCACCTTCCTGTAGTGTTTCATGATTTTTGAATACTTAGAAGTATTTTAATTAAATTTAAGAATACAATCTATCCAGAAATTCTACTAAGTGCAGAATTCTGGATAGACCATGTTCGAGCACCCAATGGGGTGGACCCTGGATGTCCAAAAATTGGGAAAATTAAATTTAAACCTTATAACATATATGTAGTACAAGTTAGAGGCCACAAAAGTGGCCCACCTAATTAGAAACTATTTTAAACTTTTGAGTTTCCACATTGCAACCTTGTTGGAATTACAACAGAAATTTCAGCAAGGTACCCATATTGGCTCAATCTTTTGGAGACCTAAATGAGGTCAGTTGAGGCTGAAATTTGGCATGCTTATAGGTGGGACATGTACCTTCAAAAATCATATATCACTTGGTATAAAACACCCCACCAAAAGCTCCAAATTCTGGCCTCAAGTTTCTCTAAAAATCTGGCCAAATAGATTTGGACAACAACATATAATTGAAAGAAATAAGATATAAACATTATTTACAATGGAATTTAACCCCAGGAATTGTGTGATGGACCACTCCAGTGGGCCCCAAAAATGTCCAGACCTTCCCTATCATCAAATACCCCTTTCATGTGTCCCATTTAGGTGGATTTTGAGGCCACATGTCTAAGGATGGACCGCTATGGCCGTCCAAGCTCTTTTGGATGGTCTGGATTTTTGTTAGCCCACAAGGTGGGCCACACATATAAGATCAGAATTATATCATAAAGGAAAAAAATAAAGAATTGACCGCAAGAGGAGGGGCTCCGCCACATTGAGGCCCTCCCCTTCATCAATCACACCACACATTCCTTTAATTTATATGTTACAACAAAGATCCACCACATGTATGTCTTATATTCAAGATTAATGGTTGGGATGCCATCCCAACCATGATTCTAAGGTCTAGATGACCTATCATGCCATGAAATTCAAATAATCCTCCATGATGGGTACCCATAGAGGGAAAACCCCATGCATGGACATGCATGCATCAAATAGGCCATTTAGCCACAACTAAGGGATGATGTAGGATCTCCACTATTGATTGGTGGGTCCTACACTTCCCATATAAAAAAAGATCTAAGAATATGAAAATAAAAATCCTAAATCCTAGGAGTACACCCACCTTAGATTGCTGCAATCTTGGACCTCCTAGCTCCTAGTGCACCAAGGGATCCATATTGGGTGAGATTGGATTTAGATGGTTAGATTTAGAGGATTAGAGGGGAAATGACGCTGGAATAATGGAGGGAGTTGGGATGGTTTGGAGTTGCTAGGGAAAGAAGAGAAGAAGAGAAAGATAGAGAGAGAGAGAGAGAGAGAGAGAGAGAGAGAGAGAGAGAGAGAGAGAGAGAGAGAGAGAGAGAGAGAGTTTTAAGGCAAGCAATCATTTCTCTCTTACCTTGGTTAAAGAAGAGTGATGTTTGCAATAGGGAGTTAGAAACAATGTCGTAGGGTTAGTAGGTATTTTAGGTTTGTGGGTGGTGTTTTAGAGATAGGTGGTGTAGGAATCGGGCCTAGGTAGTGTGTGTGTAGTGTGTGTTGAAAATAGTTTCAAGAGATGAGACCTACCTAGAAATCCGTGCACACTATCCATAGGTGGGCCACATGACCATGATCAAGGGCCAAAAAATGAAATGCACACAACTTATGATCTATACATCGGATGGATGTACAAGACGTGACATCGGAACCGCAACGGCGATGCGAACAAGATGACACAGGTTTCAGCTCAATCCGAGTTGGGTCTACGTGACTGGACTTAAAGATGACTGTAAACACTATCTGATGGTCGCGGGTTACCGGAATTCGACCGATAGGACCGCGAGATAAGATGAATGAGATGCATACTCTCACACACACACATGCACACATACAAACTCGGGATGGTTCTCACATTTAGTAACTAGTTTATGATGTAAGTTATGAAAATAGTGTGCTATAATTAAGTGCCTAACATACAATCTACTTATGCATTCATAATACAAAAATCCAATACAAACATAAATAGAATTGCAAACATCAACAATCGAAAACACAAGTATGTATAGTGGTTCAGTGAAATACCTACTCCACTCCTGGTGGACGCACTCTCCTCGAGTGTACTAGATTTCACTATCTCGGAGGTTTCCAATAGGTTTATCTCTAACATCTACAATGATTTTTAATAGGCTCACCACAAACCTTCATTCCTACACAAGAACCTTCATGCACTCACCCATGTTGGTGAAACACATACACACTTGTGTCGGTGGACCACGTTTCCACCTGTGTCAGTGGCTCCCGCGGAGACTTAGTTGGTTTTCTATTGGTTCACCAACAACCCTTATTGTCCTAAAACAAGGACCTACGTATACTCTCGTTGGAAGCTCCCTTGGAGACTAACATATATTCACTCGTGTCCGGTGTCTATCCTATATAAGAACTATGCGAGTTTGGATTACAAATTCTATACACAATCCTACATAAGGAATGAGTATATGGACTCTAATAAATCAGAACCTTATTTGTCGGATTGAACTCATTGATATGCGTTGCTAGAGACTTCTTTAATTTTGAACCACTTTTATTATGCTCCCCCGATCCTTGAAGTCAATCTTCTTCCACTCCAAGAATCGGCTACCTTAAGGATGTGCCTATGAAGTGGAAAGGTAGTGGGAGGATGGTTGAATCTCCTACAACTATGAGATAGTTGGTTCCAAGTGGAGATTCACTTAGATGGGCATTTTCTAGAGGATGTTTAGATAAAAGGTTTCCTTATGGGATTGCTTTTAATCTCTAGAGAATATTTAAGATCATGTTGTACTTGTAACGAAGCTTGAAATGCTCATTAAAGTTAAGAATCACTAAGAAAATATCATGAATCTCTTTGGGATAAAGTGTAAGAGTGTTGGTAAAGCTTAGGATACACTAGGTCTCTAAAACACTAAATTCCATCATTTTTGTAAATATTTGAATGATAATTTTATATAAAAAAGCTCCAACGGATCTATAATGGCCAATATCAATCAATTGAGTGATCCTTTGATCGATCAAACTTAAGTTTGATTTAGGGGCAAAATGTTGATGGACATTTTTGCGTACCTTCAATTAATCGAATGAAGGGCCTTCAATTGATCGAGACCTATTGAAGGTTTACTCGATTGATCGAAGATCAATCTATGTATTGTAGTTTTCATTCTTTCCACACACTTTACACATGATTTAGTTGGCACACACTTGATGAGTATGGGTTTTCCTATATGGAGCAAGTCATCTAAAGTATATTGTTTTGCAACTAAAAGGGTTTAAGGCTAGGGTTATCAAGGCACCTCACTTTTATCTGTGTCTTCAAGGCTTGATGCTTCATGTTTTCAAATCTTTAGTCTTTCAATTGGGGCTCAACCGACTCAAGATTCCCTAGCTCATGTCATTGACAAATTCGAGGCACTAACAATCTCCTCCTTTGTGAATTACATGACAAAACTAAACTACACCCTATCATGATCCATACCAATGACAAACTTAAACAACTCAAATTATTACATGTCAATATTATAATAATTTATAACATAAATATAAGACGTGACATTTAGACACTTGTTATGCTTCCCCTAACTTCATCAAATCCCCACAACGAAGAGAACATAGAAAACAATATTCTTTGGTTTTGGTGGGATCTTGATTTCTCGCCCTTTTTTGTAAGTAAATAACAAAGATACAATTACATGGATATGTTAAGAAATACATAAATATGGAAAGCTTTATAAGTCATACATTTACCTATAAGAACATACTAACAAGGGAATGTATAAAGGGTGCATATAAACATTAAATTCATGGTGCATGTATAATATGGTCATTTAAAAGTATACCTATCAAGAAACATGACCAAAATAGTTTAACAAAGATAAAAATAAGAATGAAACAACTTAAGCTAAACTACCAAAATGAAAAAGAGGCTATAATCCTCAGATATACCTATTAAGCTCATATAGATTTCTATGGATCACCTATCATTTTTTAAAACATATATGGGTGTGAATTTCCTAGGACCCTGATTGTTTTTGGGAGGAAAAATGATTTTCCTAGATGCATCTCCCTTGGGTGAATTCCTAATTGAAGATCTATGTTCGGTAGAGGATTTACCTGTGTTTCCTACCTTAGTTGTTATTGCCCAAATTTAAAATTTTCTTCATTTTCTCATTGAGAATGGCAACTTACTTTTTCAACTCCATCATATGATCGGTCATTTTAGGAGGGGTTGAAAACTTCTTCTTTTCTAATGATCCTCTAAGGGGCTTCTCCATTGGTGTGTTGATTTTTTAGTCATGATATATTTACCTATTCAGTTTGAAACCGAGGTGGATTGTGACCTTTTAAAGATAATGCATTCAAACTTCAAGTGGCCCACATCTCCACAATTGTGGCACATAGGAGAAGCTCTTGATCTACTTCTTAAAGCAGACGAGTCATTTTGGATCACCAAAGGGGTAGAGGTTAAAATATGAGGTTTCTATTTTATTCAAAACCTCTCATATCCCCAAAAGGCTTACCCACACTAAAAGATTTTCCTGTTTGTTCTTCTACTTAGGAAACCTTAACATTAGCAAGATAAGATTTAAGTTAGCTAACTTGAAGTTTCATGCCTTGATTTTTAGATGTAACTTATGAAGTTCTAATTAAAAAATCGAATATCTCCTTAAAGTCTCCTCAAGGTCAAAATTAAGATTTTCTTGTATTTGAATCAACGAGATATATTCATATTCAACTTGTTCTAATCGGCTGGCCAATTGAATCTTTTCAACCTTTACCAAACTTAACTTTTTAATGATTTTCAAACTTTTAACATAAAGTTAGTTTTGGATTTCTTGTAAGTCCTTATCTCCTTCATCTTCATCTTTTTCATTGGAGGAGGACTCTTGCTTTTCTTTTGAGGTGTCACAGTTGGGATCTTCTCACATGTCTCTAGGGAGAGAAGCAGTGGTGGAGGTGTGGACTCTGGAGGATAGATTTTCTGAGGGAACGGAAGATCGACTCTCTTCTTTCCATTGGTTGCCACGCTCGAGGGACTTTGTTAAGGTGGTAAAAGGGTGTGATATTTGACCAGAGTCGCCATTAACCAATTGTTATGATTTTATAGTCGGTTAGACCCTGTAGAAATGCTTAAGATTGAGAACTCAAAGATCCTTAACCCGAAGATGACTTGTGATTTTACGTTCCAGAGATTCTAAGTAAGGAACCGCGATTATAGAGACGGAAGGTATTATGCACCTACTTTGCCTGTATGGATGTATGGTCTTTACTTCACAAATCCTGACTAATTTCTGAAGAATAAGGGTAGTTCTTGCATGCAGAAAATATAATGTGATGCAATAGAAGTGATGATTGACTAATCTGAATTTCTGATGGGCAGGATCAACTATATCGGCAAGCCACAAATCATACGTTCGAAAGATCAATTGTGGGGTGTAAAGTATATATGTATGGGATGTTTGATGCTGTATTGATGCTTATGATAAAACGACGGTCAACTGACTAAGATTTCTAGTGGACCTGATGCGATTATATCGGCATGTCTTAGAGCATGTGCCCACCAGTCAGATACGTGAAAACTATGAAGTGCGATGTATATGCTAAAATGATGGCTAATTGGCTAGGGTTTTTGGTGGGCAAGGTCCGATTATATCGGCAAGCCTTAGAGCGTACGTCCGTCAGTCAGATGCGTGAAAACAATGAAAATGCACTATTATGCTGATGTATATGAAGAGCAGGGGGTTGAGAAGGGAATGAATATTTCACGATGCTAATCCGCTGATCGAATGAAACTAATTGAGGCTTGAATGGTTAGATAAACGGTAATGTCGTAAGGCTAGATTAAATAGCTCAGGTATGAACTTGGGTGGTTTAGGAGGCTTGGACTCTGTCTAGGTTGGGCTAGACTAAGGTTGAGCTTTCTCTCACTCTCACTCTCCTTGGTAGAGGAATGGACCTTGATGGGTGTGGTCTCTAAAATAAGAAGGGAAGGTTTATGATGTTTCTAGGATGTTTGAAATGAAAAGGGGAGGGAGGGGACTATTTATAGTCTCCCAACCCAGTTTTTTGGTAATTCCTAGTGATCATAGGGGTAAAAAGTTATTGAAGGTCTGTGATCGGAGATTGCCACATGGCATCATCTCATGGGTTAGATGAGGTGGTAAAGGGTTAATTTTGGGTAAGGAGATGGGCATTAGAGTAAATGCACATCAACCGCATACTTAAGGTTCAAAAAAGGAGAATTCCACATGCTTGAGGGATGCTTCCCTAAAGAGGGGGAGTGCTACATAGCTGGCGACAACCTCGCTGTCGTCGGTTCCCACTTGGACTCCCTTCTTTAGCAGGCAACATCCTCCAAGCGTGTGGAGGCTTTGCTTTGAGGGTTGCTACTTTGATGTTTCACCAATTTATCTGATTGGGCTTGCTTTTAGGCTTGGGTTCGACCTTGGTTTTGGGCTTAATTAGGTGAGTTGATTGGGTTATGGGGTTGGGTAGGCTGATCGAATGAGTTGACTCAATGAGTTGATCGGGTGAGTAGACTCGTTGAGTTGACTCAAGGCTCTAGGGTTTTAGGATCATAGGGTTTAGGGTTAGGCTGCCCGGTTTGAATGGGTTGAGTTTAGGGTTTAAGACTGGGGTTCATAAGGTTTAGGTTTCTAGGGCTAAGGTTTAGGATTGGGGTTCGGTTGTCCATTCATCAGTTTAAACTCAATCAACTTATCAGCATGGGGTAGGGTGTCTATATGAGGCTATTAGAACACATAAGTGTCCAAGGTCTTCATCACTAGGGGAGTTTCCTAAAACTTATTCGGACTCCTCCGTATTGTCCCATGTTGTTGTCATAGCCTTTCCTTTGGATCTTGATTTACTTGTACATTTCGTGGCAACATGACCATACCCCTCACAGTTGTAACATTGGACTTCTTTAGGTTGTTTAAAAGATTTACTTATACGTTTGAGTTCAACCATTTTCCCCTTCTTATCACAACCATTCCCTCTACTAATCTTGATGAATTTATTAAATTTTCTAGTCATTTCTTCATCTTCTTCATTACTGTCTTCTTCATATATATATATATATATATATATATATATATATATATATATATATATATATATATATATATATATACCTATATGAATGCTTGTGTAAAGATTTAAGAGTAATGAGTTTCGTTTTTTCTAAATGGTGTTTCTCTAGAGTGTAGTTCAAATGTTTGTAAGGAACATATAAGTTCTTCTACTTTTATCACATCCATGTCTCTGTACTCTTTTATTGATGTTATCTTGTGAGTAAATATATTCAGAAGGGATTTAAGTTTTTTCTTACATATACGGCCCTCCAATATCTTTTCTCCTAAACCCCACATGGAGTTGTAAATATCATTCAGTTTACTATAGAACTCCATGAAAGTTTAATGCTCTTCCATTTTAATATTATCGAATTGTGTGGTCAAGAGTTGAAGCTCGAAACATTTTACTATGCTAGTTCCCTCGAGGGTGGTTTTTAAAATATCTCATTCTCCTTTTCTTGTTTCACATGTACAAATGCGTTTAAATTCATCAGGGAAAATGTCATAGTAAATCGCATTGAGAACTTTTGCATCATAGCCATGTCATCACAACTTGTTCTATATGCATATCCCATCTTGTTCGATAATAACCCAAACCATAGAGTCAGGGGATCTCAAGAATACCCTTATCTTAGCCATCCAATAAGCATAGTTAGATCAATCAAAATAAGATGGTCATGAGATGGTACTCCCCTCTTAGGTAGACATCATTATAAAGCTCCTACAAATTTTACTATAAACGGTTAACTCCTTGAAGAGAAAACTGCTCTAATACCAATTAAAATTGTGTCGGTTGTTTAACACGACACCACGCTACGTGGAAGCTTACAGAGCTTAGAATTATGGCTAAGTCCTTAAGATGGGGGAGGGGGAGGAATAGGACTACTTAAAATATTTGCTAATTTAAAACAATTAACGCTTAGGCTTCCAAGTCAAGTGAGTTTAATAACATAAACTACAAAAGATACATCAAGTTGAGTAACTAGTTTATGATGTGAGGTATAAAAATACAATTGCATGTGTTACAATTAAATGCATGGCATACAATCTATTCATATATTCATAATACACAAATTCAATACAAGCATAAATAAAATTTCAAACATCAATAATCACAAATACAAGGATGTATAATGGTTTAGTTAAATACTTACTCCACTCTTGACAGACGCACTCTCCTCAAGTGTACTGGGTTTCACTATCTCAGAGGTTTCCAATAGGTTTACCTTTAACTTTTACAATGGTTTTTAATAGACTCACGACAAACCTTCGGTTAAACATAAGAACCTACATGTATGCACCTATGTCGGTGGAACACGTACACACCTATGTCGGTGGACCATGTTTCCACCTGTGTCGGCGGCTCTTCAAAGACTTAGTTGGCTTTCTGTGGGGTTTACCAACAACCTCTATAGTCCTAAAAAAAAAGACATATGTATATTCCTACCGGAGTCTCCATTAGAGACTAACACATATGCACCCATGTCTGGTGGTGGTCCTACACAAGAACCTATGCGAGTATGGGTTACGAACTCTATACTCAATCATACACAAAGAATGAGTATATAAACTCTAATAAAGGACAACTGTATTGATCAGATTGAGTCCCGTTATTGCGCATTGCTAGAGAATTATTCAATATTGAATCTAATTCTCTTATTCCCCCGATATTTGAAGTCGATCTTTTTCCCCTTCAAGAATTAGTTACCTTGAGGATGTGCCTATGAAGTGACAAGGTAGTGGGAGAATGATTGAATCTCCTATAAATATGAGATAGTTGGTTCTAAGTGGAGATTCAATTAGATGGGCATTTTCTAGAGGATGTTTAGATAAAGGGTTTACTGATGAGATTGAGTCTAATCTCTAAAGAATGCTTAAAATAATGTTCTTCTTGTAATGGAGTTTGAAAAGCTCATTAAAGTGAAGAATCACTAAGAAGATATCATAAATCTCTTTGGGATAGAGTGTAGAAGTGTTGGTAAGGCCTGAGATATACTAGGTCTCTAAAACATCAAATTCCATCAATTTTGTAAATTTTCGAATGCTAATTTTATAAAGAAAAAGCTTTAACGGATTTATAATGACTAATATCGATCGATTGAGTGATCATTCGATCGATCGAACTTAAGTTCGATTTAGGGGCAAAATGTTGACGGACTTTTTCGCGTACCTTTGATCAATTGAGCGAGGGGCCTTCAATCGATCAAGTCCAATCAAAGGTTCGCTTGATTGATCAAACTTGTGTATTTTAGTTTTTTTTCTTTACACGCACTTTGCACATGATTTAGCTGGCATACACCTGATGACTAAGAGTTTTCTTATATAAAATAACTCATCTAAGGTATGTTGTTTTACAACTAAAGGGGTCTAGAGCTAGGATTACCAAGGCACGTCACTTTTTCCCGTGTCTTTAAGCCTTGATGCTTCAAGTCATTGAGTTTTCGATCTTTTAATGTCTTCCAATAGGGGCTCAACTGACTCAAGACTCCCTAGCTCATGTCAATGACAAATCAAGGAACTAACATAAACTCCTGACAACCCTAAATTCCACCAAGGAGTCACTCTTCACTCATAGGGATTTCAATCCTAAGGACCCATAGTTCCCTCATTATTTTCATTCATTCATTGTCACTCATAAACAAATATTTTCACTCATAGCATCACTCATGATAAATCCTCACCTTGACTCATAACACTCATAATAACTCATTTTCACCTGTAGCATTACTCATGATAAAGCCCCACTTTCACTCTTAATAAAGCCTCACTTTCACTCATAGCATCACTCATGATAAAGCCTCACCTTCACTCTTATTATCTCTCATAAATAAGCCTCACTATCATTCATATAATCACTTAAAATCAACCTCAGTGTCTCTCATATCAATCTCGCTGTCTCTTGTGTTGGTGTTTTGAACATGTAAGAATGCATAGCTTTCCGAAAAGAGTCGGGATCCTCTGTTATCGGGTCAACAGAGAATTCCTGTTACCCTAATGATTTGGCGTCCGAAGCTGTGTTTTATTTTTATTTTTATTTTTTGGTGAGTGGTGACGTGGACCAATGAGGAATAGGATATCAGGAATTCTCTGTTGACCTGATAACAGAGGATCCGGACTCTTCCGAAAATAACTTTTCTCAAAACCTTCTAAAATTAGAACTTTTTATAAATAGAATTTTCTAAAAATAGAATTTTGTAAAAATAAATCTTTTTAAATAAAATCTTTCCAAGTATATCACAATTAGAAAACAAAAGTATCTTGAATTTAGAACCACCCACCAATATGTTTCCACACACACTTATTAGGCACGTCCGTCAATGTTCTTGGAGTATACTTCTTGTTTCATTTTCCTTTTATCTTTTTCTTTTCTTTTCTATAGGTCGGTTTATAATTCTTTTGGAAATCATCTTACCATTCCATTCTAATCTAGGGAACTTACTATAAATAAACTTTCCTAATTGGAATTTCTTTCCTAAATTATACTTTCCAGAAGAAAGTCATCTAATCTAACAGAGACTTGCTTGGATGTACTGGCGATCCATTAGTGTGACCTTTGAGTAGTCTTAACTTTTCTTAAGTTTGTTGCATTTACATTAATCACTTATATGAATTGCTCCTATATCAAGTTAGTCTAAGTTAAGTTATTGGCAGTCAGGTCTATAAGAAAGCCTACATATGTCAAGTCTATCATACCACTTAACACCAGCGGTCCACCTCTCATGAGAGTCATAATTAGCTATGGAAAAACATACACTTGGTCTCAGGTTGGTCTATTGGGCCATTAGTTGACTTTTACTAGAAAAGTAGCCCAAGACCACATTAAACCTGATTTACCATTGTCCTCTTATGTGGAATTTCAAGTGGACATGCACATGTGATCTATGTCCCACTTTCCAAATATTCCACTTAGGTGGGGAATT
Organism: Magnolia officinalis; assembly: GCA_021015155.1. NCBI lineage: Eukaryota > Viridiplantae > Streptophyta > Magnoliopsida > Magnoliales > Magnoliaceae > Magnolia > Magnolia officinalis. The sequence continues at coordinate 66,512,282 of JAJHSJ010000007.1, read as the reverse complement.
CCTTATAAATCTATTAAAAACCCAATATCACAACACAATGCTCAAAATCGACAGTTTTATACTTAACGGTCCAATTATAACATAGTAAATAATATTCCTTAAATCATGCACTTAGCTATACCAAAATTCTCAATTATGATTATTGAAATACTAGTGAGTCCTACTCCAGCCTATAAAGTCATTTAGGCCCATTTTAAAGGTTAAGCCCAAAGTGGCTCAAAACACGTATTTTATAAGATAGTTAGTGGGCTTAACTTAGGCCCATTGGATGGTGTCATGGGCATTCACTTACTAATCTATATTGGGTTACATATTTCCGTATGCATCCTTCAAAATGGGGCTCATGACTTTAGTGTCCAATAATTTCAACAAAACATAGTGGAAGAAAAGTTTCTCTTAAATAACCCTTTATGAGCTAAATTCTCAATAAAGCCCAATAAGGTGGCAAATTAAAAGTTTGGCCCATAATTAATTTTTATGGGCATTTTAGGACTATTGGCAGGCCCCACATTGGGCCATACAACAATTCCCTTGATTTAACCCAAAAATCACTTTTATCGAGTTGAGACCCGTTTTACTGATTTCTTTAACGGTGGTGGCGAATGGATTTAAGCCACACATCCAAATCCATGATCCCATGGTCCACTTGTCGACTTAATCTTGTGATGATCATGGTGGGATTTATCATGACCAAGTGGGTCCCACTTTAGTCTCGTATATGCCCAAAAATCCGATTTTACAAATCTAATAATTTCATGCTTTACAAATTAACAAAACTAATAAAAACCTCAAAATAGGGGGTGATATGTTGTTGAATTTCTGAGATTAATAAATGGTCTTTTATGGGGCCCCATATTGCACATACACCACGGCCACAAGGGCCTTTGATGCCTTATCAAGAGGGGACCCGAATCAGGCTAAAACCAGTCCAAAACCGATTGCACGGTGGTTCACACGCCGACCACTATGGGCAATGTAGGCTGCACTCACGGTCACAATGGGATTGTGGTCCCTACCCCTTTTTATATGAAGGTGGGCCACTTTAGCCTCCCATGTCATCCATTCATTCGATACACTCGGTTTTAAAATTTTTTGATCATAACAATCCAAACAAGAGGGGTTTCTCCATCAGTTGGTCCCATGGGCCAAGGACTCTCATCTAAGCATAATTAAAGGTTTGGATCCATCCTTAGATAATATAAAAACTCTAGTTTTTATAGATCAACTCATAAACCATACATGGGGAATAGAAAGGAAAATAACTACATGTAGTTACTATTTAAAACCATAAAAAGAAGAAAGAAAATACTTGAAGGGCTGTGATAAATTGAGAGTTTTGGGCCCCACGTACGATCAAGGGAGTGGATGAACTACACTCTTACGCAATCTCCCTATCTTCCTTGTATGAATGGGTTGTACACTTCTATTTTTAGAGAAGAAAATAGATTTTTACTATTTTGAGAGAGAGAGAGAGAGAGAGAGAGAGAGAGAGAGAGAGAGAGAGAGAGAGAGAGAGAGAGAGAGAGAGAGAGAGAGAGAGAGAGAGGGGTAAAAAAATATTCTTTTAATGGCAAGGGCCCTTAAACCTTTGACCTTAATTTTCGTAATAAATCCTTTTAACCACTTAAGCTATTAATTGCTTTTAAAAGAGTAAAAGAAAATAATTAGGTTATTCTCTTGGTTTTATGGTATTATAGAAAAATAAAAGAAAAAAAATTGCTTAAGATTTGAAAGCCTAACCTCTTATACCCTCATTCAAGCCTTTAACCAAGCAACCAAAGAGATGTTTTAATCTAATATCTTGACAAATAAAATATTTAACTAAGGCATGACACGATATCCTTTCACATACGGCAACTATTGTTTTTATACACAAAAACACTGTTGATCACAAGATTTTATCTACTCCCAAAATCAATCGGCGGTAGGAATGAATGATCCATAGACAATTTGAGAAATAATATGATCGGTTCACCTCAAATAGGTGATTTTTACTAGAGTTTAACTAAGGATATTGTCACGCCCCAAACTTGAAAATCAAGCTCACAGAATTCCCGATCACCGAATCCAGCGCCGACAGCCTCCGTAGTATCCCATTCTCGGCTCCAGCACCCATATGTTAGGTTCCAATCCCGGGATCCTATAAGGAGGATTTCAATATGATTTTTTTTAAAGGAGCATAACCACAAGTATAACTAAGTCACAAAACAACATCACCACATATCCAATATATAAAAACTTTGAGTAAAATATGGAAAGGGAAATACAAAGATAAACAAAAGCTCCAAGATGATCTGCCACACACTCTTGCCGCAGCGCTGCTGCGATCCAACGTCACCTGCACGCAACAGTCGTACATAAGCTTATAGAAAGCTTAAAGGGTGGTGTAAGTGTGTGCGCAAGGCGAGTGCCAAGTATGCGATATCAGAGTAATGCAGAAACATGCTGGTAAGTCCATGAATGTTATCAGCCGTACCAAGGCTATACGATGCAAGGCCTACCTGGCAAAGGTCATATGCAAGATGTAATGCTACTCAAGCATGTCAGTCCTCATCGGAATCCATATATCAATACAATTCATCTCTGGAATATTATCGGAGTCTAGTACACTATAAACCAAGTTGCCATCACATCACGCGCAACAAGGTGAGTGGAAGAAATCTCACTATCCGCCTGCCGATATCGGGCCCGGTTCATCGATAGCGGACCCATTCCTCGAGCTGGTTAAACTTAGCCTAGCTTTGCCCCCTCCTCTCGAGTGGGTAAGGCCACACCCCCTTCCAACCGACCACGACATAGTGGGAAGCGCGGTATCCTGGTATTCGCACTCTGCGCTTAAAGCATCCACTCGGTGTAGACATTGGAATGACCTCCTGGTACCATAAGGGTTTTGGAAATTTCACCGAGGGACATCTATCGCACTCCATGTAGAGAAAGAGATTTTCGGTGTCCAATCTTACCATCCACGATATGCCTGTGGAGGCTACGACCTTGATATCGCTAGAGCGTATAATAATCATGTCATACAAATATGGGATGCATGAATCACACTATCAGTCATGCAACAATCTTGCACGTACCGCACGCTCATATGGAGCAACTCCACCCTCAAAGAGTTCCATAAGCAATCTACCCAATGGCATATGTTGTGATTAGTCACTCCTCGTATCAAGCATACATATGATGAGTATGGGCATGTATCATGAAGTCATGCATGTTATATGATGATGATGTACTCTCCTCATATCAAAGATGGCCTAGACGACATACTCATACTAAGAATGGGCCTGACAATTATGGGGGCCCAACAGTTTGGGGTAGCCCACTAAGGGAAGATGAGAATGGGCCTAACAATGGGCCTCAGGAAGGGTTACAATGCGGACATTTAACCATCATTACTCTTACATTGTGGACATTAAACTATCATTTCTCCCAAGGCATGACCCATTTAGAACCAACTAGGAAGATGAATAGGCATCATAAACACTATTACATACGTCATGGTGGAATCACACATCACATCGGGCCTTATATACATCGCGTTGGGCCTCACATAAGGGCCTCACATACATCATGTTGGGCCTCACTCATGGGCCTCACATGCATCACATTGGGCCTCATATACATCACATTGGGCCACAACCCATGGGCCTCAAGTACATCACAATGGCCCACATCCATGGGCCTCAAATACATCACAATGGGCCATATCCCATGGGCCTCAAATACATCACAATGGGCCTCACAGCAGATGGACCCAACACAGCCAGCAGGTGGCCTGCCCCAACAGATGGATGACGAGGATAAAACACATATATCATGGTGGCTTCCACCGTCCAGACAACTGGACGATGTGGATACAAAATACATACATCACATGGGTCCCACGGATTCACTTGTGGATCAAAACATATATCATGGCGGTCCCACTGTCAGGACCGGATAGTGAACATAAAATACATACGTCACGTGTGGAGTCCCAAGTCCAGATGGACGGTGAGGATAAAACTCATACGGTGGGTCCCACTTGAACTTTAGATCTATCTCATTCTCTTTGTAATGCCATAAAACGATCTCTACATATGATTGGACGGTATGGATACAACACATACCTCAAGGTGGGCCGCACGCCCAACAGACTGGACGGCGTGGCTAAAACACATACATCAAGGTGGGCCGCACGTCAAGAAAGGGACGGTTTGGATATAAAACAAATACATCAACGGTGGGTCCCACCGTCCAACAATCTGGATGGTGTGGATATACATACCTCATGATCTGACCCACACAGCTAGCTGACGTCAACACAGTAGCTAGATAGCTGGTGGGACCCACAGAGCTTGCTGACGTCATATAGCTGGTGGGACCCACAGAACTTGCTGACGTCAAAACAACAACTAGATAGTTATGTAAGGTACACTAGCCAATCATCTTCCCATAGCAGGTGGGTCCCACGTGGGTGGGGTCCACGCCTGATCAGATGGATGGTTGGGATATAACACATACCTCATGATCAGGTCCACAACTTGCTAACGTCAAAAAAGATGGACGGTTTAGATAAAACACATATCATCAAGGTGGGCCACATAGATGCACGGTGTGGATTTAACACATACATCATATGGGGTACCCACCATCCCAACCTGATGAACAGTGTGGATTAAAACACATGTATCATGGCAGGCCCCACTGTCCAGAAAATGTTGGATGGTGTGGATATACAGATACATCAATGGTGGTTCCCATTGTCTAAGGTCTGGACGGTGTGGATAGACCCATACATCACGGCTGGCCTCACAACATGGATGAAATGCATGCATTATTGGTGGGTCCACACGTGTGGCCCACCACAACTTTGGGATAAAGCTAATATTTACGTTTTCCCTTTGGCTGTCTGGATGGTCAGTAAGGCAGGCCCCACGGGCGGCCGGTGTAGATAAAATACATACATCATGGTGGGCTGCAAACAGGGGAGAGAGAGAGAGAGAGAGAGAGAGAGAGAGAGAGAGAGAGAGAGAGAGAGAGAGAGAGAGAGAGAGAGAGACGTGCGATGAAGGGACCCCGCCACTATGGGCCCTCCCTTCCATGCCTTCTAAAACATACATCAAAATGGGTCCCACCACAAGTGGGCCCTCAAATAGAATTCAAGGGTGGAAAATCCTAATATCACCCACCATTGGTCTTCTTCTTTAGCTCCTTGGACTCCTTAGCTCATAAGCTTCAACTTTGATGGTGGAAGATGAGAATTGAAGGGTGGAGATTAGAGTTTAGGGGTAGGAAGTGGGCCACACACTAGGTTCTTTCTTTCTTGGAAAGCTTGGACGTCCACCCTCTCTTTGGTTGTTTGGAAAAATGGTAGAGGGAATGAGAGAGGAGAGGGTGTTGTAAGAGAGAGGTGATGGGTGATGGATGGAGTGATGGGTGATGGGTGTGAGTGACATGAGAGTTGACTTAGGGGGGTAGGTTGCTTGTCTTGGGGAGAAAGAAAGCATGGGCTAGAGATGAGATGTGTACTTGATTGATTGATTGATTGATTGATGTGATAGATGGTAGAGATTCTCTCGGGATTTGCAACGCGCGACATTTCCTCGAAATAAACAGGGGCCCACAACTCCTGGCCTAGGTATTGCATCGATGCGCAAGACGCGGCGTTGGAACCGCGGTGATGGCGCGGTTGCAATGGTAAAAGTCTCGGGTCAAGTTGACTCTGATCTACGGGATGCGACTTATGGTCACCCGCAAACGCCGATTATGGGTCGTGGGTTGCCGGAATTCGACGGGGAGGATCACAGAAGTCTAAAGAACGGTACAGACTAGGATACGGACCTTATAGATATCATAAGTACTATCTATAGAATAAAAGAGTAATGTTTTGTGATATTTTCTAAGATTCATGATTGTGTGGCTCGCATGCACCAGATGGTAGATGGAGGTCTCAAGTTTATAAACTCATGAGTAAAATTTCAATTTTATTCTTTTGAGATTGAAATTATCTAACTAGGTTTTAGATTTAGCTATGAAAAGTAAACCAAATTAAGCAGGTTATATAGTTGAAAGTTTTTAAAAATAGTAGGTTACCAAATATAACATTTTTTTTTTCATTTTTTAAGATATTACATATGCAAGGGGAGAGATCGATCCAAATAGAGTATGACGTTAGTGCTCCGGTACATGGTGCAAGGCTCTCTCATGAGAGGGGTGGAAGGTTCAGCATATTGAGGCTCACCTTTGAGCGTCGGTGCATGAAGGTTTTAAGGTTTCTCTCTGTCTCTCTATCTAAAGTGCAGTAGTGTCTAAAGTTCTACTATGTTTGAAGTGTAATGGTGTTTAAACTCCAATGGTGTCTGAAATTTAACAGTGTTCGAAGTCTAACCACTTTTGAATGAATGATTTAAGGTATTTATAGGCATGGGTGGGTTCGAGATTCTCGATGCCCACTCTTTGTGCTCATGTTGGTTTCTTAGCACTCATGTCTTTGCGTTGATTATGGTGTGGTCTTGCGTGTGGTGTTAGACTTCCTTCTAATTTTTTTTCTCCTTATGATGATGTGATTACATCATTTATTGACATAATGTTAGTAGAGCTGAATTAGTATGACACAATGGTGCCTGTAGATTCATTGAAGCTCATTTTGGCTAAGTGACAAAATTTTCGCATGTCAATAGATGCCCCCACTTGCTTGATGTGATGAAGTGTTGTTGGCGCCTCTGGGATGTTAGAGCACCGAGCAGGTGTCCAACATCAGTTATCGTTTCGTATTTCAATCGTTGGTTATAAATATTGTCTCATTGATCATCACTTTTTGTACTATAATTTTTTGCTTCAGAGCTAGTGTCTAAACCTTAGATAGCGTGACAATGAAGTCATTTGAGTAAGTGTGATCACAACAATGAAGGCTCAACCTTCCTCCTTAGTCATGGCTAAGGCCTTAGTGTAATAGCCATGCCTCTCGAAGGTTAGTGCTAGAGGAAGGACAAAAGGTGTTGATGCTATTAGAGGTTCAGACAGAGACACATGATGTTGCAGGAAGCAATAAGAAAGGTGGAGCATGTGGCGATGTGGTGCAGGAGAGAGCATTAAGAGCTTAAAGGAGTTGTGAGTTGCGTGCATTCCATTGCTCCAATAGAGAAAGGTGGTGGTGTTGGCTCTTGCTTGTGGAGGACCTTGGCCACATGTCCTAGCTATGTGCGAGGTAGCACTGGGGTTGTTTGAGGCTTCAACGATAAGTCGCTGGCTTTTGCAACTTCTTTAGGGGTGGTGGCCATTGTGGCAACACAAGCTCATTGGCCAACTTTGGCAAAGGCCTTGGAGGCAGCGGAAGTCTCTGTTGGAGTAACAACAACTCAATCACAAATAACACACATTTCACAAATAACACACATAAAACAATAAGGGTTGTTTTCTTAAAATGTAGGATAACAGAGTATGTTGAATTTTTCTGTACATCTACACTACATAGAAGACTCTTTTATAGACATGATGTAGACGCCTAAACTAACACTTGAGAGATTCTTGCTAAAAGAATTAATCAGCAATTGACATGTGGCTTGAGTTCTTATGACCGTTGGATAACAACGTTCAATTAGGTTTGAATTATTCTCAACATGCCCCCTTGATTCAAACAACCTCAACTCCGAGCATTTCTCATAACTTGACAAATTTCTGCCAGGAAAGCGCTTTAGTGAAAATGTCTGCAATTTGATCCTCGGTGTTGCAGTATTCCAACTTGATTTCTCATTTCCCCACGAGTTCTCTTATGAAGTGATGACGTACTTCTATGTGTTTAGTCATCGCATGAAATGCTGGATATTTTGTCATTGCAATGGTAGATTTGTTGTCGCAATAGATTACCGTGGCTTCTTCTTATTTTGCCTTCAAATCAGATAAGATCCTTTTATGCCATACTGTTTGGCAAGTGGCACTTGTGGTTGTAATGTATTCGGCTTCCGAACTTAATAGTGCGGTAGTTTCTTGCTTCTTAGTCACCCATGATATCATTTCAGATCTAAGACTAAGCGAAAATCCCGAAGTGCTTTTTCTGTCATCTGCACAACCGGCCCAATCACTATAAGTCACAAGTTTAAAATCACTCACCTTGCGATACCTGATTCCAAAGTTCAATGTGCCACGAATATATCGTAGGACTCTTTTTACTGCTCCCATATGTTGTTTATTTGGATTTTACATGAATCTAGATTGAAGGCTCACTGCAAACATTATATCTGGCCTTGTATGAGTGAGATAAATTAGTCCACCAATCAAGCTTCTGTAGTCTTTTCCATTAGTTTTATCTACCCCATCTTCTAACATAAGTTTATCATTTGTATTCATGAAAGTTTTTGCGGGATTATAATTAGTCATATAAAATCTTTTTAATATATCATGAGCATACTTTTCTTGACATAAAAAAATACCTTTGGAATCTTGAATAATTTGCATCCCTAAAAAATAATGTAAAAGGCCGAAGTCGGTCATTTCAAATTTATACATTATATTTTCTCTAAATTACTTCATCAAACTTATAAAATTGCCTGTATATATCATATCATCAACATACAAGAAAACTATAAGGATTTCCATACCTTGAGTTTTTACATAAAGAGTAGGTTCACTTTCACCCCTCTTAAAATTAGTGTCAAGGAAGTACCTGTCGATTTTACTGTACCATGCTCATGGAGCGTGTTTGAGTCCCTACAAAGCTTTCGCCAATTTGTAAACTTTATTTTCCATCCCATTGAGTTTAAATTCTGCAGGTTGTTCTACATATACATTTTCCTGTAACTCACCATTTAAGAAAGCTGATTTGACATTAAATTAATAAACATGCCAACTTTCTTGAGATGCCAAAGATAAATAGTTCTAATGGTTTCTAATCGACCAACAAGAGAAAAGGTTTCAAAAAAATCAATACCTGGAATTTAAGCATAACCTTTTGCTACTAAACGAGCTTTATGCCTTTTCAAAGATTCATCAGGATTGAATTTGGATTTATAAATCCATTTCAGTCCAATGGCTTCTGTTCCTGGGAGCAAATCAACCAATCTCCATGTTTTATTTTTTTCAATAGTATCAATTTTTTCCTTCATTGCATCATACCACTCTTCCTTTGTCACTGCATCTTCAAAACGTGTGGGTTCTGAAGAAAAGAAGGCAAAATCACATGATTGATAAATATTAGTAAGACTTCTTACCCTTCTTGGAAGCGATTCACATGATTTGATAAGTGGTGAAGGTGGTGTTTGAAATTCATTTGGTGGCATACTAGATGTGGTTTCTTCATGATCAACAACCAAATGAGTATTTTCAACACTACTTTCCCAATTCTAGGCACCATTTTCATTAAAGATAACATCTCGACTAATACTCAAAATCTTATTTTTTGGATCATAGAGCCTATAACCTTTTGTTTCATCGTTATAACTAATAAAAATATATTTTTTGCTCTTATCATCTAATTTTTGCCTTTCTTGCTAAGAAATATGAGCATAGGCTATAGATCTAAATACTTTGAGATGACTCACATTTGGTTTTCTCCTAAACCAAGCTTCATATGGGGTTTTTCTGGTGACAGCCTTGGTAGAAAATCGGTTTAATAAATAAATCAAAGTTGCTACGGCTTCAGCCCAAAATGTCTTTGGTAGTTCCTTTTCTTTCAGTATACACCTTGCGATTTCAACGATTATTCGATTTTTTCGTTCCGCGACCCCATTTTGTTGTGGGGCAAAACTTGCCGTGAGTTCTCTGCTTATACCTACACTTTTACACATCATAAAGAATTTTTTGTATATAAATTCACCACCCCGGTCAGTACACAATTTTTTATTAGAATAGCCACTTTGTTTTTCAATAGAAGCCCGAAATTGTAGGAAAATTGAAAGAGCTTCAGACTTTTTCCAAGAAAATTCACCCATGACATTCTAGTAAAGTTATCAACAAATAATAGAAAATATCTACATCCACCAAAAGAGGATGTACTCATAGGACCACAGATATCAGCATGTAAAAGCATCAAAGGTTTAGTTGCCCTCCAAGATTTACCCACTTGAAAGCGAGTTCTATGATGTTTTCCATATACACATGCTTCACACAACTTTCCATCATTTGTCACCATGGGTAAACCAGTAACCATTGTATTTTTATGCAGTAAATTTAGCCCACCAAAGTTTAGATGCCCATATCATTTATGCCATAGCCTAGAGGCATCACTAGATTCAACATTAAAAGCATTGACGGTGAGATCAGAAAATTTAAGAGGGAACATTTTAGTATCAGTCATTTCAACTGAAACTATTAATTCCTTGTTTTTCTTATTAAATATCATACATTTATTTTCAGCAAAAATAACATAAAGTCCTCTTTTCATCAATTGTCCCAAGTTGATTAAATTTTGAGCAATGCTAGGAACATATATAACATCATGAATAAGCTTCTTACCAGATTTGGTGTCTATGGAAATAGTTCCCTTTCCTCACACTTGAACTTGATTATCATCTACCATCCGTACTTGAGACATAATAGTCTCATCCATCTCAACAAATAAAGATTTATCACCTGTCATATGGTTACTACAACCACTATCTAGATACCAAACATTTTCAGTACATGCAATAAAACATGAAAGAAACAGGCTTTCTTCTTCAGTTTTTTCATCATCACATTTTTCTTCATGGAAATTTGCCCTATATTTTGGTTTATACCAACAATCTTTTCTAGCATGCCCAATTTATATATATATATATATATATATATATATATATATATATATATATATACACACACACAAATTGAGCAATGAGGCACATTGGAATGCTTATTTTTATACCAACAGTCTCTTTCAATATGCCCTTTTTTTTCGCACTTATAACATTGAATAGGTGATTCACGGTTACCTCGATTAGAGTTTCTAGAGTTGTTGTAGTGGCCTTTTCCTTTCCCTTTAAAAGGTTGGTTTGACTGAGTGTAACACCCCGTACTTTCGGTACTCAGGTGCTACCAAGTAACTCTACTTAGTGTAAGTATGAACCTAGCTTAAGCGAACGTTCATGTGCATTCCAGTCAAAAACCGACCATTAGGGTCACCATTGTAAAGCCTATCATTCTTAAATGCAATCAGGTTGTCCTAGTCCATATTCAATCCCCGTATCACGCCTAAACACTCGTTAAGATCCTAGGACCTTTGATAAATGATTTTGAGGCAAACCGACCATTGAATTATAAGCAAGCGTTACAGTCGATGTACAACATGAAGGTGCGCAGTTGCTTAAGATTACTTAATCAAATGGTTGGATGGAGAGGTACACTATAGCCTACGAGTTTAATGACTTAAGAATCATGTGAAGACGATTATTCAAATGCGCATATACTAGTTCGTGATCCCTAAAACCACTCTGGGCCAAATTAGAGGCTATCCGCCCATGGAGCCAATCAAAATCAATTTAATCTTTATTTTTGGGAAATCTATAACTTAGCATTAAGAAACTATAATAAAAATTATCATGTATGGTCCACTAATTCATGTAATCCACCTTAAAATTGGGACCGAGGCCTAGTAAGAAATTTATAGGCTTAACAAATGCCTCCGACAGGAAATAAAACAAAATAAAATAAAATAAGATTAGGTCTTAAGAAGAAAATAATAATAATAATAGTAATAATTAAATATTAATAATATAAAACCATGAAATGCACGCATATGTGAATAGAAACATGATTTAAAAATGCACGCATATGTGAGGGAAATAATAATGAAAATAAAAATAATAATATTTATAATAATAATAATGATAATAATAATAACATAAATATCCAAATAATATGAAAACATGAGATGGATGGCCCTAATAACCTAATCCACAACATGATGTACATACACACACACACACAATAATAATAATAAGAATTAAAATTAATATATTAAGTGAATAGAAACATAGGATGGTGTGTTTGAACATAGACATTTTGACCGTTGATGGTCGAATTGGAACAAATCCGACCGCTAGATTGACACAATCGACAATAAAAGGGCCTTAATTAGTTCGTATGGCCCACCTGAACTGATCTTTAGTCAGATGCCCTTAGTAGGACCCATACAAACTAATGGAAGGAGTGGATTTCCCACAAACATCACGGTGGACCCCACACAAATGTTGCGTGTGCACCATAGGTGGTGCACTCGCCTTGCACAGGTCCTGGGAGACTAGTCAACAGGGGCCAACCTGTGTTTCTCCCAAAACAGAGAACTCTCTCTCTCTCTCTCTCTCTCTCTATTTTTCGCAACCGATGGTCGGACGACCGTTTGGGACGTCCATGGCCCACCATGATCACCCAACTGGGTGATCTAAACTGTTCATCTGACTGAGGCGATGGGCTCGACCAAAACCCAGTGATTCCCACATGTTGGGACATCCACGCAAGCACACATATTTTGACGCAAACAAGGCCTGAAAGCACATAGTTTCCAAAAAAGGGAAACTATCCATTGCCAGCTGAGCAATCCGCATGCGTCCTCATCCTCGGATCTTAGTCGTCCATGGGAAGAAGATCTTGGCCATCCAATACCAACAATCTAGCTGTATGAATAAAAGGGAAAAAAAAGAAAAAAAAAGAGAGAAAATCAGACGTTTTCTCCTCCTTCCGAATCCACCACCCAAACCTTCTTAGAGCTTCAAATGAGCTTATCCATAAGCTCTCTAAGGTCCATACGGACCATCCCATGCTCTCAGATTGGAGGAAGAAACTGCGGGAGGAAATCCGCTATTTATAGCTGCCATCTTCTCCGTGGTTCCACCACACCAGGTCGACCCTAGTTGCGACCATCCTCACTCCTGGACTTCTTAGGAGAAGGAAGAAGAAAGAAATAAAGAAAAGGAGGGAATATAGAAGACAGAGGGACAAGGAGTGGCTGCTGTCTTGCTGCAGATTTCATGCCACACTAGGACACCCGACTCGCTGACGAGCTCGGGGCGTGCTGGCTTGACCCACCTGCAATAAAAGAAAAAAAAAAAGAGAAAGAAAGAAAGGTGAAGCAAATGGAAGAAGGAAGAAAGAAATAAAGGAGAGGGGAGAATAGAGAAGAGAGAAAGGAATAGAGAGAGAGAGATTGTTGTTGTCGTGTGGTGCACCTGCTTGACTCGGTCGAGTCATGATTCGAGTCAGGTCTGGTTCAAAGCCGTGCTAAATTTCCAGCAAAGGAAAAGGGAAGAAGAAAAGAAAGTATGAGAGGATGAGAGGGAAAGAAGAAAGAAAGAGAGAGGAGATGGAGTCAACTCGGTTTCAAATCGAGTCAACTCACCGAGTTGACAAGGGTGAGTCTATATTTTCTTTCCAGATTTAAATTACTTTAATTATCATTGTTAACATCATTTTAGGATTTTTAAGTTATATATGATTAACTATTAGTAATTGTCCATACTTATATTAATTGATATACGTACATACATACATACATACATACATACATACATACATACATACATACATATACATATATACATACATATATATATATATATATATATATATTGTTACTATCATTAAAATATTAATATTTTATTTGTCATTCTTAAGATACTATTATTAATGTTAGAGCATACTATTTCTATTCATCACAATGATTCTCAGGGCCACGTTAACTAATATTAAGTACATTGTTAATGTTAATAATTGTTTTGGAAATTATAAGTATTATTATTCACCATGGGCGTCATTAGATAAATTGATATAATATTAGCCATTGTAATATTCTTAAAATTAATAACTAATTCATTTTATAAATTTTATTTATCAATGATTCCCATTAACAATATCATTAATGGCCATGCAAAATTGAGTTCAAACCCTAAATCTAGCCCAGACTTGAGTAATCTAAAACATATGCTATGATCCTAACTGTTAGTAGGTTGTCCATGCTAATAGTTGTTAGTACAAATAAAGATCCCTATTACTAAATACTAGTATTTTATTTATCAATCTTACGTACAATCATTGATAGTAGATCATACTATTTACTACATCGCAAGGATTATTAATGTCACATAGCTAATTTTAATCACATCATTAAGTATAATGGTGATGTTGTGATTATACTTCAATTAACATTCAAATCCTAGAATCTAAACATTTAAACTAAACTCTAGGACGAAAACCCTAATTCTACATTAAAACCCTATGATAGATAATTCAAACCCTAGGCAGTGATCTTAAACCTAGGTAGTGTACAGAACTTGGATCTAATTGTACAAGTTCGTAATTTGTGGTAGGATACAATTTTAAGGGCGCAAGCACTTAGCGACACTAGAAGGCGATTCAAAGTATAAGGTGATGATTCTTTCCCTTAAGCTTTCTATTTTCCCATTAGCTTAAGTTATAGTCTTTATTTTAATTTATAATTGATATCTCCATTTCATAGTCACATGTGTTAATTGTTGGAATTAAAATGCTACATTACATGCTTAATGTTTATCCTGCATATTTATTTATGCTTATGGATTTGTAACATTCCGAATTTTTGCCAACCTGGAATTAGACGTCCTTAAGCAATGGGTCGCTCCTAACGCCTTATTAACTTGTCAGAACTCAATCCCATAGTCTACAAATCCTTTTTCAAACCATTTTCTTCAAAATCTCACCTTTCATTACCTCGTTCATTAAATCTTTCTAAGTACTTTTACATTAGATACTAATCTTAAGGTTTAGGTGATGAAGAACAATGCTTAAACTATAAATTACTGTAACTAGTAAATACAGAAATAAAATGGGCTTTTAACCATTACCCTTATGGAACCCCACAAAACGAATAAGCTATTTAGAACATTAGCCTCTCCTGCCCTAGGACCTTCTTCTGTTGTCATTAGGGCATACTTTAGTTGAGTATTAATAACTTGGATCCCTTTATATACAAACTACAAAGGACTAATTACCACCTCAGACAGAAATCACTCAGGACTAAATCCTTTAGAAATTAGGCGAGAATTAGCTAGTGTTAAACTAGAGTACCTGTGAAATTAGCACCAATCACTTTAAATACGATCTGCAAGACCTAAAACTTATAGAATCATTGACGCTAGGTTACCCTAAAATCTAGGAATAATCTCATTACCTAGCTGCTCTCGGGAGCATCACGAAACTCCGTATTAGATTTGGACCGCACGTCGGAAGTCCGATTAACGCGAAGTTAAATGGTTAGGACCGTCTTGCTGGGCTTGACAACCATATCGAAAATCAAATCCAGATAATGTCCCGGGGCTATTCGCTTGAGCTCGGAGTGAGGAGTGTGAGAAATGTGAAATTAATTAAAAGTAAAATATAAATTTAAGTAATCTGGAACGTGTCGCTTGCGAATCAGTTATAAGGATTCCAACCGTCAAATCAGGCCAGATTACACCCTTGGATCAGGGATATTTGCCCAAACATATCCATGTACTTGAAATCTCTGATCGAGATCCACTGACCTGTTGAAATGAAACTGGTCTGCCATTTGTGATCTGGAAACCCGACTAGAATGAAAACTTAATTATACCTAGATCCATCGTTAGTGAGCTTAAGGCCGACCGCACACAGAAAAGGGGCCGCCAGAAGTGCTCCGTTGAGACGGAACAGACTCGCTTTGGTTATAACCTAAGTATACATTGACCTGAAGTCTAATTTGGTGAGTTTTTAGCCTATATAAGGACCTTAAACTCTCTCATATCCAGCCCATACGAATTTGAGAAAACTTAGGAGAGAGAAGAGAGAAAGGTTGAGTGTTGTGGGAGCATCTCCCTGCCACTCTACCCTACTGCTATCCGTGCCTAACCACATCGTTCTTATCGCTTTTCCGGCATTTTCAACTTCATTTCTAGGTAAGAAACCCTAACCCTAATCTGATTTAGGGTTATGAACATTGCAAATGATGAAATAGCTAATCTATTTCATTCTATAGTTGCCAAACTGCCGTATACGAAAGCTTAGCGAATCTATCGAGTTTATTACGCTTCTCCGGTGTAAGGTGCGGACTTTAGATGTATAGGTTATGGTTTTCAATGCTTTCAATGTCAGATAATGATAGATTCATAATCTGCATGCAATTGCACATGTACAAAGTGCTGTCCGTTTCATTTTTCAGTTTTACGTTAGCTATGTTGAATATACTGTATTCTCTGTATTTGTAGAAAATACCGTATACGTATGAAATACGGATTTGTGCTTACCATGATTAATTGTTGTCTATGTATGCTAGATACATGTGTATCAACTTCTGGGTGAACGAATAAGCCTAATACATGTTTTATCAACATACGTTGGGTATGTTATATTGTGTAGCCTAAGTGTTTGTTGAAATGACTAAATAAATATGGATTTATGATTTATGCCTGCCATATGTATTGGATGTAAGAACATGATTGTTGTGTATGAGAAAACTCCTTGATATAAGGATTTGTCATATTCTATGTTGAAATCAACATACGTCATGTATGTTGGAGTGGTGTAGTTTAAGTGTTTGACAAAATGCTTGTGTGAGAAATTGTGTGACAAACTAAATTTAATAGTGGTGTTGAGATAGGTTTCTCAACAACCTGAATGATGTTTATGATTTCCTCTATGTATGTTGATAGTATGATGTCTGTTTTATTTATGAATGCATATGTGTGGATTTCTATTTAGGTTGTATGATTTCGTGAAGGGTGATGGGGGAGTGGTGTAACGATTCCATGCAACAACCCTGGTAGCCCTAAAGCGGATTGTAACGGACCTTTGATTGTATGATTTGCAATATGATCTATTATTGCTTTGAGACTTCATAGGATAACATGTTGTAATTGAATGTGATTGGGACTATTGTATAGTCTAGGCAATCGGTAACAATTCTTGTCTGACTAGCCGAATTCGTCTCACCACAATTGATGAGTTCGGCGAATCCGATTCGTACGATGGTTATCGATAGTGGTACCTTGTCGGCTACTTCAGCGTACGCTTGTACTAGTCGAACTCGTCAAGTAACCCGATCTGCCTTGTGTATGTTCACCATGTTTAGACGTCATTGCTTGAACCTAAGGTACTAAACTTACCAGTGCAACCCCGTTAACCTTGGTACCTCGATCCGCTAAGACTCATGAGCCGGGCATGGTGGCATGGGACACCGTGGTGGAGTTGTCGGCCTACGGTGGGGCCATGTGCCTCCTCGTAGTGACCAGTGAGCACCTAGACTCGTGAGCCGAATATGGTGGTATGGGACACTGTATTCAAGCTGTCAGCCTACACTGCTTTGATGGGTGATGGGGGAGTGGTGTAACGATTCCGTGTAATAGCCCTGACAGCGCTGGTCGTACCCGGTGTAGTGACCTCGAGCATACTCTGAATCTGCGGAGAGGCAACGAGCCTTCCCGTAGTAATCAGAGTATAAGCTAGGCCTGTATTGATAAGGTGATGGGGGAGTGGTGCAATGATTCCGTGTAACAGCCCTGGCAGCCCTTGCAGCAACCTAAACCGCATCATCGTATGAGATTTCTAGGATTGACGACCCTAGAATGGATCATTGTTTGGGAATGATATAAGGAAGGTACCTTAGTTTTCCAATACTGCTGTATGAAAAGGACCAATAACAACTCGGTAATCATGCTCATCATCGCACTGCATGTGCCTGGAAGATGTGGAGCACTGAGGGATGAACGCATGTCACGGACGTAAGATGGTATCGCATGAGGGACTATGTTGGTGAGAGCATGCATCATGACTGCATTTTCATACTTGCATTAATAAGAGTATTTAGGAGTGTTTGACTTTACTGCTTTATCATTACTGCTTGACTGAATTGATAACATGTTAACCTATGCTTTATTGTTCCACTGAGTTGATCACTCACTCCCACGTTACGGGACGGTGTTCTGGACACCCACCGGACTTTGTCTGATTGCAGATGGCGACGCTACTCCTGAGGCGGAGCCGGACTTTTGTGACGACGAGGATGCTTTCTCGTATATGCTGTTTTCTGATGGCTTCATGTGAGCCGTGTCTTGATCGACGGAGTTACAGGGATATTGACTAGAGGACCTTACACATTTGGTATATTTTGGAATTGTACTTGTAATTTATTAACCTGGTAATGTTATCACGCTCTGGAGACTCATCACAGTTTATATTTTTAATATTTTATATATCTATCACAGTCTTCTACTTGCAATTTAACTGTCTCTTGAGTATGATATGCTATTTTGGTATAATCTCATTCATGTTTCAATGCTCTCATCATAATCATCATCATCTGTGTTGCATAAGTGATAGTTAGAACTCGGGGGCTGAGCTTTGCTCGACCCCCGATTTTCAGGGCGTTATAGGATTATTTGTGGATTGCTTCTGGAACTTAAACTGGTATATCAGTGAAAAATCCCCAATTATAAATGTACACCCATACTTGGGATGTAACTTAATTGATGGTGATTGCAATGGACCTTTGATCTAGTGGTTATTGAGTGGTGGTCTAGATGGAACATTGATGTGAGCCTACCATCCGGGGTTGTTATGTTAAGTGGTTTTCAAGGATAGTCTTTATCGCATGGTTTTAATATCGCCCTATGTGGCTTAGTTTCGAAATTCGCCCTATGTGGCTTAGTTTTGACATTTACCCTGTGTGGCTCAGTTTTGATATTTGCCTTATGTGGCTCAGTTTTAGTATTTACCCTATGTGGCTCGATGTACCATTTCTATATAACCATGCGATGGTAAGCCCCATATACTGTAATATGATTGACCATTTGATGGGGTTTCATTAAACATCATAAGGTGGTAGTCTCATGAGCTTAGGATGGTGGTATGGGACCTATGCCCGAGCTGTCGGCCTATGCTGGCAACTAGCCCCTGTAGTGACCTTTGAGCTTATGTAAATTAGCTGGTTGTAATCGGACTAATAATGGGTTGACTAATCATGCATACATGGCGTAAACCAATGTCTATCGCTAACGTACGTGATGTACGATGGGCAGTCGTTACACCGCACTTAATATGCTTTCACTAACGACTAGCCTCTGTCCGACTGAATGTTTTTTCAAGATTGATGATTGCATTCCACACGGTTGACCCCAGGGCGTTGATTGCGTATTTGCATGGGTGACGAGCCCAAATTCCCCATGGATGAGCATCCCCGAGGCGTGACTGCATTCACGCATCCATACATCTAATAAGACCTGCATCATGTATTGTTTGTATGCTTTGTTTTATAACTATGCTTACCTAATGCGGCGGTATGTAATCTTGAGGGGAATTCACACTGAGTTGGCCACTCATTCATCAAATATTCAACTGTACAGGTAACACAGGTGGCCCAGATGATGTTCACATTCATATTGATGAGGAGCAGGCTATGGTTGACAAGGGTGCATTATTGTATTTGCTAAGGGCTGCTACAAGATTTCACAGCTCATGATTGTTGCAATTTACCTTGTTTCACATGTAATATTATTTCATTTTGTATTGTAAGAATGAGGACATTGGTTTGTATAAGTCATTATGGGCAGCTTCTTGTGTATTTAAATGATAATGCAACTTTCCTTTATGTCTGGTTTGTCCATACTACACTCATCTACTTACTCTGATGAATATATATATATATATATATATATGTGTGTGTGTGTGTGTGTGTGTGTGTGTGTGTGTGTGTGTGTGTGTGTGTGTGGACTTTGACTCTTTATAAGTTAACGCTCGAGTTTTTGGGAAACAGGTCGTATACTCGGGTCCTGAAAAGTTAGGGCGTTACATCGAGCTTCACCACCATGACCCTTTTTAAATGGGTGAGTTGTAGTACCTTCACTCCATCTTTCCTTCAAAGTGACTTTTGTCTACAATGCCTGATCAACAGAATTTTCTGTGTCTTTTTGTAACCTCTCTTCATAAGCTTAAAAAGATTCCATTAATTGAGTTAAAGGCAAAGTGTTTAGATATTTAGATTCCTCTATTGCAGGAACAATGGAATCAAATTTTGAATTAAGACTTTGAAGCACCTTTTCAACAATTTTTTATTCAGATAGGTCTTCACCAAGAGACCTAGCTTGATTTATTATCGAGGTAACTCGAGTGAAAAATTCTTGAACCGATTCTGAATTTTTCATCAATAAGGTTTCAAATTCACGACGGAGAAATTATAATCTTACAGTGATTACTTTACTTGACCCTTTGGAATTCATTTTGAATCAAGTCCCATGCTTCTTTAAATGTTTTAACTCCCATTATTCTTGGGAAGATTGTGTCATCCAGAGCTTGCTGGATATATGACAGGGCCTTTGCATTTTTTTTTTCTATTTTCTTTCATCTCCGCTTTTTGAGTTGCGGTCACCCTTCTTGATCATTATAGTTTGTAAAACCAGCCTCTACTAATTCCCATAAATTGTGAGACATAAATATTGTTCTCATTTTAATAGCCCAAAATGGATAATTTTCTCCTTTGAAAATGGGAACAAAATTTTGATTAATACTTACTGTGCTACTTGTGTTTGCCATTACCTTTTACCTTGCTTCAGATTGCTGCATAACCAAGCTTTGATACCAAATTTGTTGGTGTAACAGCAACTCAATCACAAATAACACACATTTCACAAATAACACACATAAAACAATAAGGGTTGTTTTCTTAAAATGTAGGATAACAGAGTATGTTGAATTTTTCTGTACATCTACACTACATAGAAGACTCTTTTATAGACATAAAGTAGACGCCTAAACTAACACTTGAGAGATTCTTGCTAAAAGAATTAATCAGCAACTGACATGTGGCTTGACCACATTCAATTCAGTTACAACAAACAGTGACAAAACAATGGAACTTCAAATGTTCTTATGACCGTTGGATAACAACGTTCAATCAGGTTTGAATTATTCTCAACAGTCTCGAGATTCAAGACTGTTCACACCCCAAGTATAGGGTTGTGTTGTAGTAATAATCTTGGTAAGACCGAGGTCGAATCTACAGGGACTGAACCTTGTACGTAATCTGAAAGAAACTTGAACAAGAACTAGGCGAAGATGAAATCTAAACCAAAGGCTTTTAAGAGAGTAATGGTGAAATAGTAAACTAAAACTTAGAAAATTCAAAGGTAGGAAACTAGGGTGCCAAGGATCCACTTGTAGAGATCAGGGAGATCTTATGCTTGATTCAAGAACTCAACTGGACTTAGAGTCTCATCTTCATCCAGTTGGAAGATTTAACCATGCAAATCAAATATGAACTTCCTTTGATCTAGTTTTCAAGAAATAAAAAGGATGTTAATTAGAATGGATTCCATCACAAGATCATGCCCATGAGACAAAGTAAACAACAGAATTAAGCGAATCCACAACCAAGACGAGAGATATATGAATGTTAGGAAGGATTCCATCATCCAACCACGTTCAAGGGGCAATGGTGAACAACAGGGCTTCTTATCTTCATGATCATAATAATGAAAAGGAAATACTCAAAGCCATCGCAGATCTATTGTAATTTAAGTCACAACAAACCATTAAAAACTAAAGGCATTCCTTATAATCAAACTAGAATTAACATCAGTTCATAAACATGAATCCAAGCCGTAGAATACTACCCGTCACACCACAAGCTTCACCTCTTAGCCCTAGCTAAGATGTTTAGCCTGACGTAGTCATGTTAAAACCTTAGAAAAGGAAAGGAATGAACAATGAAAAAAGAAAAGGAAAAGGAAGAAGAGAGAAAAAGGAAGAAAACTCCGCAGCCGCTTCACTCCATGTCCATTCCACGTCCAGATGTTCTCTCCCTAAGCACTCTCTCTTCTTTCCTTTTATAAGGAGGCATAAGGAGGCAGGGGGGTGTGGAATCGGCGTTGTTGTGAAGAATTTCGCAGCAAAAATTGGTGGCTCTTTACGCAGCAAACTGCATGCGTAGGAGAGAGACGTACAGACCTGCATTGGGTGGACTTTTGGGACGGCTGTATAGCCTGTCCTAGGTATCTGCCACCTTGGCAATGGTCAGCCCCACCTTGGCCTTCGTATGGACGGTTCGGATCGACCGTCCGATCACTCCCATGATCACCGAATGGCCGAAAATGTCAGATAACGTCCGGACGTGCGAATTCCTTATGTACTTGCGCTATGATGCTCGGTGGGCCCCACAGTGATGTTTTCGAATAAATCCACCCCGTTCATTGGATTCCTGGCGAAAAACCAGTCGGAAAGGAGTGATTTTGGTCGAGTTTTGGTGCGGTTCACTGTATCAACTCACCTCGCCGTTCATCCTGCGTTTTCCGTTGATTTACATGTGTACACATACATTGGACCAAAGGGAAACCTTGGTGAGGGTCATGGCTACCCTACGGAACAAATGGACGGTCTGGATCACTGAAATACTCCATGGTGGTGGCCCACTACCGATCACAGTGTCCGGTCTATGCGGATGCTGTGCGTAAGAGGCTTGGGGTCGGGTCAAAGTCGGTTTGACCCGACTTCACTTCCAGTGCACGCCGAGTGCGCATGTGCTGTGCACATGCACAATTGAATATGGGGTCCATCGTGATGCATATGCCAAATCCGCTTTGTCCATCTGTTTTGTTATCAATTTTAAAGTGTTGAAACCAAAATTGAAGCCTATCCAGATATCAGGCGGGCCCCAAATTAGGATTTAAGGGGATTAATTGTCTGTTGGTCCACTTTCGCAAGGATTCAATGGGTGAAATTTGACGTGTACGGTTAATTTATGGTCCTCAGGCCATATATAAAGTTTCGAGCTGAACGGATGGTGGGAACCCTGTGATCTTTCATTCTGGACGGTTTTTAGGGCCGTTTAACATGAATGGCGTGATTTTCTCGGATCTCTGGCGTGTAAATTCTTCGATCTTGGTGTAAGACCCGACTTGAGTGTATGTGTGTGTATGAGTGTGCATTTCATTTCTCTTATTCCCACAGTCCTACCGGTCGAATCCCGGCGACCCGCGACCCCTGGATAGTGTTCGCGGTCATCCTTAAATTCAGTCACGTAGACCCGACTCGGATTGAGCTGAAACCTATGCCATCTTATTCGCATCGTTGTTGCGGTTCCGATGTCGTGTCTTGTGCATCCATCTAATGTGCAGATCATAAGTTGTGTGTATCTCATTTCTAGCCTTTGATCATTATCATGTGGCCCACATAGTGTGAAGAGCACATTTTTCGAGGTGGTCCACTCCCACTTGTGCAATTTCCAATACACACCACCCAAAGTTCCATATCCTACACTACCCACTACCCAAACACCACCCATCCCTAGTCTATAGCCCCCATATAGGCCTTCTTTTTCTAGCTCATCATGAGCTCTCTAACCAAGTCACCCTTTCTTAGAGAGAAACCATCATGGTTGCTCTTTTCTAGCCATTTGTAATCATCACATTACTACAACCATCCCTCTCTCTTCTCTTCCTCTCATTTTCTCCCTTCTCATTCTCATTCTCCCAAACTAGAGAGGGTGGGACGTCCACACCATTCCAGCCCCTTTCTTCTCCAATGTCTCTTATTCCATCCATCCCAATCCCATCTCATCCATCAATATTGATACCTTGGAGCATTTGGAGCTTGGTGATCTAAGTTTTGGTGAAGATCTTTAGGTGGGTGCTCCTCTAAATATACACATTCTTTTTCCATAGCTTAGATCTTCTCTTTTCTTCTTTTGGGAAGTGTAGGACCCACCAATCAATGGTGGAGATCCTACCCAATCCCTTGGATGTGACCAAATGGCCTACCTTATGCTTGCATATGTCCCATGCATGGGGTGTCTCCTTTATGAGCCCTATCATGGAGGTTTCTCCTAATTCCATAGCATGATGGGTCATCTAGACCCTTGCATCATGGTTGGGATCGACATCCCAACCATTCATCTTAAATATAGATCATGCATGATGAAAACCCATGATGTAATATGAATGTGAATGAAATGAGTGGGTGTGATTGTGTTGGGGAAGGCTCGATAATGGCAGAGCCTTCTCCCTATGGCCAGGATGTTCTTCCTCTTCTCTCTCTTTTCTTCTATTTCTGATGATGATGAGTGTGGCCCACTTGGTGGGCCTGGATTGTCCAGAAGGCCCAACTAGGGTGGGACGCCCATACCTCCATACACTATGGTTTTGGGTGTCCCATTTGTTGACTTTTAATGATGCATGCAAGTGTGGTAACTTTGGGATTTGATTTGGACATTCGTGGGGCCCACTAGGGTGGGCCATAACACCTAGTTTTTGGGGGTAATTCCCTTTTTAATTAACTCATACATTTAATTTAATCGAAGTGTATGTTGTTGTCCAGAATTCTCTGGACAGTTTCTGGTTGATTTTGGACCAGATTTTGGGACTGTTTGGGGGACTTTTCTTACCCATCAAATATTCTTTTCTGAAAGGTGGGGATTCCATCTTGATGTCTCCCAAATTTCAACCCCATCTGACCTTGATTGAGGTCCCAAAGGTATGGCCCAAGTGAGGTGGACAGTCTGGATTTTCTGGACTGTTCCAACAACATGTCAGTTTGAAAATCTTTGATTATAAAATAACTTTGGCATTGGTGGGCCACTTCTGTGGACCCCACCCTGTGGTATACATATGAGGGGATGTAAAAACCATTTTTCTCCAATTTTTGGAGACCTTTAGTCTACACCATTAGAAGCTCAGATCAGGGCCAGTCTAAATTCTGCACTAACCAGATTTTTGGGCAGACAGTTTTCTTTTAATTCAAATAAATACTTTCCTAATTCAATAAAAGATGAAATTTTTCCAAGGGTGACCCACACATGATAGGACCCACCTACCAAATTTCGAGGCCAATGGACCCTTGAGCGATCTTCGGCGAGGGTTGGACCGGCCCACCAGGCTGGACGCCCAAGGCTGGGACATCCAGCATGGGCCGGACATCCACCTTATTTTAGGCCCACCTTGATGTGTTTTGTATCCACGCCATTCATCCATGATGTGGTCCACATGGGGTGTGGCCCACCTCCCTGTGGGACGTCCTCATGTGGGGCCCACTTTGATATATTTTGGGGACTGGCGTCCCAGGCCCATAGGACCGTCCAGCTAGGACGCCTGGCCCATTGGGTTGTTGCTGGACGTCTAATCCAGCAGTATTAGTCCACTTGATGTATGTGTTTTATGCACTCCATTCATCTGGTAGGGCCCACAGTGAAGTGTGTGGGTCACCAGTAAATTATAATTTTATAAATTGAATTTTTATTGTTGGACTCCAGCAGGCCCAGAAAACAGGTGGGTTAGAATTCCAGCAATAGGCCCAAATTGGCTGCCCTTAATGGTATGTTTTGAGGCAGCATGACCCACCAAATTTAAGGATGTTATATGTACATATCTTGCCATTTTCTTGATGTGCCTTTGGTCTTAATTAGTGCACACTTGAGGCCCACCCCAGTTGGGTTTTTACTGGATCAATGTTCATAGTTAATTGTTAGATTTCCTTAAGTCCATTTGTCCCAAAACTTTCTAGATAGGCCCCTTGACCTTTGGGCCTACATTTACTACTTATTGTGATGGGTTTGTGGGCCATAATATGCAAGTAGTTGGGCCCTTGGTTGCCCACTAAAATAATTATTATACTTGGGCCAAGTTGTGAGGCCTAACTTACTTAAAATAAGTATAAGGATTGCCCTTATGGTTGGATTACCGGACTGCCTATTAGCCCCACCACAATATGTGGGTTTATGACCTTTATGGTTGGGCCCAAACCTTGCTTGGGGGCCCACCATATTGCATATGTGTTGGGCTTGGTGTATAGCCCACTAAGCCATGGATTGCTTAGGCCTTGGGCCTTGTTTCATATTCGAGTAGTGGCGGGCTACCTTTCGGGACCCAGTCGAGGTTGGATGTCCTCCTTGGTGGCCCTAAGGTTGGCCCATAGGTTGCTATGAGGGTTTAAGGCCCACTATAGGCCCTCGTTAGGACCGCTTATTCCTTTAGGCTTATATATTGCCCTCCTTAGCTTTGTGGGCTACCCCAAAGTATTGGGCCCCCACTAGAGGATTGTTCCTTAGATTAATTGTCTAAGTACCTAGACTTGATTCCCTCCTTCGGGAAGGAGGAGTATGTTCTAAGTCGTCATCGCCGTATGATGCACCCTCATGACCCATATACATCATGGTGTGTTTGGATTTCATTTGTGCGTGGTCATTGGGTTGATATGATAGAGGGATGGAGTTCCCCTCTTGTACATATTGAGTGCTTGAAGCTATTGCATTATTGGTATGCACGACTCATGCATTTGGTATCGCATCTCATAGATATGATCGCCCTTGCTTCACTAGGGCCTTGCCTCCACAGGTATATTCGTGGATGGCCATATGTGGACACCAAAAATATTCTTCTTGAGCATTAGGGTGCATAGGATGCCCTTAGGTGAAAGCCCCTAAACTTCTATGGTACTAAGGATATGCCCCAGCGTCGTGACCGAGTGGAAACATGAGCGCTCAAGTGCCTTACACTATTAGGCCACGTCTCCCACTGTCTTGTAGTCAGTCGGGATGGGATGTGGCCTTATCTGCCTGAGTGGGAGGGCATTGCTAGGCTGAGTTTGACCAGCTCGTGAATAGGTCCGCTACCGTCGAGCCTTGCTGGTGATTGGTTGTTTACAGGTGGGTAGTGAGGTCTCCTACGTTCGTTTGACTGTGCGGGTCTGTAAAGCGGCAGTCATCCTGTAGTGCATTAGACCCCGGTGATATTCCTTATGATGGAACTGTATTGGATGTGGACTGGTTATGAGCATTGACATTACTTCGCATTGCATTGGTATCGGCTGTATAAGCCTTATTGCATTGCATAGCCTTGGTATGGCTTTCTGCATTCATGGCTTAGCCTTGGTAAGGATAGTGATATTGACATTGATCATGTTTCCCTTATGCATCCCCTAGTATTTTTCTGCGCACCATTGTCACATACTTTCACCACCCTTTAAGCTTTATATAAGCTTTTCATAAGCCACTTTTGGTGGACTTTGTGGACTCGATTCGATACATGCCCTCAGTTCAGCAGCGCGTACCACCCACAGACTGACGGTCAAACTGAGGTTGTGAATCGCACATTGGGAAACCTCCTTCGATGTATTTCAGGAGAAAAACCAAAGCAGTGGGATTTGGCCTTGTCTCAAGCGGAGTTTGCATTCAACAACATGGTGAACCGCTCGACAAGAAAATCCCTATTTCGGTGTGTTTTCATGCTATATAAGGACCTTAGAACCCTCTCTCACAGCCATACGAATTTGAGAGAAACCTAGAGAGAGAAGAGAGAAAAGAGAGAGAAAGTGAGAGAGAAGTGGGAGAATCTCCCTGCCACTCTTCCCTGCTGCTATCCATGCTTAACCGCACCATTCTTATCGCTTCTTGGCGATTTCGACTTCGTTTCTAGGTAAGAAACCCTAACCCTAATCTGATTTGGGGCTTTGGTGGTTGTAGGTTATGAAATTGCTAACCTATTTCGTTCTCTAGGTTGCCAAACTGCTGTATACGAAAGCATAGCAAACTTATCGACTCCGTTACGATTCTACGACAAAAGGTGCGGACTTTAGGTGTATGGGTTATGGTTTTCAATGCTTTCAATGTCAGATAATGATAGATTCATGATCTGCATGCAATTGCACATGTACAAAGTGCTGTCTGTTTTCCGTTTCGATTAAAGATGAAAAATATGGAATTCTACATACTCTAGGTATTTGTAGAATGTACCGTATACGTACAAATTTTGGAAATTTGTTTGACATGATTAATTGTTGTATGAATATATTATATATGGATAAATTACTTGTTTGGCGAAAGGACTCGCCCTAATACATGTTTTGCTTATATACACTATGTATGTTGAAATTGTGTATTCTAGAAAGTACCGTATACGTATAAATTTTGGAGATATATTTGCCATGATTATTTGCTGTATGAATATATTATACATGGATAAAATACTTGCTTGGCGAAAGGATAGCCCTAATACATGTTTTTGCTAATATACACTATGTATGATAAAATAGTGTATTCTAAGTGTTTATGAAAATGACCGAATGAGTATAGAATTCTCATTCGTGCTCGCCATGACTAATTGTCATGGATTTATGATTGTTGTATTGGCGATACCCCTTTGACGAAAGGATTTGCCCTAAATCATGCCACGACCAATATACACTACTTATATTAAAATGTGTGGCCCAAGTGTTTGTGGAAATGACTGAATGAATATGGAACTTGGATTCCTGCTTGCCATGACTATCTGTCGTGGGTATATGCGTGTTATGATTGGGTAACTCCCTAGTGAAAGGATTTGGCCTAATACCTATGTGATCAACATATGTCATGTATGTTGATGTGTGTAGTCTAAAGTGTTTGTTGAAATGTCTGAATGAGTAGTAGTTAGTAAATTATAATGTTTAAGGGTGTTGAGATATGATTCTCAACTTCTTTAACTATGTGTATGATTTCTTTAGATATCTGTGTGATTAGGAATTGAATATGTACAAACTCATGCTTATGTTGTACTTCATTACATGCTCAATTGATTGTATGTTTTGATCTATGTAATGCATATGTTTAAATTCATGTTTACGTTGTATGATCCGTCATGGGTGATGGGGGAGTGGAGCAACGAGTGCGTGCAACAGCCCTGATAGCCCTAAATGGATAATATCAGACTTTGATTATATGATTTGAATCTTGATCCATTACTGCTTTGACTATCTGCAATTGAATGCGATTAGGGCTATGATTATAGTCCAGGTAATTGGTAACGGGATTGAATTCGTGGTTGAGATTTATTTGCCACATGAGATGTGTTCGATGAACCCGAGTCATACTTCGGTTGACGATAGTGGTTGGCCACGCGAGGTGCTTATGCACTTCATGTCGTTCAACTTGTTGTGCGCTCGAGCTAGCCGAACTCGTCAAGTAAACCGATCTGTCTAATGTATGTTCACCATGTTTGGACGCTACTGATTGAACCTAGGGTACCAAACTTACCAGTGAAATCCCTTTTAACCATGGTACCTCTATCCGTTAAGACTCATGAGCCGGGCATGGTGGTATGGGACACCGTGGTCGAGCTGTCGGCCTACGCTGGGGCCATGTGCCTCCCCGTAGTGACCAGTGAGTAACCAGACTCGTGAGCCGATTATGGTGGTATGGGACACTATATTCGTGCTGTCGGCCTACATTGATAAGGTCATGGGGGAGTGGTGCAACGTATGCGAGCAACAACCCTGACAGCCCTTTGTAGTGACCTCGAGCATACTCTGAATTTGTGGGGAGGCGACGAGTTTTGCCGCAGTGTATAGAGTATGAAACTAGGCCTGTATCTGTATAGTGATGAATCGTTAAAAAGGTGATGGGGGAGTGGTGTAACCTTTGTGCGTAACAGCCCTGACAGCCTTTGCAGTGACCTAAAAAACACACCATCGTCTGAGATTAACTAGGACTGACGACCCTAGAATGGATCATGTTTAGGAATGATACAAGGG
Source organism: Magnolia officinalis (assembly GCA_021015155.1). Classification (NCBI taxonomy): domain Eukaryota; kingdom Viridiplantae; phylum Streptophyta; class Magnoliopsida; order Magnoliales; family Magnoliaceae; genus Magnolia; species Magnolia officinalis. The sequence continues at coordinate 66,482,855 of JAJHSJ010000007.1, read as the reverse complement.
AGGTACCTTAGTTTCCCAATCCTGCTGTTTGAAATGGACTAATAACAACTCGGTAATCATGCTCATCATACATTGCATGTGCTTGGAAGATGTGGAGCACTGAGGAATGCAAGCATGCCACGAATGTAAGATGGTGTCGCACGAGGGAGTGTGTGGTGAGGGCATACATCATGACTGCATTCATACTTGCATTAATAAGAGTAGTTAGGAGTGTTTGATTGTACTGCTTTATCATTACTGCTTGCCTGAAATCGCTCAAATACGTTGTTGGCACTCATGTTTCCAGCAGGGTGCATAGGTGGTGCAGGCGGAACCACATTCATGTTCTGGGCAAGGGCCCCAGCAATGGTGGTCCAAATTTGCTGCTGCTGCTACATAAGGAGCATCATCTGCTCCAACCTATTAGGAGGAGAAGCCACCTGAGGCATGTGTGGAGTCAAGGTAGACACACGTTCTACTCAGGAACCGATGGTGCAAAAGGTGTTGGCCCATTAGTGGGGCCAGTGGCCGACTATGAATCCGGCATCGTGTCACTGTCAGGGCCCAAGCTGGGGTCCGTGTGGATATCGCTTAAGGAAGGTGCCCCGTCAAACGATCTGCCAAGTGTTAGACGTGTTGTGTTCCGAGTAGCTTTCAGAGGCATTCCCTATACACAACATAGGGTGCAACACGTGTAAGATTAGATTAGCAATACTCAACTTGTCAAGCATTCTACACATTCCATAACAATACATTTAACCAAAATCGTCACAATACATGAGATGTAGTCCCACATGGATCATGACAGAAGATGCATGTGAGCTAATCTAAACAAAGCTTCAAACACTAAAACACATAAACAACTCTACCATACTACTAAGCCTACCAAGGCTAAAACGTAGAAAACAAGAAAACAAAGACAACCCAAAGACGACTACAACACACAACTAGTCGTCTGACTCTGGTGATGGTGGAGGAGCACCCTTGTCCTGCTTACAGCACAGGAGAGCCTTCAAGGTGCGAGACACCTTCTTAAATTTCTATTTCATGTAGGCCTTATTCTCTTCAAGTTTGGCCCGGGTCTCTCTGACCTCTTGTCGCAAGGCGACTCGGCCCTCCTCAATCTGAGCCAAGCGGGCTTCTAAAGTAGCCCGATCATGGTGGCGCTCATGTGTAGCAGGAGGAGTGCCCTCATCAGAGTCTTGTGCCTCCTCTTCTTCCTCTTCCTGCTCTCCCTCTTCCTCACTTCCTTCCTCTATCTCATTTCCCTCATCTTCTTCATCATTTTCTTCCTCTTCACTTTCTGTCTCATCCCCACTCTCATCGAGTAAGGCTTGACGTTGTCATGGTCCAATACCCATGTTGTTAAGTGTGGTGTCATTGATGTAGTGGATCGGCACAAGCTCCGTGTCAAGTCGGTAGCCGAACTCTCGAGTAAGCTTGCATATGAGCCGGCCGAATGGGAGTGAAATATCTATCCTAATAGAGCATCCGGTTTGGACTATTTGTAGCAGAAAAAATGTAGGCAGACACAGCTTGTCTCATTGCCCAGCTCTGTATAGGAAGTTCACCATCAAACGTGTGCATTCGCAGTGATTGCTCCTCCTAGGATACACATTGTGTGTGAATATGTGGTGGAGTAGGCGAAAGTCATGAGTCATCTTGGTTGCTAGGAGACAATTACCTCGATTCCAGTGGACCAGTCGACCGCAAAGAAATCGCGTGCGGCGATCTCTTTCAGGCATACTCCTGAGATTCTTCTCGTTAGCATGAACCTTACCATGCTCCATCCCCATAATCCAAGCTATCACACCAACATCAACTGTGGCTGCCCGCCTTCCCACGGGAATAGTGAACTGTAGAGGCTCCAACAATGGGTCCCGTATGTGGGCGTAGAAGGCTCGGACGGTGCTCTCACACGTGCGTGACTTGCCTTCAAATATAGGACCCCACCCGGCATCCACCAGGAGGTCCATCATCGGATAAAGCCCAAATAGCTTCTCGTCTACGTGCGCTTCACAGAGAACTCTATGACCCTTGAACCTACTATGTGCGATGCCTGGTAGTAGGGCTCTTTCGAGAGAAATTTGGGGATCGAGATCCTGCTTAGTCCTCAGCTCTCGTGCAGCACTTGTACTTACTTTTGCGCCCAATTTCTTCCTTGGGCAGTGTGAGACCCGACCCGAGTTCGCATGTGTGCATGTGTAAGTATGCGTTTTGTTCATTTTGGTCCCGCGGTCCTTGTAACGCCCTGAAAATCGAGGGTCGAGTATGAACTCAACTCCCGAGTTCCAACGCATCACTTATGCAACATAGATAATGATGATTAATGTTGTCTGTGTTAGAGCAATAAACATGAGTGAGATTACACCAAAACAGTAATTCATACTCCAGATCAATTGTATAAAGGCAAGCGGAAGACTGAAACTGTATATATACATGTATGTAAAAGATACAAAATCATTTCATTTTCCAGAGTATGAACCCATCTGAGTCACCATATACATATGTCTATTTTATGTTCAAAAAGTCAAAAATACATCTAAGGATGTAATCCTAGCAAATCCTGTCGATTCGACAGTCTAGTCGAAGCCGCCAGAATACTGCATGTATGAGAACTCGTCCTGGTCCTCATCGTAGTCAGGCTCCACCTCCTGAGTCGTCAGCTCATCTAAACCTGAGATAGAGTCTGGTTGGTGTGCGCAACACCGTCCAGTAACGTGGGAGTGAGTAGCTAACTCAGTGAACAATAAGGCATAAGTTAACATGTTATCAATTCAGTCAAGTAGTAATGATAAAGCAGTAAAATCAAACATTCCTAACTACTCTTATTAATGCAAGTATGAACATAGTCATGATGGATGCCCTCACCACACACTCCCTCGTGCGACACCATCTTACGTTCGCGGCATGCTTACATTCCTCAATGCTCCACATCTTCCAGGCACATGCAATGCATGATGAGCATGATTACCGAGTTGTTATTAGTCCATTTCAAACAACAGGATTGGGAAACTAAGGTACCTCCCTTGTATCATTCCCAAACATGATCTAGTCTAGGGTCGTCAGTCCTAGTTAATCTCAGATGATGGTGTGGTTTCTAGGTCACTGCAAAGGCTGCTAGGGCTGTTACGCACAAAGGTTACACCACTCCTCCATCACCTCTTTAACGATTCATCACTATACAGAAACAGGCCTAATTCATACTCAATATACTGCGGCAAAAGTCTAAGGCTCACCGCGATTTCAGAGTATGCTCGAGGTCACTACAAAGGGCTGCCAGGGCTGTTACGCATAAAGGTTACACCGCTCCCCCATCACCTTATCAATGTAGGCCGACAACATGAATATAGTGTCCCATACCACTATAATCGGCTCATGAGTCTGGTTGCTCATTGGTCACTACGGGGAGGCATGTGGCCCCAGCGTAGGCCGACAGCTCGACCACGGTGTCCCATACCATCATGCCCGGCTCATGAGTCTTAGCAGATCGAGGTACCATGGTTAACGGGATTCCACTAGTAAGTTTGGTACCCTAAGTTCAAGCAGTAGTAACGACCAAACATGGTGAACATACATTAGACATATCGAGTTACTTGACGAGCCTGATTAGCTCGAGCGCACAATCAATTGGACGACATGAAGTGCATAAGCACTTCGCGTGGCCTAACCACTGTCGCCAACTGACGTACGACTCGGGTTCGTCAAACACATCTTACGTGGCTACATGAAACTCAACCACGATCTCAAGTCTAGTACCGACTGTCTGGACTATAAACATAGTCCCAAGCTCAATCAAACCTTATTCGTAGCATGTGGAGTATAGCAAGATAAACAAAGTAATTCAAGCATGTTAAAAAGCATGTCATAAAGCATGTTATAAAGTGTGTTATAATGCACAACATAAATAGGAATACCAACACGTATATTACACAAGTAAACGGTTTAAGTAATCAACCTCATGGAGGAAATCATACATGTCTCTAAGGTAGTCGAGAATCCTATCTCAACACCCTCCTAAGGCATCAACATCCCAACACTTACATAAGCATTTTCACAAACACTTAACATACACTATTTCAACATACTAGTGTATGTTAGCAAAGATATATTTGGGAGAGTCCTTTCGCCAAGCAAGTATTTTACGCATGTATAATATATTTATACAACAAATAATCATGGCAAACACATCTCTAAAATATATACGTATACAGTACTTTCTACAATACAATATTTCTACATACATAGTGTGTATTAGTAAAACATGTATTTGGGCGAATCCTTTCGCCAAGCAAGTATTTTATCCATATATCGTATATTCATACAACAAATAATAATGTCAAACACATTTCCAAAATTTATACTTATACGGTATTTTCTACGAATGCCTAGAATATGTAAAATTCCATAATCTACATCTTTAATCGAAACAGAAATCAGAAAGCACTTTGTACATGTGCAATTGCATGCAGATCATGAATCTATCATTATCTGACATTGAAAGCATTGAAAATCGTAACCTATACACCTAAAGTCCTCACCTTACACCGTAGAATCGCAACGGATCAGCTAGGTTTGCCAAGCTTCCGTATTCGGCAGTTTAGTAGCCTAAAGAATGAAATAGGTTAGCTATTTCATAACCTACAACCTTCACGCCCCAAAACAGATTTAGGGTTAGGGTTTCATACCTTAAAATGAAGTCGGTATCGCCGGGAAAGCGACAAGAAAGGGGTGGAGCAACTCGTGTAGGGGCAGGAAACAGTAGCAGGGAGATTCTCCCACAACTCTCTAGCTTTCTCTCACTTTTTCTCTCTTCTTACTTAGGGTTTTTCCCAAATTCGTATGGCTGTGAGAGAGGGTGTTCTAAGGTCCTTATATAGCCTAAAAACTCTCTGAAATAGACTTAAGGTCAAGGTATACTTAGGTTATAACCAAAGCGGCATTATTTCAACTCAACGGAGGATTTCTGGCTGGCCTCCTTGAGCCAAAAGTCAGACTTAAGCTCACAGACCCTGGATCCAGGTAAAGTTAAGTTTTCGTTTCAGTCGGATTCCCAGATCACACGTGGCGGACCAGTTTCAGTTCAACGGTCAGCGGGTCTCAATCCGAAATTCCAAGTACATGTAAATGTTTATAAAATTTTTCCTGATCCGAGGGTGTATTTGGGTCAGATTCTGACGGTCTGGTAGCTTACAAATTGACTGCAAGTAATACGTGCCAGATCACAATTCAAGATATTTATTTTATGAAGAAAACAAGTGTTCTCACACTCTCTCACTCTGGAGTCAAGCGAACAGCCGTGGGACACTGTCTGGATTTGATTTCCGAGATGGTCGTCAAGCCCAGCGAGGCGGTCCTAAGTCCTTAACCTCCTATTATTCGGACTCCCGATGTGCGGTCTAGACCCGATACGGAGTTTCAATGTGTTCCCGAGAGCAGTCGGGTAATGAGTTTGATCCTAGACTTTAGGGTAACCTAGCGTCAATGATACTGCAAGTTTTGGGTCTTGCAGATCGTATTTAAAGCGATTCCAACAGATTTCATGGCTAATCTAGTTTAGCACTTAGTTAACTTTGTCAAATTTCTAAAGGATTTAATCCTAAGTGATTTCTGGTCGAGGTGGTACTCGAGCCATTGTACAAAAAATTTCTAGTCATTACAGTCCTACCGGTCAAATTTCGGTGACCTGCGACCTTCGGATAGTGTTTACGGTCACCCTTGAGTTTGGTCACGTAAACCTGACTCGGATTGACCGAGACGTACGCCATTGTGACTGCATCGTCATAGCTGTTCCAACGACGTGTCTCGTGTCAAAATCCGACGTGTCCATCAAAAATTATGGGTCGCGCATCATTTAGACCATTGATCGCATTTTTGGTGGGACCCACATGATTTGCACGTTTCCCCATGTGCACGCTTGCCAATGGTAATGTCATCACCATTTCCATGATGTCATATGGCCTAGTCTAGCAATGATGGACTCCCTTCTCCAAACTCATCATGACTCTTTCTTTTTCTCTTTTCTAGAAGTCATCATGAGACTTTTTTTTCTTCCCCATGCAATTTCTCTTCCCCAATGTGAAATTTTCTAAAAATTTTCTTCTCTAGGGAGAGAGAGAGAGAGAGACCACCACATCCTCTTTTCTTACAAATGTAATCATTACTTTGAATAAAACTCCCTTCTTGCTAGCAAATGCATCTCATTCCTCTCTCCTCCCTCATCTCTCTCTCTCTCTCTCTCTCTCTCTCTCTCTCTCTCTCTCTCTCTCTCTCTCTCTCTCTCTCCCTCCCTCTCTCTTCTCTTCTTCTCCAGCAATTTTCCACCCATTTTCCAGCCCTTCATCCTCCCTTCTACCCCATAATCTAGCCCTTAGTCTAGCATCTTGACTATTAAACCTCTTTCCTTGGAGCTTGAAGACTATCTGGGAGGTGTTTGCTTGAAGATTTTGTAGGTGGGTGTGCATGTAATTACAAAATTCAGATTTCTTCTATTTCATACTTGTTCTTCCATTTTCTTTCATGTGGAAGCTTGTGGGGCCTATCAAATGATGGTGGTGGCCCCCAAGATTTCATGGATGAGGCTCATAGCCTATCTTACTTGCATTCATGTTCCATGCAAGGGGTCATTCTTCATGGACCCTACATGGCTTTTCTTTCTTTAATTAAGGATCTTTGGGTCATCTAGACCCTTTATCCTTGGTGGAGATTGCATCTCCACCATAGATCTCAAGTAGAAATCCTATGATCATGTAGATCTTATATATCTTGTGATAGTGGAATGTGTATGCATGAGTGATGGGGGGAAGGGCCTCAATGTGGTGGAGACCCTTCCCTTGTGGCCGAATCCTTATTTTTTCTTTGTTGATAAACTTCTTATCATGGGTGTGTGGCCCACCTTGTGGACCAAAAATATCCAGACCATCCATGGAGGTTGGACGTCCATAATAGTCCACCCTTGGATTTGAAGCCTCCTAATCCACCTATATGGGGCACATGCAAGGGGTATTTTGTAATGGGAAGGGTATGGATGTTTGTGGGGCCCACTGGGGTGGTCCATGCCATTATTTTCTGGGATTAAATCCCTTTTTAAATAGTGTTTATATTTATTATTTTCAGTTATATGTTGCTGTCCAGAACTGTCTGGATAGATTTTTGGGTCATTTTGAGGCCAGATTTTTGGGCATTTGGAGGGGTGTTTGGTCCCATGTAATATATGTTTCTTGAAGGCGTGGACGTCACTTATAATCATGACAAATTTTAGCCCCATTTGACCTTCATTGGGGTCCCAAAGGTGTGGTCCAAGTGAGGTGGACAGTCTGGATTTTCTGCACTGTTCCAACAACATTCCACCATGGACAGGTTGGAATTCTGAAATTTATTAAAATACTTTTGGGTGTCTCAAAATTATGAAAATTTACAGGGAGGTTGACCAATTATTTTAAGGCCCACCTACAAAATTTTGGGGCTAATGGACGCCTGTACACACCATGGTAGTGGCTGGACCGGCCCACTATAATATGGTATCCAGATCAGTCCGATTTTCATGACAGATTGACTTATTTAAATGAATTAAAATATTTATAGATGTTCAAAAATTCTTAAATTTTATAGTGGTGTGTTCGACTCATGTTAGGACCTACCTACCAAATTTTAGGGCCAATGGACCCCTGTGCACACCGTGGCTAGGGCCGGACTGGCCCACCACATTGGGACTTCCAGGTCTGTCTGATATTTTGGACAGACTATTTTGTTTAAATTAATTAAAATACTTAAGAATATCTAAAATTCTGAAATTTTATGGGGTTGTGACCCACCTATGGAAGTATCTCTCTATAAAATTTTATCCCCAACTAACTCCATTTGGGCATCCAAAAGAATGGGTGAAGATGGTTGGACTGCCAGATTTTTCTGCTGTGCAGTCCAGCAATATGCCTTGATGAAAACCATAATTCAAAAATGTTTCCTCTGATGGTGGGCCATATTTTTGGGTTTCCTCTTATTGTATGCATGATAAGGGACCTTGGCCCTCAATTCTCAGAGTTTTAGAGGCCTTAGACCCACTCTAATGGAGTGCCCAAATTTAGGATATTAACATGCATTGCAGAAATTTCCTGTACATTATTGTCCCCTTTGTTATTTTAGAACTTTTGGGCCCCAACACATTGGGCTTTGTGTATGATTAGTTGGGGACCCATCCCTGATGTTCTAGAGCCCATTGGGGCCATGATTATGGGGCCCACCATATTGAGGAAATTGGGCATTTATTGCTCCTTTATATTTTAAAATACTCTTGGGCCATTTTCTTTTACCATACTATTGTATTAGGCTAGTGGGCCGGGTTACATAAGTAGATGGGCCTTTGGTTGCCCACCAAATCAACTTTATACTTGGGCCGGGTTGTAGGCCCAACCTTACTTGACTAAGATCATGACATTTGCCCATGTGGTTTGAGTAATGGGCTGCCCACTAGGCCACCACAATATATGGGATTAGTGGACTTTATGTTGGGCCCTAACCCTTCCCCTATGGGCCCATAGTGGTATGTATGGGTTGGGCTATGTGTGTTGTAACGCCCTGAAAATTGGGGGTCGAGCATAAACTCAACTCCCGAGTTCCAATGCATCACTTATGCAACCATAATGAATGATGATTGAATGTTGTCTGTATTAGAGCATTGAACATGAGTGAGATTAAGCCAAAACAGATATCATACTCCAGAGACAAGTAAGATTGCAAGCGGAAGACTGTGATAGATATATAAAATATATAAACTGTGGTGAGTCTTCAGAGTGTGATAATGTTACCAGGTTAATTCATTGCAAGTACAATTTCAAATTATACCAAGTTGTGTATGGTCATCTAATCAATATCCCAGAAAGCCCCATCGATCAGGACACGACTCACAGGAATCCGCCTGAAACTGCATAAAGGAGGAATCCTCCTCATCCTCATAAAAGTTCGGCTCCACTTCGCAGCATCACCACCATCAGCAGCTACAACAGGATCTAGTTGGTGTGTACAACACCGTCCTGTAATGTGGGAGTGAGTGATCAACTCAGTGGAACAGTAAAGCATATATTAACATGTTATCAAAACAGTCAAGCAGTAATGATAAAGTAGTACAGTCAACAATCCTAAGTACTCTTATTAATGCAAGTATGAAATGTTGTCATGATGCATGCTCTCACCAGCATACTCCCTCATGTGGCACCATCTTACATCCGCGACATGCTTGCAATCCTCAGTGCTCCACATCTTCTAGGCACATGCAGTGCGATGATGAGCATGATTACCGAGTTGTTATTAGTCCATTTCAAAAAACAGGATTGGGAAACAAAGGTACCTCCCTTGTATCATTCCCAAACATGATCCATTCTAAGGTCGTCAAACCTAGATAATCTCATACGATAGTGTGGTTCTAGGGCGCTACAAAAGCTGTCAGGGCTATTACACAATGGTTACACCACTCCCCCATCTCCTTTTTAACGGTTCAAAACTAAATTAACACAGACCTAGTTCATACTCTATTCACTGCGACAAAACTCATCGCCTCAACGCAAATTTAGAGTATGCTCGAGGTCACTACAAAGGGCTCGTCACCAATCAGTGTAGGCTGACAGCTCGAATACAGTGTCCCATACCACCATATTCGGCTCACGAGTCTGGTTGCTCAATGGACACTATTGGGAGGCACGTGGCCCCAACATAGGCCGACAGCTCTACTACGGTGTCCCATACCACCATGCCCGGCTCATGAGTCTTAGCGGATCAAGGTACCATGGTTAACGAGATTTCACTGGTAAGTTTGGTACCCTAGGTTCAATTAGTAGCGTCCAAACATGGTGAACATACATTAGACATATCGGGTTACTTGACGAGTCTGACTAGCTCGAGCGCACAATAAACTGAACGACATGAAGTGCATAAGCACTTCGCGTGACCTAACCACTGTCGCCAACGAAGTACGACTCGGGTTCGTCAAACACATCCTACATGGTGAAATGAATCTTAACCACAAACTCAAGTCTGGTACCAATTGTCTGGACTATAATCATAGTCCCAATCGTAATCAATCCTCATTCAGAGCATGTGGAGTAAAGAATAATAAACAAGGTAATTCAAGCATGTTAACAAGCATGTCATAAAGCATGTTACAAAGCACAATGTAAACAAGGAATACAAACACATATATTTCATAGTAAACGATTAAATTGAACAACCATCATGGAGGAAATCATATACGTTTCTAAGGTAGTTGAGAATCCCATCTCAACTCCTACCTGAAGCATGATTATCTAAGCGCTTACTCTTACAAGCATTTTCACAAACACTTAGAATACACTATTTTAACATAGTGTATATTAGTAAAAACATGTATTAGGGCAAACCCTCTCGCCAAGTAAGTGTTATACACATATATAATATGTTCATACAGCAAATAATCATGGCAAATACATTTCCAAAATTTATACGTATACGGTACTTTCTACAAATACCTAGAATACACAAAATTCCATATTCTTCATCTTTAACCGAAACGGAAAATAGACAACACTTTGTACATGTGCAATTACAGGCAGATCATGAATCTATCATTATCTGACATTGAAAGCGTTGAAAACCAAAACCTATACACCTAAAGTCCGCACCTTTTGTCGTAGAATCGTAACGAATTTGATAGGTTTGCTAAACCTTCGTATACGGCAGTTTGGCCACCTATAGAACGAAATAGGTTAGTTATTTCATAACCTACAACTATCAAAACCCCAAATCAGTTTAGGGTTAGAGTTTCTTACCTAGAAATGACACCGGAATCGCCGGGAAAGCGATTAGAATGGAGTGGTTAAGCTTGCAAAGCGTCAGGATCAGGTGGCAGGGAGATGCTCTCACAACTCTCACACTTTCTCTCTCACACCTAGGGTTTTTCTCAAATTCGTATGGCTAAATGAGAGAGGGTTTAAATGTCCTTATATAGCCTAAAACCTCACCGAAATAGACTTCAGGTCAAGGTATACTTAGGTTATATCCAAAGTGAGTCAGTTTCGGCTCAACGGAGGACTTCTGGCGGCCCCCCTTGAGCCAAAGGTCGGACTTAAGCTCACAAACTTTGGATCTAGGTACCATTAAGTTTTCGTTCCAGTAGGGTTCTCAGATCACGCGTGGCGGACCAGTTTCAGTTCAACGGTCAGCGGATCTCGATCGGAGATTCTGAGTACATGGATATGTTTGGGAAAATATCCCTAATCCGAGGGTGTAATTTGGTCTGATTCTGACGGTCAGGTTGCTCAATACTGAACCGCAAGCGTCACATGCCAGATTTCATAAATCCTTATTTATTTTGGAATTATTTTCATGTTTCTCACACTCCTCGCTCCGGACTCAAGCGAATTGCACTGGGACACTATCTGGATTTGATTTTCGAGATGGTTGTCAAGCCCAGTAAGGCGGTCCTAATTCCTTAACTTCTTATTAATCGGACTTCCGACGTGCGGTCCAGATTTGATACGGAGTTTCGAGATGCTCCCGAGAGCAGCCGGGTAATGAGATTGATCTTAGATTTTAAGGTAATGTAGCGTCAACGATTCTACAAGTTTTGAGTCTTGCAGATCGTATTTAAAGCGATTGGTGCTAATTTCACAGGTACTCTAGTTTAACACTAGCTAATTCTCGCCTAATTTCTAAAGGATTTAGTCCTGTATGATTTCTGTCTCAGGTGGTACTTAGTCCTTTGTAGTAATGTTTAGTTTAAGTATTGTTCTTCATCACCTAAACTTTAAGATAGTGTCTAATGTGAAAGTACTTACAAGGATTTAAAGAACGAGGTGGTGAAAGGTGAGATTTGTGAAGGAAATGGGTTTAAAAGCAGTTTTAGACTTTGTGATTGAGTTCTGACAGGTTAATAAGGTGTTAGGAGCGACCCATTGCCTAAGGACGTCTAATTCCAAGTTGGCAAAAATCCGGGATGTTACATGTGTTTTCCTTGGACCCATGTTTTGGATAGGCCTTGGGCCGCCTTTTTGAAGCCCAACATGAGTGTATGTGGTATGTTTATGGCTGCCCATTTCTTATTTCTAATATTGTGTGGGCCTTGGGCCTTGATCTATGATCAATTAGAGATGGGCTACCTCTTGAGGACCAATTATGGTTGGATGTCCACATTGGTGGCCCTAAGGTAGGCCCGTAGGCTTCTATGGGTGGTTAAAGGCCCACCATAGACCCTTGCTAGGCCCGTCTCATCTATTTAGGCCCATATCATTGTTCTCCTTAGTCTCGTGGGCTACCCCAGGTAAATGGGCCCCCACTAGAGGTTGTATTCCTTATGAGAAAATTGGTTAAGTACCTAGACCCTTCATGGTTAGGTAGAGAGTTCATCTTCACCTCATTAGCACCCCTATTCATCTTCATGGCCCACTCCCATATGCATCATATGCATGCTTGGTTGAGGTATGATTGGCCATGGTTGTGCCATTGTGTAGGAATGTTGGTATCTCCCCGAGAGATGGATGCTTGGGATTGATGCATGGTGATTGTGTGATTCATGCATCTAGCATTGCATAACTTGTGGATATCCGCCCTTACTTCATCAGGGCCTTGCCTCCACAAGGGTATTCATGGATGGCCGTATGTGTGGACACTGGAAATATTAGTTGAGCATACTGGGTGCATAGGATGCTCATGGGTGAAATTTCCAAAACTTCCATGGTACCAAGGATCTGCTCCAATGCCATGACCGGGTGAAACACATGAGCGCACGAGGACCTTATACCGTTAGGTCGTGACTCCCACTGTCGTGTAGTCGGTTGGATAGGGGTGTGGCCTTACCTGCCTGGTGTGTAAGGGACATTGCTAGGCTGAGTCTGACTAGCTCGTGAAGGGGTCCGCTACCGTCAGGCCTTGCTGGTGATTGACTCTCCACAGGCGGATAGTGAGGTCTCTTACGCTCGTTTGACTGTGCGGGGTCCGTAGAGCGGCAGTCAATTTAATAGTGTAATGGACCCTGGTGATTTCCTTATGATTGGAAATGTACTTGATATATGGTTTGGATATGAGCACTGGAATTACTTGCATCACATTAACATTGGCTGTGTAAGCCCCTTCATGCATTGTCTTGGTATGGCGTCCAGTACTCATCACATCATATCATGATAAGCTTTGGTAAGGCTAGTGATATTCTCATTGAGCATGTTTCCCTTCTTACATCTCTTACTATTGTTCTGTGCACCATTGTCACACACTTACACCACCCTCTAAGCTTCTATAAGCTTATGCACAATTGATGTGTGCAGAAGACTCTAGGTACGCGTTGTAGCAGCAGAGCGTGGAGTAGAGCTGAGCATTTGAGGACTCCAGTGTTGCCGACCTTTCTCTCATTTCCTTTTTATCTCATGTATGTCCTTTTGGACCTTATAGATGATTGTAAAAGTTCAAATTTATAGTGGAATTTTGTAATGTGTGCCTTTATTATTCTCAAATGTTCTTGCTGTGATCTTGGGTATGCTCGTATTGGTAATAATTATATTGTTATAAAAAATCCTCCTTATAGTATCTTAGGATCGGAACCTGCCTCAGGAGCCGAGAATGGGGTGCTATGGAGGCTGTTACGGCCAGAACCGGCCATCAGGTTCCTTGTGATTCCGGTTACCGAGTCTAGGGCATGACAGGCAGCTAGGCCCAACTTCATCTGTGGAAGCCCTCTTCTTCCCCATGAGGGAAATAAGTGTGGAGAGGGAGAAGATCGAAGCCACAAGCTTAAAGAGAGCCATGGAAGCCGGAAAAGTTTGGGAATAGGGTGGATTGTGAGTTATGAGACACAAGTATAAGCTTTATACTCAAATAAGGAGAATGATGTAGATAGGTGGTTGTAGAAGATGGGTTTTTGAGGAAGATGGTGGAGATGGGTTGTAACACCCTGGTTCTCAAAACCCGAGAATAGTCGCTCCTCATTGAGAACCCGAGTATTACGTTATAAAATGGACCATCGCACATCTAATTAACAGTGGATTTCATAACATGAAGTAAGGTAATCACTACATAAGCCATATCAAGAGTAACAACAAGGAAGCTTAATACATGTGAATGGGAGCAAAATGAAATCCAGCAATAGGGAAATATTTTATTACAACTCAAACAAGACACAAAATTTGAAATACAAAGCAAGTAATTCCTAGAACTCCAATGGCTCAACAACATTCACATAGAACTCTCCTTCGCTAAACTCCACCTCAGCCGTCCCTGGAATCTTGTTCTAGGGGTCTCCACCTGTTATCAATCCTACATCTATTTGGTGCAACCGCACTATTGGGTGAGTGAAAACTCAGTGAGAATTTTTGTCATAGATTTAACCATAACACATCATTCCAAAATAGATTAACAATTCATATATAATACACAGGGCAATACGGATACATATACAACATATTCAAATTACAAGGAGACTATTCATGAAATTATAAATGAATGTATGGGTGTGTGAATGTATATTCAAATCACAGATGTGGGTATGCAATCCAACTGTCAAAATAAAATACCGCCCGAGGTAGATAAACTACCTGGAAAAGGCCACGAAGGTGAGTGCGCCCAAGGACGACCTCCGGAAAAAATACCAGGGGTATGCCCGAGGAGGAATAAAAATCCCGGAAAAGCCTCATATAAAATAAGAACGCCCAAAGTGACTCAAATGCACAACTCTGGCCATTCAACTGATTTACAGTAAATTGAGCAGAATGTGGCTTACATTAAGCACTCGGAAAAGCTCACATGTCATGCGTGAATGTTGTGCACCATGACACATATATACATTACTTTGATAGAATAGGAATGACTTTCAACTTTCAAATAAGAAATATCCAACTATACATTCCACATGGATTTCCATAATTTCTTTACATTCAAGGAGGGCTTACCAAGTATCATGTACATTTACAAGCGAGGTCATATCATTTGAATTATCTAAGAGTTCATAAGACAACACATCATGCACATAACTGTTAAGGAAATATTACATTAAAATGATAAATCCAAGAAAGTCACAATAACTAGGAATCAATGATTTTTCTAAAATTCTATACATTAGAGATTTAGTCCATATGGAAATTAATGGAAGGAATAAGCTATGGGGGATGCTCCTCACCTCAGATGAGTCTCTTCCTTGCTTTGGTGTCCATATGGGGTGGATTTACGAGATCCTAATTCACAATGGTCAATCACATTCTCATTCTAATCAGTGTACGGAATTCATGTGCTAGGAGTTTATCTTTACTGCTTGATTCATAGTTATTTGAGGGGATAGTTGTTCCTCCAAGAGAGTTGCCGTGAGTGATACCTGGACAAGCCATGACGAGGTTTAGTGAGTTGTCACTGAGTTACTTTGGAAATAGGACGAGTTAACTCGGTGCCGAGTGGAATGTAGTGACCACCTCAAACAGTTAGGAAAAATTTTTGTGTTACCTGATGGGATAAAGAGGTTGGGCTGGACTGTCTGCTCGGATGATCTGAGTTAGGGTTTTTCCTGAAATAGAGACGAGTTTACATCTCAGTAATGACTCGACTTAGATGTCTCTGTAACATCCCGGATTTTTGCCAACCTGGAATTAGACGTCCTTAGGCAATGGGTCGATCCTAACACCTTATTAACTTGTCAGAACTCAATCCCACAGTTTAAAATGGCTTTTTAACCCTTTTCCTTCACAAATCTCACCTTTCACTACCTTATCCTTCAAAAGTAACTAAGTGTTAAATTAGATTAGCTACGAAATCCACTTAATCCACTTTAAATACGATCTGCAAGACCCAAAACTTGTAGAATCATTGACGCTAGGTTATCGTAAAATTTAGGATCAACCTCATTACCCGGCTGCTCTCGGGAGCATCACGAAACTCTGTATCAGATCTGAACCGCACATCGAAAGTCCGATTAACGCAAGTTAAACGGTTAGGACCGCCTTGCTGGGCTTGACAACCATCTCGGAAATCAAATCCAGATAGTGTCCTGGGGCTATTCGCTTGAGCCCGGAGTGAAGAGTGTGAGAAACGTGAAATTAATTAAAAATAAAATACAAATTTATGTAATCTGAGACGTGTCGCTTGCGGATCAGTTATAAGTAACCAGACCGTCGGAATTAAACCAGATTACACCCTCGGATCAGGGATATTTGCCCAAACATATCCATGTACTTGAAATCCCCGATCGAGATTCGCTGACTGTTGAACTGAAACTGGTCCGCCACGTGCGATCTGGAAACCCGACTGGAACGAAACCTCAGCTGAACCTAGATCCAATGTCTGTGAGCTTAAGTCCGACCTTTGGCTCATGAGGGGCTTCTAGAAGTCCTTTGTTGGATCAGAATGGATCCACTTTGGATATAACCTAAGTATACCTTGACCTAGGGTCTATTTTGGTTATGTTTTAGCCTATATAAGGACCTTAAACCCTTTCTCATTCAGCCCATACGAATTTGAGAAAACTAGGAGAGAGAAGAGAGAAAAGACAGAGAAAGTGTGGGGGAGGTGGGAGATTCTTCCTGCCGTTCTATCCTGTCGATCTACAAGCTTAACCATCGCTTTCTAATCACTTTTCCCACGATTCCGGCTTCATTTCTAGGTAAGAAAACCCCAACTCTAACCTGTTTTAGGGTTTGAATTGATTCAAGTAGCGAAATAGGTAACGTATCCCGTGCTATAGGTTGATATACTGCCGTAGACGAAGACTTAGAGATTCTATCGACTCCGTTACGCTTCTACGGCATAAGGTGCGGACTTTAGACATATAGGTTATGGTTTTCAACGCTTTCAATGTCAGATAATGATAGATTCATGATCTGAATGCTATTGCACATGTACAAAGTGTTGTCCGTTTCATTTTTCAGATATACGTTAACTATGTTGAATATACTGTATTCCTCGTAATTATAGGAAATACCGTATACGTATGAAATACGAATTTGTGCTTGCCATGATAAATTGTTGTCTATGTATGCTAGATATATGTGTATCAACTTCTGGGTGAATGGATTAGCCTAATACATGTTTTATCAACATACGTTGAGTATGTTATATTGTGTAGCCTAAGTGTTTGTTGAAATGCCTGAATGAATATGGATTCATGATTTGTGCCTGCCATGTGTATTGAATGCAAGATCATGATTGAAGTGTACTAAACAACCCCTTAGCGAAAGGATTTGCCCTAAATCACGCACGACCAATGCACGTTATGTATGTTAAAGTGTGTAGTCCAAGTGTTTATGAAAATGACCGAATGAATATGGAACTTGGATTCATGCTTGCTATGACTGTTTGTCGTGGGGGCACGCGTGTTATAAATGGGGCAACTCCCTAGTGAAAGGATTTGGCCTAATACCTATGTAATTGACATACGTCATGTATGTTGATGTATGTAGTCTAAAGAGTTTGATGAAATGTCTGAATGAGTAAGTAGTTAGTCCATTGTAATGTATAAGGGTGTTGAGGTATGATTCTCAACTCCTTTAACTATGTGTATGCTTTCCTCCATGAACCGTAGATTATGATGTATATTTATCTATGTAATGCATATGTTTAAATTTATGTTTAAGTTGTATTCCATAAAAACCGTGAAGGGTGATGGGGGAGTGGTGTAACGATTCCGTGCAATAGCCCTGGCAGCCCTAAGCGGTCCATATCAGACTTTGATTATGTGATTTGAAATGTTGATCCATTACTGCTTTAACTATCTGTAATTGTATGTGATTGGGGGTATTGTATAGTCCAGGCAATCGGTAACGGGATTGGATTCGTGGTTGAGAGTCATTCGCCATGTGAGATGTGTTCGACGAACCCGAGTCGTACTTCGGTTGGCGATAGTGGTTGGCCACGCGAAGTGCTTATGCACTTTATGTCGTTCAACTTGTCATGCGCTTGAGCTAGCCGAGCTCGTCAAGTAACCCGATCTGTCTAATATATGTTCACCATGTTTAGACGCCACTGCTTGAACCTAAGGTACCAAACTTACCAGTGCAGCCCCGTTAACCTTGGTACCTCGATCCGCTAAGACTCATGAGCTGGGCATGGTGGTATGAGACACCATGGTTAAGCTGTCGGCCTACGCTGAGGCGATGTGCCTCCCCGTAGTGACCAGTGAGCAACCTAGACTCGTGACCCGAATACGGTGGTATGAGACACTGTATTCGAGCTGTCGGCCTACACTGCTTTGATGGGTGATGGGGGAGTGGTGTAACGATTCTGTGTAACAACCCTGGCAACCCTAACCGTACTCGGTGTAATGACCTCGAGCATACTCTGAATCTGCGGAAAGGCGACGAGCCTTCCGGTAGCGAACAGAGTATAAATTAGGCCTGTATTGATAAGGTGATGGGGGAGTGGTGCAACGATTCCATGTAACAGCCCTGACAACCCTTGCAGCAACCTAGAACCACACTATCGTATGAGAATATCTAGGAATGATGACACTAGAATGGATCATTGTTTGGGAATGATATAAGGAAGGTACCTTAGTTTCCTAATACTGTGTATGAAAAGGACTAAAACAACTCGGTAATTATGCTCATCATCGCACTGCATGTGCCTGGAAGATGTGGAGCACTGAGGGATGAACGCATGCCGCGGACGTAAGATGGTGTCGCATGAGGGAGTATGTTGGTGAGGGCATGCATCATGATTGCATTCCATATTTGCATTAATAAGAGTATTTAGGATTGTTTGATTGTACTGCTTTATCATTACTGCTTGACTGAATTGATAACATGTTAACCTATGCTTTATTATTCCACTGAGTTGATCACTCACTCCCACGTTACGGGACGGTGTTCTGGACACCCACCGGACTTTGTCTGATTGCAGATGGCGACGCTACTCCTGAGGCGGAGCCGGACTTTTGTGACGACGAGGATGCTTTCTCGCATATGCTGTTTTCTGGTGGCTTCATGTGAGCCGTGTCTTGATCGACGGGGTTACAGGATGTCGACTAGATGACCTTACACAACTTGGTATATTTTGAAATTATACTTATAATTCATTAACCTGGTAACATTATCACACGCTGGACACTCACCACAGTTTATATATTTTATATATCTATCACAGTCTTCCGCTTGTAATCTCGCTTGTCTCTGGAGTATGATATGTTGTTTTGGCTTAATCTCACTCATGTTCAATGTACTAATATAGACAACATTCAATCATCATTCATTATGTTGCATAAGTGATGCGTTGGAACTCGGGAGTTGAGTGTATGCTCGACCCCCGATTTTCAGGGCGTTACAGTCTCATTCAACGATTTGGTGTAATACTCTAGCAGTGGTCGAAATCGATCCAAAATACCCAATGGTGTGGTTGTATTGGGGCAAACCGACCACAGCCATGGAGTTGAATCAGAGCTTGGTTACCTTGAACATGTAACTGAGTTACTCAGAAACTGAGTCTGGGAGACTATGGATGCAGTCAGCCGAACTGACGAGTTTGCCAGAAACAGAGGGAGGAATCGTTGAGGGTACCAGACCAGGGACAGTTTCCGGTTGTTGGAAGAGTCCGGACCTGCGATTAGCAGTGGGCTTGGATCAAGCTGATGGCTAGAGGGTAGACGGAACAGCAGCTGAAGCTAGTTCCAGTCGGTTCCCACCCACTCAACACTCTCTTACCCTCTCCTTCTTCCTTTCCTACTATCTTCTTCTCTTTCTCTTGCTTCTCTTCATCTCTCTGAAGGAAATCTCAAATGGGAAGATGGGCTCAGCCGCGACTCGAACTGAGTCGACTTAATCGGTTATGGTACACCAGGCGTCGCCTTACCCTCATGCTTTCTATCTCTTTCCATCTTTGGAAAGGATGCCCTAAAAGGCATCTTTTATAAGGCCAAACTAATCCGATTCTAGAGGCTTCGAAGGCAACTAATCCATAAGATTAGTCGCGGCCTGGTTGCTTTAACAAACAAATCTATGGGACAACAGCTACAATCCGAGTTGTATGGTTGAAGTCCAGCTGTCTGGATGAACATTAGAGGGTATGAGCCACTTACTGGACGACTCAGATCAGGGAATGGGACTGAACATAAGATTATGAGAATTTTGGCCATACAAGGAAGATGATTCAGCCATTAATGGCGGATCATCAATGGACGGTGATTCCTCTAATCTAAGACACGTGGATGGTATGGATTTGATCCCAGAACATTGTGGGACCCATTAAATGAATGGCTATTAACGTTCCTAAACGGTTTGATCCCAACAACGGCGGTGGGTGATGTCTTTGTAAAAAGAGAGAGAGAATCGCCCTAAAATGAAGGGTTAGGATTTTGTCGACGTACGGTTAGGATTTACAGGAGAAATCCCGTGTGGATTGCTAGCTCATAGGCAGCGAATAGAATTTCCATTTTTGGAATTACACCGCACGCAACTCCCCATCCGGGAGAGATTGTGCCTGGGGTTGTGTACACACATGTGTGATTCAATGAGGGGAATCACCTAAGGTTTGGTCAAAACGAAGGGATGCACACGATGGGCGGTTTGGATTTCCTGAACGTGAAAGGAGGGTGGGTCACAACTGTTGTAGACGGATACCGTCCATTTAAATCTGGTGTCGGCGGGAAAAATGGGTAGAAATCCCATTTTCTGGGATTTCGTCGGGTCAGCGCCCGGTTTGGGCCGATAACTAGTTCGGTGTGCTGCAGGCGGACATGATCTTGGTGCACACGCACTATGATCGTGGGCCCACAATGATGGTTAGGTAAAATCCATTCCGTCCATTAGGTTCTAGGGGTCCAAAGTAGTGTCCTTGACCAAGGACGGGGAGATCTAAGGTTTGAGTGGTCCATAGAAGCTACGTTTTGTGCTATTCTCGTGATTTCTAATAATGTAATAGTCAGATTGATTTCAATCCGAATTCCAACAGTCAAAAGGTCTTAGGAATTTGTTTGGATAATTATGACACTTAATTTATAGGCTTTCATAATTAATACCTTTATTGTAACTTCTTAATTCATAATATAAATTATTATCATTATTGTCTTAATTTATCATTGTAACGTTTACTCCTAATTATCATTGTCCTCATTGTAGATCAGTCCTTCAATTTGATGGTTTTGCATAATCGTCATCTCATGTTTGCTGGGGATTGTCCATAACATGATGGATGGTGGGTCTTATAGATTTGATTTGATAAGCTGAAATGGATGGTCAGTTAATCCATCAAGTGGATTAAGGTTGTATGAATAAATTTTCTTAGGTAGTGCGATGGTTCATCTTTGGAATTAATGAGTGGATGACTCTAATTGTTGGTGTAGATTACTCCTAATGGTTAGATCTATTCCATATTTGACTCACGTGGGTTCGCATATCTAAAGGAACCCAAGGGTCTTCAGTTCATTTTGCAATACCATTTTAAGGTAAGAGATTGAAGATGAGGCAAATCCAAGGCTTGGGTGCGCCATACTAATAGATTTATAACTTTTAGGTGTTGATTACATTAATCCGTCAATCAGATTGGTTCCAATTTGGACATAGACAATTAAAAGTGTCCTAGGGTTCATTTAGATGAATCAGACTCATTCCAAATTAGGTTACACAGTAAAACCCGAGTACTGAAAAGTAGGGGGTGTTACGATCTACCCCCCTTAAAGGGAATTTCGTCCTCGAAATTCAGTCCTTCTAATAGGTTTAGGGACAATTATAATATCATGTGTGGTGATTCCAAGCATTTATTATTTTCATATAAAGGTTGTTTATTTGTACGAACATATACTACCAGCTGTCAGAACTGGGGTTATTACAATCTACCCCCTTAAAGAAGAATTCTCACCCTCGAGAGTCGATAGCGCACATCCAATTATAAGTGGCAGGGTTATCCTACAGATGCAATACGATTTATTTTATTTTATTTTTATATATATATATATATATATATATATATATATATATATATATATATATATATATTGCATTCAAGCTAACATGAATGGATGGTTGTAGTGAATTTGAACTCAATACATCAATCCTCTGCTTACACAAAACAGGGGCATCTCCAGTATCATCTTCCAATCCTGGTAAATCTCGATCTTCTGCCTAATCAGGGTATTGAGATCATTGGAATTTGCTAGGATATGGAACTTGGATCAAATAGTGCAACATTGCTTAAATATGGTTCCATCAACCCGTGATACTTTCCAGGGAATATCATGTGATCTTCTAAATTAGAATGAGTGTGCCCAAAATCTACGTGAATAGACACAAACAGCCATTACGCTTCCACTACGTACTCTGGTTAATGCCCTAGTTAAAAATTTTCAGACCAAATTTCTACATGGAGACTTGAGGTTGAAATTGTTAAATTTTATCTAGACTCTCAAATTTAGTACTCATAAGGTCAGCTTAGGGGCAATTTTTTTTTTCTTTCTAAAATTCTATAACCTCACCTCAAATAAATTTTATGTAGTGGAATTGTTAAAAAAATGTTATTTCTAACAAATTCTAATCCTAGATTTCTAAAAATGTTCCCTGGACGTCAAGTTCAATGAATGTTTTTGACAGACCCGAAATATATCATAGTTGGGATTTGTTTTCCCTTGGTGACTAGGTAGTTTCCAAGTTCAGATAACTATTCTAGTAATTCACATGGAGTTCAAAGTTCTCATTCAAATTTTCAAATGATTCATCCTAAAATTTTAAAGGAGATCAAGGTTCCAACTTTCCATGGAATTTATCATAAATCCCAATGGCATTTATAATAAATTTTGTAAGGGGCCCTAGTGTTTAGTTTATAAGTTCTAACAAGTAATAGTTCATAATGGGAATCTAAATTCAATTTCTACTTTCATCAACTAAACTAGAACTTTCCTATAGGGCCTAACGTTTTGTGTCTCTATGTTCACACCTTTCATAATTCCTAACTAATTCCACTCAAGCTTGAATGGCTATCTTACTGAGTTCAAGGGAACTTAAATTTAATTTCTAGGTTCAGGCAATGACTGCATGCAATAACTAACAGTGAGCCGAGTGTCAGGCGGCTATAATAAAGTAATTGTAGTTCTAACTCCCAATTTCCACATCAAGGTAAAGAGGCTTATAGGAATAGTTATGATACTAAAAACATCACTACCAACTACAATGACAGATTTAAGCAGGGTGAATTGTGGTAGCAGTCATATAGCATCAAATGAGCATAAGAAAGAAAGAAAAAAGCAGGAAATTTAAACAGGATTAAAGCATACTCATGTTTGATTATTCCAGTTTCATAAATTTAAAGATTATGATGTTTTGTAAAAATTTACAAGGCTATCTGTAACGCCCTGAAAATCGGGGGTCGAGTAGCAACTCAACACCCGAGTTCCAAAACATCACTTATGCAACACGAATGATTATGATTGAATGTTGTCTGTGTTAGTGCAATAAACATGAGTGAGATTATACCAAAACAGTAATTCATACTCCAGATCCATGTATAAACGCAAGCGAAAGACTGAAAGATGTATATAAATGTATATAAAACAAAACAATCCCGATCTCAAGAGTATGAATACCAACTGAGTCATCATATACATGTATTTGTTCCCGAATCAAAATGACGAAATGGTACAACTATGATCATGAACCCTGTAATCCCATAAATCTGGATAGCCTACGCGAAGCCTCCAGAGAACTGCATAAAGGAAAACTCATCCTGATCTTCATAATAATCAGGGTCAGCCTCCTGTAAATCGTCGGTACCTGCGGCTAAGACAGAGTCTGGTGGGTGCCCAGAACACTGTCCCGTAACGTGGGAGTGAGTAGTTAACTCAGTGGAACAATAAAGCATAAGTTAACATGTTATCAACTCAGTCAAGCAGTAATGATAAAACAGTACAAACAACATTCCTAAGCACTGTAATTAATGCAAGGATGAGATGCGATTATGATGCATGCCCTCACCAACATACTCCCTCGTGCGGCACCATCTTACGTCTGCAGCATGCTGGCACCCTCAGTGCTCCACATCTTCCAGGCACATGCAATGCGATAATGAGCATGATTACCGAGTTGTTATTAGTCCATTTCAAACAGCAGTATTGGGAAACTAAGGTACCTTCCTTATATCATTCCCAAACAATGATCCATTTTAGGGTCGTCAGTCCTAGTTAATCTCATACGATGGTGTGTTTCTAGGTCGCTGCAAGGGCTGTTACATGGAACCGTTACACTACTCCCCCATCACCCTTTTAATGGATCATCACTAAATTGATACAGGCCTAGTTCATACTCTATTCACCGTGGAAAAACTCGTCGCATTACCGCAAATTCAGAGTATGCTTGTGGTCACTACAAAGGGCTCGTCACCAATCAGTGTAGGCCGACAGCTCGAATACAGTGTCCCATACCACCGTATTCGGCTCACGAGTCAGGGTTGCTCACTGGTCACTACGGGGAGGCACGTGGCCCCAGCGTAGGTCGACAGCTCGACCACGGTGTCCCATACCACCATGCCCGGCTCATGAGTCTTAGCGGATCGAGGTACCACGGTTAACGGGATTCCATTGGTAAGGTTAGTACCTCAGGTTCAAACAGAGGCGTCCAAACATGTTGAACATACATAAGACAGATCGGGTTACTTGACGAGCCAGATTAGCATGAGCGCACAACCAGCCAAACGACATGAAGTGCATAAGCACTTCGCGTGGCCTAGCCACTGCCGCCAACCGAAGTACGACTCGGGTTCGTCAGACACATCTTACGTGGCGAAGTGAATCTCAACCACGAACTCAAGTCTGGTACCGATTGCCTGGACTATAATCATAGTCCCAATCGTAATCAATCCTTATACAAAGCATGTGGAGTAAAGCATAATAAACAAAGTAATTCAAGCATGTTAACAAACATGTCATAAAGCATGTTACAAAGCACAATATAAACAAGAAATACAAACACATATATTTCATAGTAAGCGATTAAATTAAACAACCAACATAAAGGAAATCATATACGTTTCTAAGGTAGTTGAGAATCCCATCTCAACACCTACCTGAAGCATGATTATCTAAACACTTACTCTTACAAGCATTTTTACAAACACTTGGAATACACTATTATAACATACATAGTGTATATTAGCAAAAACATGTATTAGGGCGAACCCTTTCGCCAAGTAAGTATTATACACATATATAATATGTTCAAACAGTAAATAATCATGGCAAACACCTTCTAAAATTTATACGTATACGGTACTTTCTACAAATACTAGGAATACAGTATATTCAACATAGTTATCGTATAACCGAAAAGCGAAATGGACAGCACTTTGTACATGTGCAAGAACATACAGATCATGAATCTATCATTATCTGACATTGAAAGCGTTGAAAACCATAACCTATACGTCTAAAGTCCGCACCTTTTGTCGTAGAATCGAAATGAATTCGATAGGTTTGCTAAGCTTTCGTATACGGCAGTTTGACAACCTATAGAACGAAATAGGTTAGCTATTTCATAACCTACAACTATCAAAACCCCAAAACAGATTAGGGTTAGGGTTTCTTACCTAGAAATGAAGTCGGAATCGCTGGGAAAGCGATTAAAATGGTGTGGTTAAGCTCGTATAGCAAGGGGATAGCTCACAACTCTCACACTTTCTCTCTCTTTTCTCTCTTCTCTCTCCTAGGGTTTTTCTCAAATTCGTATGGCTGAATGAGAGAGGGTTTTAAGGTCCTTATATAGCCTAAAATCATACCAAAATAGACCTAAGGTCAAGGTATACTTAGGTTATATCCAAAGTGGGTCAATTTCAGCTCAACGGAGGACTTCTGGCGGGCCCCCTTGAGCCATAGATCGGACTTAAGCTCACCAACCATGGATCCAGGTGGAGTTAAGTTTTTGTTCTAGCCTGATTTCCAGATCAGGCGTGGCGGACTAGTTTTAGTTCAACGGTCACTGAATCATGATCGGGGATTTCAAGTACACTGCCATGTATATGAAATTTTCCTGATCCGAGGGTGTATTTGGGTCAGATTCTGACGGTCTGGTTGCTTACAAATTGTCCGCAAGCGACATGTGCCAGATTTCATAAATTTGTATTTTTACCTTTAATTAATTTCACATTTCTCACACTTTTCGCTCCGGGCTCAAGCGAATAGCCCTGGGATATTATCTGGATTTGATTTCCGAGATGGTTATCAAGCCCAGTGAGGCGGTCCTAAGTCTATAACTTCGTATTATTCAGACTTTCGATGTGCGGTCCAGATCTGATACGGAGTTTCAATGTGCTCCCGAGAGCAGTCGGGTAACGAGTTTGATCTTAGATTTTAAGGTAAACTAGCGTCAATGATTTTACAAGTTTTGGGTCTTGTAGATCGAATTTAAAGCGATTCAAACGGATTTCATGGCTAGTTTAACACTTGGTTAACTTTGTCTAATTTCTAAGGGATTTGATCCTGTGTGATTTCTGGTCGAGGTGGTACTCGGGCCATTGTATGAAATTTTCCGAGTCGTTACACTATCATAAAGTAAATTGATATTTTAAAGGTTAAGCTGTTTACAACTACGTGTGATTGAGATGAGTGGGTGTCCAGGTCACTTTCTGTTTTGCTCATGCATTCACATATACATGTCTTCCTAATTCTATCAAAAGGGCATAGATACTTGCCGTCCATGCACTGATGTGGCACATGAACCGACATCCCTGTTAATTCCCAATAGGTCCTATCATGTAATTACTTCTCTACAGGTGGTGTCCGTTTATAGATTATTTCCAGTTCCGGGGCTGGTTTGAGCAGCAGATTCACCCAACGTCTAAGCAGGGTGCCTACAGATGGGTTCTGACAGTTATAGAGATGGCCCCACGTCAACCACCTTTGCCATTTTAGCAGGTGGGGTGGTATGTAGCAGAGCATTACCTCGGGCAAGTCAGGGCCGCTGTTACATCCAATTGAGGTGGATCTATTTGACGTTTGGGTAGTACATTAGTATTAACCAGCTCCAAAAATCCTTATATTATGACTCTATAGACCTATGTCCAGTGTCATTCCATATGTGTATAGTGGTTCTTACTTCAAATGGTATATATATATATAAATAATGACTTGACTAGAATGATTCATCTATTGGTTAGTTAAAACCACAGGGATGATCTCGATGAAATGACACTCAATAGTTTACGTCTAGCAATTATAACTTCCTGGTTGGACTATCTCATCCACTCAATCAATGAATATTTCAATTTATTGCGCTTTAAAAAGACCTTACAATAAAGCTCAAATTTTTGTAAAAATGTGGAATTCATGTACTTATTTGAATTGAAAGTCAAGTCTCAACAATACTAGCATAAATAAAATATATGTTAGTCAGAAAAAGATAGATATTTTATAGTTGAGTGTAGTCGAATAAGGGTGTTGACATGAGAAAGTGTATATGCCTGAAACCTAAGGTGATTATGGAATTTAATACTGGGGACCTATGTTTAGGTCTCTAAGTTCTTGAAATAATCTAAATATAGTGGGAAATTCTTCCTAAGTTCAGCTTCCTAATTGGAGTGTATATAACTTAAAATTTTGAAAGTATGCACAAACTCTTTCCCAAAGGCAAGGTTTGTCTAAACTCTCTCTCTGATACCATCTTGTAACACCCTGGTTCTCAAAACCCGAGAATAGTCGCTCCTCATTGAGAACCCGAGTATTACGTTATAAAATGGACCATCGCACATCTAATTAACAGTGGATTTCATAACATGAAGTAAGGTAATCACTACATAAGCCATATCAAGAGTAACAACAAGGAAGCTTAATACATGTGAATGAGAGCAAAATGAAATCCAGCAATAGGGAAATATTTTATTACAACTCAATCAAGACACAAAATCTGAAATACAAAGCAAGTAATTCTTAGAGCTCCAATGGCTCAACAACATTCACATAGAACTCTCCTTCGCTAAACTCCACCTTAGCCGTCCCTGGAATCTCGTTCTAGGGGTCTCCACCTGTTATCAATCGTACATCTATTTGGTGCAACCGCACTATTAGGTGAGTGAAAACTCAGTGGGAATTTCCTCATAGACTCAACCATAACACATCATTCCAAAATAGATTAACAATTCATATATAATACACAGGGCCATACGAATACATATACAACATATTCAAATTACAAGGAGACTATTCATGAAATTATAAATGAATGTATGGGTGTGTGAATGTATATTCAAATCACAGATGTGGGTATGCAATCCAACTATCAAAATAAAATACTGCCCGAGGTAGATAAACTACCTGGAAAAGGCCACAAAGGTGAGTGCGCCCAAGGATGACCTCCTCAAAAAATACCCGGGGTATGCCCGAGGAGGAATAAAAATCCCAGAAAAGCCTCATATAAAATAAGAGCGCCCAAAGTGACTCAAATGTACAACTCTGGTCATTCAACTGATTTACAGTAAATTGAGCAGAATGTGGCTTACATTAAGCACTCGGAAAGCTCACATGTCATGCGTGAATGTTGTGCACCATGACACATATATACATTACTTTGATAGAATAGGAATGACTTTCAACTTTCAAATAGGAAATATCTAACTATACATTCCACATGGATTTCCATAATTTCTTTACATTCAAGGAGGGCTTACCAAGTATCATGTACATTTACAAGCGAGGTCATATCATTTGAATTATCTAAGAGTTCATAAGACAACACATCATGCACATAACTGTTAAGGAAATATTACATTAAAATGATTAATCCAAGAAAGTCACAATAACTAGGAATCAATGATTTTTCTAAAATTCTATACATTAGAGATTTAATCCATATGGAAATTAATGGAAGGAAGAAGCTATGGGGGATGCTCCTCACCTCAGATGAGTCTCTTCCTTGCTTTGGTGTCCATATGGGGTGGATTTATGAGATCCTAATTCACAATGGTCAATCACATTCTCATTCTAATCAGTGAACGGAATTCATGTGCTAGGAGTTTATCTTTACTGGCTTGATTCATAGTTATTTGAGGGGATAGTTGTTCCTCCAAGAGAGTTGCCGTGAGTGATACCTGGACAAGCCATGACGAGGTTTAGTGAGTTGTCACTGAGTTACTTGGGAAACAGGACGAGTTAACTCGGTGCCGAGTGGAATGTAGTGACCACCTTAAACAGTTAGGACAAATTTTTGTGTTACCTGATGGGATAAAGAGGTTGGGACGGACTGTCTGCTCGGATGATCTGAGTCAGGGCTTTTCCTGAAATAGAGACGAGTTTACATCTCAGTAATGACTTGACTCAGATGTCTCATTCAACGATTTGGTGTAATACTCTAGCAGTGGTCGAAATCGATCCAAAATACTCAATGGTGTGGTTGTATTTGGGCAAACCGACCACAACCATGGAGTTGGATCAGAGCTTGGTTACCCTGAACGTGTAACTGAGTTACTCAGAAACCGAGTCGGGTGACTGTGGATGCAGTCAGCCGAACTGACGAGTTTGCCAGAAACAGAGGGACGAATGGTTGAGGGTACCAGACCGGGGACAGTTTTCGGTTGCTGGAAGAGTCTGGACCTGCGATTAGCAGTGGGCTTGGATCGGGCTGATGGCTAGAAGGTAGATGGAACAACAGCCGAAGCTAGTTCTAGTCAGTTCCCACCCACTCAACACACTCTCTTACCCTCTCCTTCTTCCTTTCCTACTATCTTCTTCTCTTTCTCTTGCTTCTCTTCTCTTTCTCTCTGATGGAAATCTCGAATGGGAAGATGGGCTCAGCCGCGACTCGAACTGAGCTGACTCAATCGGTTATGGCACACCAGGCGGCGCCTTACCCTCGTGATCTCTATCTCTTTCCATCTTTGGAAAGGATGCCCTAAAAGGCATCTTTTATAAGGCCAAACTAATCCGATTCTAGAGGCTTCGAAGGCAACTAATCCATAAGATTAGTCGCGGCCTGGTTGCTTTAACAAACAAATCTATGGGACAACAACTACAATCCGAGTTGTATGGCTGAAGTCTAGCTGTCTGGATGAACATTAGAGGGTATGAGCCACTTACTGGACGGTTCAGATCTGGGAATGGGACTGAACATAAGATTATGAGAATTTTGGCCATATAAGGAAGATGATCCAGCCATTAATGGCGGATCATCAATGGACGATTATTCCTCTGATCTAAGACACGTGGATGGTATGGATTTGATCCCAGAACATTGTGGGACCCATTAAATGAATGGCTATTAACGTTCCTAAACATCCCAACAGCGGCGGTGGGTGATGTCTTTTGTAAAAAGAGAGAGAGAGAATCGCCCTAAAATGAAGGGTTAGGATTTTGTCGACGTACGGTTAGGATTTACAGGAGAAATCCTGCGTGGATTGCCAGCTCATAGGCAGCGAATAGAATTTCCATTTTTGGAATTACACCGCATGCAACTCCCCATCCGGGAGAGATTGTGCCTGGGGTTGTGTACACACATGTGTGATTCAATGAGGGGAATCACCTAGGGTTTGTTCAAAACGAAGGGATGCACACAATGGGCAGTTTGGATTGCCTGAACGTGAAAAGATGGTGGGCCACAACTGTTGTAGACGGATACCGTCCGTTTAAATCTGGTGTCGGCGGGAAAAATGGGTAGAAATCCCATTTTCTGGGATTTCGTCAGGTCAATGCCCGGTCTGGGCCGATAACTGGTTCAGTGTGCTGCAGGCGGAAATGATCTTTGTGCACACGCACTATGATCGTGGGCCCACAATGATGGTTAAGTAAAATCCATTCTGTCCATTAGGTTCTAGGGGTCCAAAGTAGTGTCCTTGACCAAGGACAGGGAGATCCAAGGTTTGAGTGGTCCATAGAAACTAGGTTTTGTGCTATTCTCATGATTTCTAATAATGTAATAGTCAGATTGATTTCAATCCGAATTCCAACAGTCAAAAGGTCTTAGGAATTTGTTTGGATAATTATGACACTTAATCTATAGGCTTTCATAATTAATACCTTTATTGTAACTTCTTAATTCATAATATAAATTATTATCATTATTGTCTTAATTTATCATTGTAACGTTTACTCCTAATTATCATTGTCCGCATTGTAGATTAGTCCTTCAATTTGATGGTTTTGCACAATCGTCATCTCCTGTTTGTTGGGGATTGTCCATAACGTGATGGATGGTGGGTCTTATAGATTTGATTTGATAAGCTGAAATGGATGGTCAGTTAATCCATCAAGTGGATTAAGGTCGTATGAATAAATTTTCTTAGGTAGTGCGATGGTTCATCTTTGGAATTAATGAGTTGATGACTCGAATTGTTGGTGTAGATTACTCCTAATGGTTAGATTTATTCCATATTTGACTCACGTGGGTTCGCATATCTAAAGGATCCCAAGGGTCTTCAGTTCATTTTGCAATACCATTTTAAGGTAAGAGATTGAAGATGAGGCAGATCCAAGGCTTGGGTGCGCCATACTAATAGATTTATAACTTTTAGGTGTTGATTACATTAATCCGTCAATCAGATTGGTTCCAATTTGGACATGGACAATTAAAAGTGTCCTAGGGTTCATTTAGATGAATTAGATTTGTACTCATTCCAAATTAGGTTACATAGTAACACCCGAGTACTGAAAAGTACGGGGTGTTACAATCTACCCCCCTTAAAGGGAATTTCGTCCTTGAAATTCAATCCTTCTAATAGGTTTAGGGACAATTATAATATCATGTGTGGTGATTCCAAGCATTTATTATTTTCATATAAAGGTTGTTTGTTTGTACGAACATATACTACCAGCTGTCAGAACTGGGGTTATTACATGGGTATATAGTGAAGAAGAAGAAGAAGATATGAGAATGGGGGAGGGGGGGGAGCGGATTTGAGGTGAAAAATCAAGGTTTTAGAGGGGTTGTAAGGGTTTAGAAGTTAGGTGGGGATGAAATGAGGCAAAAGGGAAGAAATAACGGGCCCCACACGATTTCGTGGCCCCCACAAGAGTGAACAACGTCGGCCCGGCGCGGTCCACTGGACCTGGACCATAAGGCCTCGAGGTAGGGGCGATGCCATTGCCGTCCGCTGGACCTCTGGGCAATGGCTCGCCCCAGGGGCGATGGCATACCCCTCTTGGGGTGCCAGAATTGTACGGGACCCACCTTGGGTCCCACTATTTCATGTGGTTTGGGCCCCTACGCCCATTTAATACGTTTTCGGAGTCTATCTCGCATATATTCACGCTTTTCGGGTCATTTGAGTGTGGAATATGCCGGATCGCCATTTAAATCTGTCGATTGACGGTCTAGAAGGGAATTGGGATCATCTCGCATGATCACAGATGCATATGGGTCTATTTTCAATGGTCAGTTTCGGTTGTCGACAAAACTTGGAATCCTATGACTGTTTCTACGTTTCATCGCCCCCTCCTAAGTCAAAGTACGTCAGTGTGCATTGTGTTACCATAACCCAGGTCCAGTTTAATCCAAATCATGCTTTGATACCAACTTGTAACGCCCTGAATTTCAAGGGTCGAGCAAAGGCTCAACTCCCGATATCTGTTACATCACTTATGCAACATAGATAGTGATGATTAAATGTTGTCCGTATTAGTGCATTAAACATGAATGAGATTACACTAAATCAGCATATCATACTTCAGAGACAATTAGATTACGCAAGCGGAAGACTGTGATAAATATATAAAGCATATAAGTGGTTGTAAGTCCCTAGAGTATGAACATGTCACTAGGTTAAATAATTACATGTATAGTTCCAAAATTTACAAAATGATACAATGTAATGACATATAATACATATCCCTGTAACCCTGTCGACGCAACTCCATGTCTATATAGACCCGCTAGAGAGTTGCATGTAGGAGAACTCCTCGTCGTCATAAAAGTCGATCTCCAGCTCGTAAGCCTCGCCATCGCCTGCAGCTACAACAGAGTCTGGTTGGTGTTTTAAAACACCGTCCCAGAGTGGGAGTGAGTGATCAACTCAGTGGAGCTATAAGGCAAAGGTTAACATGTTATCAATTCTGTCAAATAGTAATGACAAGGCAATACAACAATCATATCCTAAGTACTCTTGTTAATGCATGAATGGTATGTGATAATGATGCATGCCCTCGCCTGCACTCCCTCAGTGACATCATCTCATGATCGCGCATGCACCACTCCAGACACGTGTGCTTCCTCGCCAAAGCACATGTAATGCGGTGCATGGTCGTGTTAGCCAATATTTAATTAGGTTTATTCACATAGCAGATTCGGGAAGCTAAGGTACCTCCCTTTATATCATTTACCCAAACAATGATCCATCTAGGGTCGTTAATCCTAGTTAATCACATATGATAGGCAAGTTATAGGGCAACATCACCCCTGATTGAAAAGCAGTGGATAGGCAAGTTCAAGTCACTACGAAGAGGCTCGTCACCTCAACGTAGGCCTAGTTTATATTCGAGGTCACTATGGAAAGGCTCGTCGCATTAACACAGGCCGATAGCTCGAATATAATGTCCCATACCACCATATTCGGCTCACGAGTTTGGGTTGCTCAATGGATACTACGGGGAAGGTCGTCACCTCAGCGTAGGCCTACAGCTCGACCACGGTGTCTCATACCACCATGCCCGGCTCATGAGTCTTAACGGATCGTGGTACCAAGGTTGAAATAGGCTTTACATTGGTAAGTGGTACCTTAGATTCAAGCAATAACGTCCATACATGGTAAACACACAATAGGCCAATCGGGTTATTTGACAAGTTTGATTGGTACAAGAGCACGCTGAATTAATTGACATGGAGCACATACACACTCCTCGTGGCCTAACCACTGTCGCTAATCACCGTACGACTCGGATTCATCGAACGTGTCCGTTGTGACGAAACTAGTTCGGCCACTGATCGTAAACCGTTACCGATTGCCTGGACTACGTATTAGTCCCAATCATACTCAAATACAATAGGCATTCATATGTGATAGTCAAAACAACATTGAACAGACAATTCAGGCATTACAATTATTTTAGCATTTTATAAAACACATAGTGAACATAATATCATACATATGCATTTCATACATGAATCACGTAGCTGAGTTTAAATTACATGAAGGGATCTATTCATATAGTTAAGGTGATTGAGATTCTCATCTCAACACCTTTAATAAATGTATTTCGTCAAACAATTTCTCATTCAGACATTTTATCAAACACTTAGACTACACACACCGACATACATGTAATAAATCAGTTATAACATATAATATAGCAAATCCTTTCACAAAGGAGTTGTTACACGTACAACAATCATGTATTCTCAATCAATAATCATGACAGGCGCAAATCATAATTTCGTATTCATTCAAACATTTCAACAAACACATGGAATGCATTATATTCAACATAGTTCATATACATATGTGTAATACATGGAAAACATCGCATCTAATTACATGTGACAGCAATCTAGTCAGTCAAAAATCATTAACTGACATTGAAAGCCTTAAAAACTATAATCTAAAAGTTTATAGTCCGCACCTTTCACCGATACGCCGATTACGAACTTGGTACGTACATTACGCCTTTGTCTACGGTACAACGGCTACATAAATTATGAAATAGGTTAGTTATTTCACCGTTTCCTCTATTCGGATTCCTAAACAAATTAGGGTTAGGATTTCTTACCCAAATCAGATTTGGATTCGACGGTATAGCGACACAGGAGAGATTACTTGGCACGTGGAGTGGTGGGAATGAATCCCAATAACTATCTCTCTCTCTCTCTCTCTCTCTCTCTCTCTCTCTCTTCTCCTCACTCTTTCTTCCTCTTCTCTCTCTTCTCTCTCCTAGGGTTTTAAGAAATTCGTATGGAATGAGAGAGGGTTGGGTTTAGGGCTTTAAATAGGCCCAGAAGTGATGTCAATGGCCACAGTGTCATGGTATACGTAGGTTATAGCTAAGAGGTGGCTGTTTCAGGCTAACGGAGCTCATTTGGAGGTCCATTACCTGCATACGGTCTGGAGAAAGTTCCCTGATAATGGATCTATGTTAGTTTAAGATTTTGGTCCGTTCGGATTTGTGGATCGACTGTAGAGGACGAATTTCAGTTCAACGGTCATCGTCACTCGATTAGGGCCACAAGTACACTGACATGTGTAGGGAAATTTCCCTGATCCAAGGGTGTAGTTAGTTAGGTTAGAATCTGACGGTCTAAAACCTTAAATTTGGCCTGCAAGCGAATGATCCAAATTACTTAAGTTGAATTCATTTTCTAAAGATATTCGCGTTTCTCACACACTTCGCCATGGGCTCAAGTTATGCATTTCTAGACACTATTTAAACTCAATTCCTGCGATGGTTGTCAAGCCCAGTAAGGTGGTCATAACCGTATAGTTTTCACGGTCATCGAATTTACGACACGCGGTCCAAGTCCGATACGGAGTTTCAATGTGCTCTCATGAGCAACTGGGTTTTGAGAATGATCCTAGGTTTCTAGGTAGTGTTGGGTTAGTGATTCTACTGGTTTAGGGTCTTGCAGTTCGTATAGAAAGCGGTTCAAGCTAATCTACTGATTAATTCAATTTAGTACTTAATAAATTCTCGTCTAATTTCCAAAGAATTCGATCCTTAGTGATTTCTGCCTGAGGTGGTACTCGGATTTTCGTATGAATTTTTCCAAGACGTTACATGTTTGTAAACGTAGGTAATAGTTGGGGTCTAACATGCAATATTCGACCCTCAACACAACCCTCAACCAACATTTTGCTAGTCCCGAGCAAAGTATGCGAAAAATAAGTTGAGAACTACAGGATAATTTCTATATACTCGAGTGAATTTTGTAAAATAATCTAGATACGAGACTTCTAAGATTCATGAATGTTGGGTATTACTTTCTCCTGGACTCAAGCGCATGGTAACTTCATAGTCAAGTTCGGGGTCTTAATCCACAAATTAGAAAACTTTTAAACATTAAGATTCATGGGTGTATAGTGTAATCTCGGCTTATCAACATTAAGATTCACTTCTCTATTTCATGATATCATTGGTAACCAACAAGAGAATTCATGACAACTAAAACCTAAGCTAAAACTTGCCTCACAGATCATCTTTTCATTCTTCCAACTTTTGATTTTTCCATTAAAAGTAACGCCATGGAGGGGAATCAAATCATCACCTATAGGGAGCAAACCTATGGTGAAGACTGAAATTGCTATGTTGAAACCCTAAGTTTAGTCAAATTTTGATGTGCCAAACCAATTCGAGTCTGTGTCATGCTTATGTGTTTTATGTATCAAGCTTGTTCTTTGATTTGCTTTGAATTTTTGACATTCGTGCTGAATCAATCTTGCCGATATCTACGACGAACTTGCCAAGATCTTCAAGCTGAAGAAAGTGTATGAGTTTTAAGTGTTGGTTGAAGACTTAACTTTCAAGAACCCAAACGCAATATTACGGTTTAAGTTTTGTAACCGGAAACGTCCAAGTACTCAAGTTCTAATTGAAGACGAAGTTCGATATGTTGAGTTCAAGTTTCGAATATTGCAAGAATTAAAGCTACCAATGTGATCGATAGTTTGATGGTTCACACGTTCTATCTCACAAGTAAGGTATGAATGACCTAGATTGACCTTAGGGCATTTTACGTTCATTTCATACTTGGTATCGGTCATTTTATAGGTTAATAGGTTGTTTGTTTGACTAGCCCTAGCATTGGCTCAACCAGTCCTAGAATTTTCTTGACCAGTCCAAGATTTGTTATAATTGTTCAAAATTTTTCTGTTGGTCCTCGACCAGTCCTGGAAACTGCTCGACCAGTCGAGTGAACAGTGCTCGACCGGTCGTGCAGGGCTAAACTCAAATTACAATAAGCATTCTGGCCCCACTCGACCATCGTCGTAGTCCACGACAAGTCGAGCCGGCCACTCGACCAAGCATGGGACCCATAAGGCCAGTCGAGCACTTGCCGAATCTTATCGCGCCAGCCTTTTAAAAAATTTGTTAGCCCTAAGGCCAGTCGAAGCAACCTACGGCCAGTCGAGTGAACAGATTTTTCACTTATAAATAGCACTTGAATTTCAGAGTTTTCTATTCAATTCTAATTATTTTTAAGCAATCACTCTGAGATAAGTTTGTGTTCATTCTAAGCTATTTTGTGCATATTTTAAATTCTTTATAAGTAGCTCTTGTTATTTGATTTTAGATCTCTATTCCAATCTGATTTTGAAAAGGGACATTTGATTTACCTTTTCTTGAGATCGAAATCAAATCAAGCTAGCCCATGTTGATTTAAATTAAAAATCATTTAGACCTAGAACCCTATACACATGTGGGACTGAATGTTGGACATCTATGTCATCATCAAGTTGGTTCTACCGGGCTACTTTAGAATCTTCATACAGATAAGTGTTTCCTTTTCTATAATTTCATTTTGTTTGGTTTATGAGATAAACTGAAAAAACTCATTTGGTTTTTTCTAAGATCAACTAGAAAATCTCAAAGTGTGGGGTTGTGATTGTGTGAGCCCATTTAAAATACAATTGTGAAGGTTTTAGGTGAACCTTGAAAAACTTATTTGATTAGTGAACGCTAATATCCTGAGGGAGTGGATATTAGGAGTGGAGTAGGTGTGTGGCTATTTTCAGATAGTTGGTGTATGAAATTGCGGTAATGACTGCTTTAGTTGAAGTGGGTATATGCCAATATGTCCTAGAGGGGGGTGAATAAGACTTTTTGTATTTTATGATATTTCAAAATCCAATCAATCTTATCCTGAGAAAATATGCATGTATCAGGATTTCTTCGAAGTAACTCTAATGACTTACAGATAAGTAGATGAGCCCCATTCAGCACGTTGTCGAAGATCTCCTCATTTGATGACGAAGAATCTTCAGCTCCCTTGAACCGTAACTCAGATAAGGTACCAATATACGGCAACGGGTTGGGTCAAGGTTATGATGGAATCCTACTCTATTAAATGTTTTCCTATAAATGAGACAGAGCGATTCCAATCATCTATGCATTCAAGGCATCCCGGCTTAATGATTTGCTATTAAGATGATAGCTGAAGGATCCTTGAATGCGGAAGTTCATTCCCCAATCCACTCTATTGAATGTCAATGATGAGGGTGGATTGGAGGATGAACTCCCATGAGAGAAAAGGCTTAAGGTATAAGATCTGGGGTTAAACACACAAAAGCACTCTCTATTTTCTCTACCAACAACCAAGGGCAAGATCTCATTAAATAGGTAAAAGGTTCCAACGGATATAAAACGGTAAAATTTTTGACACAGTTCGATATCATCGAGCAAGGTCGATATCATTGAGCATATACTCTCGATAGCATCGACTGGCCGCTCGATGATACGAACTCAACTGTTAAATGCTTTTGAAACTTTTTGCCAACTGGTCGAGGAAATCGAACATGCGTAGATGTCATCGGATTTCGAACTCCGATTTCATCGACACGAGGTTCGATTCCTCGATATTTGAAAATGTGAGAGCACTTTTCCTTTAAAATATTTCAGATATGAAATATGATAGATCATCACTCGATATCATCGGAATTTGAATATTGATGATATCGATGACAGTGTCGATTCGTCGATAATTCCAAAGAATTTTCCTATAGGCTTGCTGGACAGTTTTTGTCCAATTTCGATGACATCGACCTGGTTTCAATATGATCGATATTTGAATATCGATTCTATCGAGTGACCATCGATCCAAGAAAAAATAACCTGAAAACTTGTTGGATAGATTTGTGTCCTCATTCGATATCATCGAAGGTTTATCGATATCATCGAGATTTGAATTCTGAAGATATCACGGAGCCCTTCGATATATCGAGAATCACATGATTTGCCTTAGTATCTTTTTGGACACAACTGATAATATGTCGATTTTATTGAGTCGATTCGATGGACTCGAGATTCAAACTTCGATAATATTGAGTAGTCCATCGATTCATCGATAATTCAGTCCAGATATCCTTGTGGTTGCTGGACATCATAAGTCCTCATTTTGATAATATCGAGTGAGCTTCGAGGACATCGATAACAGGGTTCAATTTCATCGAGCCATGTATCGATAAATTGACAAAGGTAGAAAACTTAAAGAGTTTTCTGTTCTATTTGAAAAAGTTTTCTAACCAAAAACCTTAGGATGTTCTATTCAATTTTAAGGGTTTTAATTACCTAGTGTTTTGGGACATGGAGTGTGAGGCTAAGTTTTACCTATGACGAGTTCGGGCACACATCCAGTTGAGGCGAACACTTGATTAATCTTCCTATTGGGCTCCTTTGTCTTGCTAACTCAATAGTCATGCTAATTGACAAACCAGGACACTTTCAATCTCCCTCTTTGTCAATTACGTGACAAAACACCAAAACACCCTAGAACAACTTCTATACTAACACCCTAAATTGTGTGTACATGAACTTTACACAATTTTACAATGCTATCTAATCACACACACAAATGACCATTTCATTTAGTAGTTACTCCCCCTCAACAGCAATCACCCCCTTTCTTCTTATAACTGCTCCCTCTAACACCTGTTTGCTCCCCCTATCACCTGTACCATCATTCACAAACCAAGGAGATACACACTACACAATTTTTCTTCGGGGGTGTGGATATGTTCTCCCCCTTTTTGTCAGTCATTGGCAAAGGAAATATAACAATGGATATTGACTAAAGTTGAAGCATATGGGAGAACCAAAACGTAAAGAGCATAAGTAGAATAAATAGATGTAAAAGAACATCTCTTTGTAGAAATCATGTATGCATATTAAGTCAAAGTAGATCAGTGATTTTAACAGACACTAATAGTATGAATATAAGGATCAAACATCACAAATCAATTAAGGAATATGCAGGAGGAGGCATTCTTAGAAGATATAAATCAGATACAACAGGGAAACAGGGGTAAACATTAGTTGAAGCAACCCAGAGAAATATGGCAGTAAGAATATATGAATTATAACCAGCTATTAAACAAAATATCCAAAATATGTACTGCCCAAGGTTGGTAGTAGTATAACATCCATCCTAAAACGACAAAACCAACCAGTCTATCCCAAACATGAGCACAACAAAAAAAGAAGAACTATATGCAGACACCAAAAAGAAGTTAGCTGAAATGTCCAGATATGGTTGCAACGACATCACACCTCCCAGTCGGCACCTAACGTCCGCGAGTGTCGCCATTGGTGAGCAAGTCCACTACTTGCTGACTGGTATGCTGAAGGGCGTCAACTTTATCTTCAATCGCTGTGAGGCGCCTTTCACAGTTGTAAAGTTGTTCCTCAATACTAGCCATCCCGGTAAGCAGATGACATTCAACGTGATGATCCCAACGTTTGGTGATAGACTCCGGACTGAACAACGGTGTACGATTGGATCCCCATGGATACGAGGGTTGATCATTGTGTTCAGCCGGCTGTACGAGAGGACTATTCGCTGGAAGAGAGAAAGTGAAGCATAATTGTTGTGCCTCCTACACTACGTCGTCATCGAACCATGCTTCTGGATGAACATCATCTGGTGTGGCTGGGAGGCCCACATAATGACCAAGTTTGCATATGAGTGCAGGAAATGGCAGCGTATACTGATGATCACCTCGGATTATACAAATGAGCTGCCCCAGAAGAAGAGTCAAAAGGCACACTTGAATCTCTTGATGCACATCATAAAGGACATTCAGTATAAAGGGAGTAAGGTGCCTACCCTTTACATCACATGGATACACATTAGTCCCTAGGATGTTATGGAGAACTTTGAAAGACGGTCCAAGGTTATTGATGTGAAGAGAATTTTCATCATTCCGGGGAACACTGGTGCCATGACATAATGCACGTGTTATCTCTCCCTAAACACCCAACCCATTTAGATTCTGATTTGTCACGGGGATTCGAGTGACTTAGAGGTTTATAAGACGTGCAAGAGTGATGGGAGTGATAAGTTTTGAGTGATGCACAAGCTCGATTTGAATACAAGGAGGATTATCACGAATGATATGACAGTTATTGAAGAATTCATGAATCAAGCCTAGTTGTTAAGATCTACTAAGATTTAGGATATTCTGCCATCCTATCACCTCCAAGAGAAGATCCACGCCAAATGGCTCAATGGCACTGTTAAGGACAAGGTGTTCAACTACTGTTGGTGGACCCCCTTCCACTGGATTGAGATGATACTGATTGGATTTAGGTTGCTTATTTTTCAATTTTGATGAGTAGGAATATTCTTACCTTTGCTTTTTACCATGGTTTGTCTATGAGAAGAGCTCAAAAAGATAGGCAAAGGTAGGAAGAAACAACCAGAGAAGAGGAGGAAGGAGTTGATTTAAATCGAATGCACACTTCTCTTTTATAGCAGAATCGTCGATGATATCGATCCCTCATCGATGAAATCGAAAATAGGCTCATAATGATATCAAAGACTACACTGATTATGGTTGGGAAGATGCAAATATCCAGTGGAAATTGAGGCAGTCCAACCGT
This sequence comes from Magnolia officinalis, assembly GCA_021015155.1. Classification (NCBI taxonomy): domain Eukaryota; kingdom Viridiplantae; phylum Streptophyta; class Magnoliopsida; order Magnoliales; family Magnoliaceae; genus Magnolia; species Magnolia officinalis. The sequence continues at coordinate 66,441,469 of JAJHSJ010000007.1, read as the reverse complement.
TGAGAAGGACCAGTGGTTATAACATTGCATTCCTGAGACCCTTCGATTGCATCGATAGTGAACCTCGATATCATCGATATTTGAATATCGATGATATCGAAAGCATCTAGATATCATCAAGAATGTAAAGATTTGGCATTTTTTATCCCAAAGCTAACTTGGTTAATTCATTTGCTGATAATTAACCATGAATATCTCAGTTTGAAGATTCACCTATGCGGATCATTTTTACTGAGATATCATCCATAAGCACATACTCCAATTGTTTTTTGTAGATCAATAAACCTGTTTGTATCAAGAGGTTTTGTTAGGATATCGGTAAGTTGCTTTTCTGTAGACACATAATCCAACACAATAATCTTATCTTCAATAAGTTCTCAGATAAAATGATGACGAATGTCAATATGTTTGGTCCAAGAATGTTGAATAGGATTTTTTGAGATGTTAATAGCACTTGTGTTATCACAGAAAAGACTCATTGTGGGTTGCTCAATTCCATAATCCAACAACATTTGTTTCATCCAAAGAAGTTGTGCACAACAACTACCTGCAACAATATATTCAGCCTCGGCAGTGGTCAAGGATATTGAATTTTGCTTCTTGCTCTGCCAGGAGACCAGACAATTTCCAATATAAAAACATCCTCCACTTGTCGATTTTCGATCATCTACATTTCCAGCCCAGTCGGCGTCAGAGTATCCAACAATGGTGGTGGATGTTTCAAATGGATACCACAGCCCGAAAGAGGTAGTTCCTGTTATGTATTTGATGATTCTCTTAGCAGCCGTTAGGTGGGATTTCTTAGGATCTACATGATACCAAGAAAACACTCCCACACTAAAAGATATATCTAGACGACTAGCTGTGAGATATAATAGGCTTCCTATCATGCTCCGATAGAGATGTTAATCCATACTTTTGCCATTAACATTTTTGGAGAGTTTGAGTGTGGTGCTCATAGGAGTATGATAAGTACGACCAGATTTGAGCCCAAATCTTTTCACCAGGTCGTTTGCATATTTGGTCTGATATATGAAGATTCCATCATTTAACTGCTTCACTTATAAGCCTAAAAAGAAGTTCAATTCGCCAACCATACTCATTTCAAATTCTGATTTCATGAGATGGGCAAATTTTTATGCAGTATCTTCACATGTTGAACCAAAGACTATATCATCCACATAGATCTGTGCAATAAGCAATGAATCCTTTGTCATTTGAGTAAATAGTGTTTTATCCACACTTCCTCTGCAAAATTTATGATCTAAAAGAAATTTCGTCAATCGTTCATACCAAGCACGTGGTGCTTGTTTGAGACCATAAAGTGCTTTATTTAGACAATAAACATGATGGGGATACTTAGGATCTGAAAATCCCTTAGGTTGTTCTACATAAACTTCTTCATCAAGGTCCCCATTAAGAAATGCACTTTTTACGTCCATTTGAAATAGTTTAAATTTCAACGCACAAGCAACAGACATAAGTATTCTAATAGACTCAAGATGAGCTATAAGAGCAAATGTTTCATTAAAATCAATGTCTTCTATCTGTGAATACCCTTAAGCTAGTAGCCTTGCTTTATTCCTGATCATATTGCCAGATTCATCGGATTTATTCTTGAAAACCCATTTGATTCCAATGATATTTGTATTGAGTGGCCTGGAAACCAATTGCCATACCTCATTTCTCTAGAATTGTTGAAGTTCTTCTTGCATAACATTTATCCAGTGTTCATCTTGAAGCGCTTCCACAATATTCTTGGGTTCAATCTTTGAGGTAAAGTAGAAATGACTAAAGATATTTTCTATCTACTGTCGAGTTCTTATACCATCATTGGGATCTCCAATAATTTTCTCTCGAGGATGATCCTTAATGATGGGTATGTTGGATGCTGGTTGTGGTTCATTAGATGATGGAGATTTGTTATCTGATTTATCTAGAATGCATGAATCTACATCATCTTATAATTCATTCAAGGGACAATCTCCTTCATGAGGCTGGTCATCGATCACCACATTGACTGATTCTTGAATAGTGAGGGTGCTTAAATTGTACACTCTATAAGCACGACTATTTGCGGCATACCCCAGAAAGATACCATCATCACTTTTAGACTCAAATTTCCCTAGGTGATCTCTGTCTCTCAAGATATAACATTTACTTCCAAAAATATGAAAGTATTTCACACTAGGTTGTTTTCCATACCATAGTTCGTATGGAGTTTGTTCAAACTTGCTCTAAGATAATCTCTATTTATGACGTAGTAGGCAATATTGACAGCTTTAGCCCAGAAAGTCTTCACCATATCTTTTCCATTTAACATAACTGACCCCGTTTCCTACAATACTCGATTTTTCCTTTCAACGACTCCATTTTGCTGTGGTATTTTTGGGGCTGGGAATTCATGACGGATTTCTTTCTCATCACAGTGCCTTTCAAATCGCTCATTTTCAAATTCACCACCATGATCACTCCTGATGCGATTTATGCAATATCCTTTTTCATTTTAAAGTCGCTTTGCCAAAATTACAAATTCATCAAAGGCATCTGATTTCTCCTGAAGAAATGCGACCCAAGTAAATTTAGTGTAATCATCTACTACCACCAGGAAGTATCTTTTCTTGCCATGATTTTCCACTTTGGTCGGACCAACTAGGTCCATATGTAACAGATCCAAAAGTTTTGTCGTTGCTATGGTGGTTGTCTTTTTGTGACCAACTTTTATCTGTTTACCTTTTATACAATCACCACATACAACTTTTTCTTCTTTTCTAATCTTGGGAAGTCCTCTAACCAAATTTTTTGAACTTAGTTCGGCTAAATTTTGATAGTGAACATGTCCCAACCTTTGGTGCCACAATTTGGATTCACTCTTTATAGCCATATTACATTGTGTGGATAATACACTCTCATTTGTACTCTCAATAACGTAACAGTTATCACTAGTGAATAAACCTTTTATGATAGATTTTCCTATATAGTCTAAGATCCTACACACATCCTTTGAGAAGGTGACCAAATGTTCTTTGTCACAGATTTGGGAGATACTAAGGAGATTATGTTTCAGACCATCTATATAGAGAAGGTTTTTTATTTTTGAAAGACTTGGTACAACTATCGTTCCTTGTCCAATAATTCTGGCGGAGCTACTATCTCCAAATGTGACTGATCCACCATCAAAGTATGAATACTCACAAAAATGAGTTTGATCACCAGTCATGTGTCTGGAGCATCCACTGTCAATGTACCATTTTGAACTATTGCCAACTTTCAAAGCAGTATGGATTACTAGGCAATTGTTCCGATATTTCACACCCTCTAATACACTTTTGGACATGATTCCAATTTCAGTCAAGATCACTCTCTAGGCGGTGAAGCCCTTAAGAGAGACCCTCTCTAATACCAATTGAAATTACGATAATGACCGCTTTGGTTGAAGTGGGTATATGCCAATATGTCCTAGAGGGGGGTGAATATGATTTTTCATATTTTATGATATTTTAAAATCCTATCAATCTTATCCTGAGAAAATATGCATGTATCAGGATTTCTTCAAAGTAACTCTAATGACTTACAAATACGTAGATGAGCCCCATTTAGCACGTTATCGAAGATCTCCTCCTTTGATGACGAAGAATCTTCAGCTCCCTTGAACCGCAACTCAGATGATGTACTAATATACGGCAACGGGTTGGGTCAAGGTTGTGATGGAATCCTACTCTATTAAATGTTTTCTATAAAGGAGACAGGACAATTCCAATCATCTATACATTCAAGGCATCCCAACTTAATGATTTGCTATTAAGATGATAGCTGCAGGATCCTTGAATGCGGAAGTTCATTCCCCAATCCACTCTATTGAATATCAATGATGAGGGTGGATTGGAGGATGAACTCCAATGAGAGAAAAGGCTTAAGGTATAAGATCTGGGGTTAAACACACAAAAGCACTCTCTATTTTCTCTACCAACAACTAAGGGCAAGCTCTCATTAAATAGGCAAAAGGTTCCAACGGATATAAAATGATAAATTTTTTGATAGAGTTCGATATCATCGAGGAGGGTCGATATCATCGAGCGTATGCTTTCGACAACATCGATTGACCGCTCAATGATACGAACTCAACTGTCAAATGCTTTTGAAACTTTTTGCCAACTGGTCGAGAAAATCGAACATGTGTCGATGTCATCGGATTTCGAACTCTGATTTCATCAACACGAGATTCGATTCCTCGATATTTGAAAATGTGAGAGCGCTTTGCCTTTGAAATATTTCAAGTATGGAATATGATCGATCATCACTCGATATCATCGGAATTTGAATATCGATGACAGTGTCGATTCATCAATAATTCCAAAGAATTTTCATATAGGCTTGATAGACAGTTTTTGTCCTATTTTGATGACATCGACCTGGTTTCGATATGATTGATATTTGAATATCGATTTTATCGAGTGACCATCGATCCAAGAAAAAATAACTTAAAAACTTGTTGGATAGATTTATGTCCTCATCCGATATCATCGAAGGTCTATCGATATCATCAAGATTTAAATTCCGAGGATATCGAGGAGCCCTTCGATATATCGAGAATCACTTGATTTACCTTAATAGCTTTTTGGACACAACTGACCAGATGTCGATTTTATTGAGTCGACTCGATGGACTCGAGATTCAAACTTCGATGATATCGAGCAGTCCATCGATTCATCGATAATTCAGTCCAGAGATCCTTGTGGTTGCTGGACATCATAAGTCTTCATTTCGATAATATCGAGTGAGCTTCGAGGACATCGATAACAGGGTTCGATTTCATCGAGCCATGTATCGATAAATCGACAAAGGTAGAAAACTTAAAAGATTTTTCTATTCTGTTTGAAAAAGTTTTCTAACCAAAAACGTTAGGATGTTCTATTCAATTTTAAGGGTTTTAATTACCTGATGTTTTGGGACATGGTATGTGAGGCTAAGTTTTACCTGTGTCGAGTTCGGGCACACACCAGTTGAGACAGACGCTTGATTAATCTTTCTATGGGGCTCCTTTGTCTTGCTGACTCAACACTCACGCTAATTGACAAACCAAGGCACTTTCAGTGTACACACATAAACCACTATAATTCTCTGGTGTTTGGTGGATGTTTGATTTATTTTTTATCATTTTGTGGTTTAAGTTCGTGGGATGTATTCGTGGATGCGAATGTTGTAATCTTTATTTTTCAAGCATTGTGTGGTGAATGTTGTAATAGATTAATTCTTATTTCTTTCATCTCCATTTGAGTTTGAGTTTTTGATACTCACCCACGTTCTAGTAAGGTTGTCCTTGCATAAACTGTAGGTTTTTGGTGTCAGGTTGTCCTTAGAACCAAGTCTGTATCAACCTCTCAATACTTGATTTTAGAGGTTGCTTTCTATTGTGCTATCAACTGCTTATTAAGTTTTTATTTTCGCGCTTTATTTTTTAAATTTGGCATTGTCCTATTCCCCCCCCCCCCCCTCCCTCTAGGATATTTAGCTCGTCCTTTTCAAAGACCAGTCGCCTAACTCTTTCCGAATGTCAACCTTAGGGAATCAAACCTTCACCTATAGGGAGCAAACCTTTGGTGAAGACCATTTGCCCAACCCTTTCAATTCTTCTTTATGAGCATGATGGGCAAATTTCTCTGGTTGGTTCCTTTCATGCTTAGTGATTACAAAGTTAATCCTTCAATATCGAACTGAAACCTCAATGTGTAAGCGAGATGTGACATGTGAAATCATGATTCAATCAATGTTTACAACTTCTAATCATAGATTGATAATTCAAACTCAACTGTGAAATCTATCAGATAACTAAATCCAAGAGACGTAAATCCCCAACACTCCATATTGTATACTTCGAATTCACAAGAATGTCCAGAAAAATGTTAAAAATTTTCAAATTTTTTGCTCAAGACCTAAAAAAACGCTGATTAGGTAACCTAATCTCTCACCCCTAACCTAAAATCTACATCGTCCTCAATGTAAAAGATATGAGCATGCAATGCACATGAGACAATGAAATTGAAAATGAACTAATGGGAAGATAATACCCGACGAGGAGATTAAACAGCTTCTTCCAAAGAGATCTCAGCATGAAAGCGGGTCAGCACAAGAGTGGAATCAACAAAAGAAAACTAACCTAATGGCATAAAATCGACTATCCTAGAATGACATAAAGCAAACTACCTTAGTCCTATGAAAGCAGCAAATTCTAATCCTCAACTGTGAAAGTACGGGAAATCTACTCAGTCATGCATCCAAGTTCTTCCTTCGGCCAGTATCTTGGTAAATTGCTCAGAAGGTTTCTCAATAAGATCATCCAGAAGCCATTTTTACAGTAGGCTTGGATGTCCTTGAGCATGAATGTCTAGAGAAATTGATGGACCTCAACATAAAGTTTCCTTTTAATCTTCTGAAGTGTCCAAAGTATATATAATTCACCCGTGGCAGAAAATTTTTTAAAGTTAGTACACCATAATGAACTAGAGACTACAAGTAGATGAAATTTAGAAAAATTCATAGTAGGTGGTGTAGTCTCAACACATGCCGAAGTTTTAATCTTCGGTTCAGTTCTCAGCTCCTCCTCCTTTGATGGTAAACATTCAGGATCTGGGGGGAGGAGGCACTTCAGAATAAGGGTTCTCTTGGTCTGTGACAACTACCGAGGTATTGTCTTGCGAGGCATCTACTATTTCTTGTATCATGGGATCGTTTGAATGTGCTAAGCAATCATCCAAAGATTCGAAACATTCATTTGAAAGGAGTTCAATCATCCTATCGAGATCTGTGATAATATGTCTAATAACTCCTTTGTCTTTTTCGAGAGTAGAAAGGAGCATACTCTCTTGTTTCTGCTCAAGGTGAGAAGAAATCACCACCGGGTATGCCTCATCTTGACCTAAATAGGCATATTCCAAATCAGAGAGTCAAGGTTTTAGGTCAAGCTTTGATGCTTTGAGGTTAGATGGTAGAGGCACTGCATCGGTTTGGGGCAACTCTTCAAATTGTGGCTTCCACCGGTTAACTTCAAGTACTGGTGCAGTATCAAACATGGCACCCATCTCCCTAATCATGTCATTATTAAAATCATGGGAGTGGGCCATGCACATCTCTAGAGGGTCAGAGGATAGGGTCAGAGGCGCTCTATCTTCCACGAAAGAGTTATTCACATTAATGTCGTAGAAATTGTCATCATCCTCGAACTGTCTGCCAGTATTGAAAAAGATATTTAACTCCAATGTCATATTCGCGAAAGACATACTCATGACTCCATTCCTGCAATTGATGATTGCGTTTGAAGTGGCAAGGAATGGGCGACCAAGAATGACGAGAATCTGAGTGCTCATGTTACTGATGGGTTCTGTATCTAGGACGATAAAATCTACTAGATAGTAGAATTTGTCAACCTGGACCAACACATCCTTGATTACCCCTCTCGATACACGAACTGAACGATTGGAAAGTTGTAATATGGTTGGGGTGGGTTTTAATTCACCCAAACCTAACTGTTTGTACACCGAGTAAGGAATCAAATTTACGCTCGCTCCTAAGTTAAGAAGTGCGTGTGTAATTTGATAGTTCCCAATTACACATGATATGGTTGGGCTACCGGGATCTTTGAATTTCTGTGGCACATCTTGTTTTATGATGGCACTCACTTTCTCAGTCAAGAAGATTTTCTTTTGAATATTTTGCCGCCTTTTGGTCGTACATAAGTCTTTCAGAAATTTAGCATATGAAGGTATTTATTTTATGGCATCAAGTGGAGGAATATTGACCTTCACTTGTTTCAACACCTCTAGAATATCCTGAGAGTTAGATAGAGGTTTTGGTGCAACCAACCGTTGGGGAAATGGATCAACTGGCTTGTTTTGAAGTTCCGGTTCTAATTCTTATGGAGCAATGTTAGGTTTATCATTGTTATCCTCTTCTGGGTCCTTAGGCTTTTCAGCCATAACCGAAATAGTTTGTCAATGGTCTTCCCACTCCTAAGAGTGGTGATAGATTTAGCCTGCTCCATCTGATCTGAAGAGCTTGGATTACTTATCTCATATTGTGGTTTGGGATTGGGGAGAGGTTGAGCAGGAAGCATCCCCTTTCCCCCAATCATTATGTGTGACTCTATCCTTTGAATAGATGATGTAAGTGATCCTATTGCTGATCTGATATCTTGGTTGAATTGCTCTTGGTCTTGAGTGTGTTTTAGAATTGGATCCTCTTGAGGTTTCCCTTGATTTGGAATTTGATTGAAGAAACCTTGAGGGGTAGCAGTTTGTCCATTCCTCCAACCGAAGTTTGCATGATTTCTCCAATTGGGATTGTACTTATTAGAGGTGGGTCCATTGAAAGGTCTTTGGTAATTATTTATGGCATTGGATTGCTCAGTCAGTACCTCTTAAAAGGTAGATATAGTTGGACAATTTTCAATTGTGTGATTGTTACAACCACAAATACCGTAAACAACTTCCTTACCCTTATCCTTCCTTGATTTCATGACATTGAATTTCTTTATGAGAATAACCACTTTAACATTGTTATCATCATCCTCTTTCAGCAGGTATACTCTGCCCATTTCCTTTGATTGAGTAGGCATAGAAGTGATTCTCGATTTTGGGTATGTGTCCCATGATTGTGCGTTTTCAGCAAGTCTATCCAACTAATCCCACACATCATTGACATTTTTATTCATAAATTCCCCATTGCACATCGTCTTAACTAATTGGCGCATGGAAGATGTCAGTCCATCATAGAAAAAGTGTGTAATGTGTGACGTTTCAAAACCGTGTTGTGGGCATGAACTGATAAGATCCTTGAACCTTTCCCAACATTGGAAGAATGTTTCATCCTCCTTTTGGGCGAAGTTCATGATTGATTTTCTAAGGGTGTTTGTTTTGTGATATGAAAAAATTTATTTATGAACTCCATTGTCATGTCATTCCATGTGCCAATAGATCGGGGATGTAGTGAATGTAACCACGTCTTAGCTTTCTCTTTCAAAGAAAAGGGAAAGAGTTTCAGCCTGACTGTGTCCTTAGACACGTTAGGAAAGTATAAAGTGGCTATGATTTCATCAAACTCTTTCAAGTATAGATACGGATTTTCAGATTCAAGTCCATGAAATTTTGGAAGGAGTTGGATCACTCCTAACTTGATATTCATGTGTCCCGTATTTTCTGGAAAAACCACGCATGAGGGCGTGCGCACCCCCGCCTGTTGTAAATAATCTCGTAAAGTATGAGGCAGGGGTGCTTGTTTCACCTCATTCTCATCCTGGATGTCCTCTACCCTAGGTTGGGGTAGAAGAGGTTGGTTTGCAGCCATCACTTCAATTAACTCTGGGGATTTCGAGTGGTGTCTAGTCCTGCGATGGATAGTCAACCCCTCAACCAATCCTCCTTCAGTCAAGAGACGCCAAGTGTTATCACAGACCCACTTGGGCATGAAACACATGCAACCCTCAATTTAGATTCTAAACATAAACCTAAGAGAAAGAAAGGAAATAGAAATCTAAAAAGAAATAGAAAAGGGTTGGAAAGAAGTTACCAAATTCAAAGTTCCTAAGTTAAAAACCTGTAAAATAAAACAAACCAAGTTAGTTTCTAAAGATAGAAAGTTTAGAAATAGCAAGAGATCCTAAAATAGAAAGTAAACTAGTTTCTAAAAAGGGAAAAAATTCCTAAAAGAAAATAGAAAATTTCTAAAACAAATTAGGAAAGTTCTAAACCTAAAATAGAAAGAAGGTTACTTTCTAAATTTAGAAAGTTTCTAAAAATAAAACCCTAATTCTAAAAATAGAAAAAAAATAGAGAAATTAAAAAGAGATAACCAATTAAGAAAATCTATCTCAGAATCTTACAAAATAGGAAAGTTAGGTTAGTTTCTAAAAATCAAACAGAAAAATCCTAACCTAATAATTAGAAAAAAAACCTAATCTTAACCTAATTTTAAAACTAATTAATCTCAGAAAAAATAACCGTCAATCCCCGGTAATGGTGCCAAAAACTTGTTCACACCCTAAGTATAGGCTTGTGATGTAGTAATAATCTCGGTAAGACCGAGGTCGAATCCACAGGGACTGAACCTTGTACATAATCTAAAAGTAACTTGAACTAGAACTAGGAGAAGATGAAATCTAAACTAGAGGCTTTTAAGAGAGTAATGGTGAAATAGTAAACTAAAACTTAGAAAATTCAAAGGTGGGAAACTAGGGTGCTAAGGATCCACTTGTAGAGATCAGGGAGATCTTGTGCTTGATTTAAGAACTCAACTGGACTTAGAGTCCCGTCTTCATCCAGTTGGAAGACATAACCATGCAAATCAAATCTGAACTTCCTTTGATCCAGTTTTCAAGAGATAAGAAGGATGTAAATTAGAATGGATTCCATCACAAGGCCATGCCCATGAGACAAAGTAAACAACAGAAATAAGCCAATCCACAACCAATCCGATAGATATATGAATGTTAGGAAGGATTTCATCATCCAACCATGTCCAAGTGCAATGGTGAACAACTGGGCTTCTTATCTTCATGATCATAATAATGAAAAGGAAATACTCAAAGCCATCATAGATCTATTGTAATTTAAGTCACAACAAACCATTAAAAACTAAAGGCATTCCTTATAATCAAACTAGAATTAACATCAGTTCATAAACATGAATCGAAGCCGTAGAATACTACCCGTCACGCCACAAGCTTCACCTCTTAGCCCTAGCTAAGAGGTTTAGCTTGACGTAGTCATACTAAAACCTCAGAAAAGGAAAGGAATGAACAATGAGAAAACAAAAAGAAAAGGAAGAAGAAAGAAAAAGGAAGAAAACTCCACAGCCGCTTCACTCCACGTCCGTTCCACGTCTAGATGTTCTCTCCCTAAGCACTCTCTCTTCTTTCCTTTTATAGGGAGCCAGGGGGGTGGAATCGGCATTGTTGTGAAGAATTTCGCAGCAAAAACCGGTGGCTCTTTACGCAGCAAATTGCATGCGCAGGAGAGAGACACACGGACCTGCATTGGGTGGACTTTTAGGACGACTGTATAGCCTATCCTAGGTATCTGCCACTTTGGCAATGGTCAGCCCCACCTTGGCCTTCATACGGACGGTCCAGATCGACCGTCTGATCAGTCCCATGATCATCGAATGGCCGAAGACATCAGATAAAGTCCGGACGTGCGAATTCCTTACGCACTTGAGCTGTGATGCTCGGTGGGCCCCACAGTGATGTTTTCGAATAAATCCATCCCGTTCATTGGATTCCTGGCGAAAAACCAGTCAAAAAGGAGTGGTTTTGGTTGAGTTTTGGTGCGGTCCACTGTATCAACTCACCTCACCGTTCATCCTGCGTTTCCCGTCGATCTACATGTGTACACATACATGGGACCAAAGGGAAACATTGGCGAGGGTCATGGCCTCCCTACGAAATAAATGGATGGTCTGGATCACTGAAATACTCCACGATGGTGGCCCACTACGATCACATCGTTCAGTCTATGTGGACGCTGTGCGTAAGAGGCTTGGGGTCGTGTCAAAGTCGGTTTGACCCGACTTCACTTCTAGTGCACACTGCACATGCACAATTGAATATGGGGTCCATCGCGATGCATATGCCAAATCCACTCTGTCTATCTGTTTTGTTATCAATTTTAAGGGGTTGAAACCAAAATTGAAGCCTATCCAGATATCAGGCGAGCCCCAAATTAGGATTTAAGGGGATGATCTATCCGTTGGGCTACTTTCATAAGAATCCAATGGGTGAAATTTGATGTGTATAGTTAATTTATGGTCCTCAGGCCATATATAAAGTTTCAAGCCGAACGGATGGTGGGAACCCTGTGATCTTGCATTCTGAACGGTTTTTAGGCCCGTTTAACATAATTGGCGTGATTTGCTCTGATCTCTGGTGTGTAAATTCTTCGATCTTGGTCCTCTAGACTCAGTCCTTTGCTTTGGTGCTTCTTGAGCATTAAATCCATGCCTTTAGCATCCTTTTCAGCCCACATTAGTAAATTCACCTTACAACACAAACACGATTAAAATAGGGCATTAAACAGTATCGTGTTCGTAAAAGCAGGTAAAAACTAGGGTCTAATATGCAATATTCAACCCTCAACAAAGACGGAGCTACGAATTGATCACTCTACGTAGGCTTCTCCCTTAAGAAGCGTTGCTCAGCATGGGTTTCACCCTTATACCCACTTGTGGGGTAATGCTTCACCCAACATTACCCAAAGATCTTATCTATCCTTGTAAAAGGGAATGATTAAAGACCTCTCAGGGTTTGCTTGCCATTGTTGATCTCAGGGGTAGGGTGCATGGGTGTATTTTACCCATATATGCCCTTCTCCTATTTCTTTGTTTCAAGTCATTCTTGAACATCATGTTTTATGGTGTCTAGCGTTGCCACTAACCTTCGATTTGCTTCCTCTTGCGTTCTTCTTTGAAGCTTATTGTCGAAATGGTATCTTCAGGCTTGAAGATCCGATCTCTTGCTTTATAGTAACCTGATGTACTTCAGAAGATATTTGAAATGAAAATAATCTTATCTTCCTTTCTTCGCTTCCTTCTTGTGTTTGCTTGTACTTATAGCATAGATATGTCTATTATAGTGATGTCGAGTACATAGCAGTTCTATGCTTCTCATGTGATGGCGTAGACTACAATCTCACAGCTTTCACTATTTGGGGTGATGCTTGATCACTATACATGGTTGAGTACAACTCTTGGGTGTAGTAGGGTGGCATGCTTTGGCATAAGAGAGACAAACTCTTGAGCCTTTGGATGTTGTAGGTGCAAACATGGGTCATGAGACTTAGTATAGGTTAAAGTATAGGAGTTAGTTTAGGACTGAAGTCAAGATTGGTGCTGAAACGTGTGAAAGAGTCTTTGCATCTTCGATGACTTCTTAGCACATGAGCGTCCATTGGGGTTGCTTAGTTAAGTCTTTGAATTATGATGTTGTATGCTTGGTAGTTGTCAGAGGTGGGAATAGTTATATCTGACAGTGTAATTTATCCTCGTGTAGGAGAGTGAGATTTTTGCAAGGGATTAACTCATTAGAGATTTTTTAGCCCTAGGTGCTTGTCTGAACCTCTTCTTTGCGCCCTCAATGGGGAGTGGTAGGAGAAGTTATCCACCGAGGATTTAGCTAGGGTTAGACCACTAGAGAAGTGACAATGACCTAGCGGTGATGTTGCATTTTGAGGCTCTTGTATAGCTTCAAAATGTGACTTATTCACCTAAAATAATAGTAGTATTCGTGGAGGACCGCAGAGGTTACTATAGTTTAAGATCATTTATACTTTGGAGCAGGAACACAATTTAAGCTCGTAAGTAGCTAGAGCATAGATGACCAAGTCCGTCTAATGGTTACATGATGGTCTTATAAGGGTTGACATAGTTTAGGGCTCGTACATAGCTTTGGAATAGCATCACAATTTAGGCTTGCAAGTTATGGAGCAATTACATAGTTTAGGCTTATAATTTATTAGAGTGATTACACAATTTAGGCTCATAAGTTGTTTGAATGATTACTCAATTTAGGCTCGTCATTTGTTGTAGCGAGCACACAATTTAGACTCAGAAATTATTAGAATGAGTTCATAGTTCAGGCTCATAAGTTATTGGAGCAAGTACACAGTTTAGACTCATAAGTTATTGGAGCGAGTATACAATTTAGGCTCATAAGCTACTAGAGAGATTTTTCTATCTGCCCTTGGGTGGGATAGACTTCTGAAGTCAGGTGATCATCTACTATTCTGAGATGGTGTTTGGCTTTGTCGAGAGGCGAATTGGCCCTTGGAAGAGAGGCGAGCTGGTCACCTTCCATGGCTCCAAGGGAGAAGGGCACCAAAGGATGTTGGCACAAGTTTCTTTTATGTGTGAGGGATCTCGGGCATAGGGCCTAGCTAGGAACGAACTAGTATTGGGGTTGTTTGATGCTCTACGGGAGGCGACTCATTTAGGGGCAATGGACATTATGGTGGCGCAAGCTCATGGGCCGATCTTGGCGGAGGCCGTGGTGGCAATGTAACTCCCAAGATTAAAGAAGAACCTATATTTTGAATCGGGATAGACTTCTCTCTTAGGAAGCATGCCCTGATGTAGGGAAAATATATGGAAGAATCTTACCTATCTATGTAGTGGGTAAGAGCTTCTCCTGTTGCTTATATCTATAAGTCGATTGTGGACCTTGGGCATCCTTGGTAGTCCATGTAAGGTTTCATGGTGTCCGAGATGACCACCATCCTTTAGTTGCACTCTCCTTTTAAGCATGTTGCTTTGAGTGATGTCTTCATGTAGTTTATCCTTGTGTAGGAGAGTGAGAATTTCATTGGCAATTGACCTGTAGGGGATTTACTTTACAACCAATGTGCCTAGATGTGTGTCTCTTCTTTGAACGACTCACTGGGGAGTGGTAGGAGAGTTTATTCACTGGGGTTTTGATAAGAGTTAGATTAATAGCGTGTGCTAGTGACCTAAGAGTGTTGTCGCAGCTTTAGGCTGTGCGTAGCTTCAGAGCATGACTTTTTCATTGGGGATGTAAGACTATACGTGGAGGGTTGTGGATGTTGTTGTAGTTTTACAGCTGTAACATCCCGGATTTTTGCCAACCTGGAATAGGACGTCCTTAGGCAATGGGTCGATCCTAATACCTTATTAACTTGTCAGAACTGAATCCCAAAGTCTAAAACCGCGTTTGAACCCATTTCCTTCACAAATCCCACCCTTCACCACCTTGTTCTTTCAATTTTTCTAAGTACTTTCACTCTAGACACTATCTTAAACTAGCTAAGTAGTATAACTTGGGTTACTTTATATACAAACTACAAAGGCCCAGGTATCACCTCAGACAGAAATTACTCAGGAGTAAATCCTTTAGAAATAAGGCGAGAATTAGCCAGTGTTAAACTAGAGTACCTGTGAAATTAGCACCAATCACTTTAAATACGATCTGCAAGACCCAAAACTTATAGAATCATTGACGCTAGGTTACCCTAAAATCTAGGATCAATCTCATTACCTGGTTGCTCTCGGGAGCATCTCGAAACTCAGTATCAGATCTGGACTGCACGTCGGAAGTCTGATTAACACGAAGTTAAGGAATTAGGAATGCCTTGTTGGGCTTGACAACCATCTCGGAAATCAAATCCAGATAGTGTCCCAGTGTAATTCGCTTGAGCTCGGAGTGAAAAGTGTGAGAAATGTGAAAATAATTCTAAATTAAATCCAAAATAAAATAAATCTGGCACCGCTCGCTTGCGGATCATTTTTAAATAACCAGACCGTTAGAATCAGACCAAATTACACCCTCGGATCAGGGATATTTCCCCAAACATATCCATGTACTCGGAATCTCCGATTGAGATCCACTGACCGTTGAACAGAAACTAGTCCGCCATTTGCGATTTGGAATCCCGACTGAAACGAAAACTTAACTAAACGTAGATCCAGTGTTAATGAGCTTAAGTCCGACCTTTGGCTCAAGGAGGCCCGCCAGAAGTCCTCCGTTGAGCTGGAATAGGGTCACTTTGGGTATAACCTAAGTATACTTTGTCCATAAGTCTATTTTAGTGTGTTTTTAGGCTATATAAGGACCTTAGAACCCTCTCTCTCACAGCCATATGAATTTGAGAGAAACCCTAGAGAGAGAAGAGAGAAAAGAGAGAAAGTGTGGGAGCAGTGGGAGAATCTCCTTGCCATTCTTCCCTGCTGCTATCCATGCTCCACCACTCCATTTCTAATCGCTTTCCCGGCGATTTCAGCTCCATTTCTAGGTAAGAAACCCTGACCCTAATCTGTTTTGGGGTTTTGATAGTTGTAGGTTATGAAATAGCTAACCTATTCCGTTCTATAGGTTACCAAACTGTCGTATACAAAAACTTAGCAATTCTATCGACTCCATTACGATTCTACGAGAAAAGGTGCGGACTTTATGTGTATAGGTTATGGTTTTCAACGCTTTAATGTCAGATAATGATAAATTCATGATCTGCATGCAATTGCACATGTACAAAGTGTTGTCTGTTTTCCGTTTCGATTAAAGATGAAGAATATGGAATTTTACATCTTCTAGGTATTTGTAGAAAGTACCGTATACGTATAAATTTTGGAAATGTATTTGCCATGATTATTTTCTGTATGAATATATTATATATGGATAAAATATTTATTTAGTGAAAGGGTTCGCCCTAATACATGTTTTTGCTAATATACACTATGTATGTTAAAGGAGTGTATTCCAAGTGTTTGTCAAAATGACTGAATGAGTATAAAATTCTCATTCGTGCTCGCCATGACTAATTGTCATCGATATATGATTGTTGTATTGGCGATACCCCTTTGACGAAAGAATTTGCCCTAAATCACGCCACGGCCAATATACACTATATATGCTAAAACGTGTAGCCCAAGTGTTTGTGAAAATGACTGAATGAACATGGAACTTGGATTCCTGCTTGCCATGACTATCTGTTGTGGGTGCACGCATGTTATAATTGGGGCAACTCCCAAGTGAAAGGATTTGGCTTTATACGTATGTGACCAACATATGTCATGTATGTTGATGTATACAGTTTAAGTGTTTGCTAAAATGCCTGTGTGAGAAATTGTGTGACGAACTAAGTTTAATAGGGTGTTGAGATAATATTCTCAACTACCTTAGAGATGTATATGATTTCCTCCATGTTGCTTGTTTAATTTAACCACTTACTTATGAAATATAGGTGTTTGTATTCCCTATTTATATTATGCTTTATTACAAGTTTTATGACATGCTTGTCAACATGCTTGAATTACTTTGTTCATTCTTCTTTACTCTACATGATTTTGGTCATGGATTGTTTGTGTTTGAGGCTATGATTATAGTTCAGGCAATCGGTAACGGGATCGAATTCGTGGCTGAGATTCATTTGCCACGTGAGATGTGTTCGATGAACCCTAGTCGTACTTCGGTTGGCGATAGTGGTTGGCCACACGAAGTGCTTATGCGCTTCATATCGTTCAACTGGTTGTGCGCTCGAGCTAGCCGAGCTCGTCAAGCAACCCGATCTGTCTTATGTATGTTCACCATGTTTGGATGCTACTGCTTGAACCTAGGGTACCAAACTTACCAGTGAAATTCTCTTTAACCATGGTACCTTGATCCGCTAAGACTCATGAGCCGGGCATGGTGGTATGGGACACCGTGGTCGAGCTGTCGGCCTACGCTGGGGCCACGTGCCTCCCTATAGTGACCAATGAACAAACAGACTCATGAGCCGATTATGGTGGTATGGGACACTATATTCATGCTGTCGGCCTACATTGATAAGGTGATGGGGGACTGGTATAACGATTGCGAGCAACAGCCCTAGCAGCCCTTTGTAGTGACCTCGAGCATACTCTGAATTTACGGTGAGGCGGCAAGTTTTGCCACAGTGAATAGAGTATGAACTAGGCCTATATCAATTTAGTGATGAACCGTTAAAAGGGTGATGGGGGAGTGGTGTAACGGTTCCGTGTAACAGCCCTGACAGCCCTTGCAGCGACCTAGAAACACACCATTGTATGAGATTAACTAGCACTGACGACTCTAGAATGGATCATGTTTGGGAATGATACAAGGGAGGTACCTTAGTTTCCCAATACTGCTGTTTGAAATGGACTAATAACAACTCGGTAATCATGCTCATCATCACGCTGCATGTGTCTGATAGATGTGAAGCACTAAGGGATGAACGCATGTCACGAACGTAAGATGGTGTTGCATGAGGGTGGTTTGACAAGGGCATTTATCATGTCATTCATACTTGCATTAATAAGCATAGTTAGGAGTGTTTAATTATACTGCTTTATCATTACTGCTTGATTGCATTGATAACATGTTAACCTATACTTTATTGTTCCATTGAGTTGATCACTCACTCCCACGTTACAGGATGGTATTGTACACACCAACCAGATTTGTTGAGTTTCAGGTGATGGCGATGCTTATGAAGCAGAGCCGGACTACTACTATGATGTTGAGGAGGAGTTCTCCTACCTGTAGCTCTCTGACAGGTCTATGAATACCTGGTATTGCATTGACGGGGCTAGGTGTTTGGGATAGAAGACATTACACTTCCACAACTTGGTATAATTTGAAATTGTACTTGTAAATAGTTAACCTGGTAACATTATCACACTTTGAAGACTCACTACAGTTTTTATATTTTATATATCTATCACAGTCTTCCGCTTACAATCTCACTTGTCTCTGGAGTATGATATGCTGTTTTGGCTTAATCTCACTCATGTTCAATGCTCTAATACAGACAACATTCAATCATCATTCATTTTGTTGCATAAGTGATGCGTTGGAACTCGGGAGTTGAGTTTATGCTCGACCCTCAATTTTCAGGGAGTTACAAGATGGTATCAGATCATGATTTGGATTAAACCGGACCTGGGTTATGGTAACACGATGAACTCTGACGCACTCTAACTTAGGAGGGAGCGACGGAACGTAGAAACAGACTTAGGAATTTCCAAATTCGCCGAATGGCGAAACCGACCAAAATCGACCGCTGAGATTGGGCCGTACACACCCATGATCACGCGAAACAATCCTGAATCACTTCTAGGCCGTCAGTTAACGGGTTTGAGTCATTCCTTAGAGGCGAATGTCCTTAGGTTGTGGATCAACCACAACACCAAAGCCTAAAACCCCTTTTTATCAAATTCCTTCAAAATCTCTCCTTGCACCACTTCATTCTTCAATTCTTTCTAAGTCCTTTCATACCAGGTACAAATTCTAACATATAAATGATGAAGAATAATACTTAAACAAAAAGTTACTATAAATAGTAAATATATGTATAAATTAGACTTCTGACCATTAACATTTTGGAATCTAACTAAATAAATTGGTTAGTTGGATAGATTAGCTCCTCCTACCCCAAAATCATATGCCACACGTCACACAAAATCATTCCGGTTTAAAATTTGGCCCCGATACGGCTTAAAACGAAGTCGGGGGCCAAACAGAGCACCTCCGGGGGTACCCAGGGTGGGGCCTAGGATTTTTTGGGGCCTAGGGGGCAGGAGGGTCTTACCCATGGGGCGAGCCCTCGAGATCTGGACCATTGGTCGGCGAGGCCTCGCCGAATTTTGGGCTGGGCCAGGCCCGCGGCTCAGGCCGATGGCCTTTGGGGTCTAGTAGGACCCCCTGATACATGGGCCGTCCCTTAAAACCTTCCCAAATCCCTACTTCCTTCACAAATCACCCCTCCAAGCTCTCCCTTTACTTCCAAAATTCAATTTTCTCTCTCAAGCCTCCCTTCTAATAGCCCATTCCGCTGTTTTCTGTTAAAACCCGCACCCCTCCATCGTTTGCAGCAACGACCACCCTCTACCCTTTCCATCTTCTCTCATTTGAGCTCATACACCCCCCCATTTGGAGCTCAAATCGTGTAAGCTCTTAATCCCTCCCATCTCTTCACTTTGTTTTTTCGAACCCTGTCTCTTGGGTCTGTACAACCTCTGTTGGGACCCAAGTCCGTGGGGAACCAAAACTCCAGCCCCTTTTCTCCCTTTAGGGCCCGTTCGGCCAAACTGTATTAGGTGAGTAAGGTGGATAGAATTAGAAAAGTAACAATAACTGTATGTGTAAGGTATGGTCCCTAGATTGGGTGTATCCCATGTTTTCCAATATCATGTTTGGCCTGTATGCAATTAACGGTAAATTCCGCGATTTTCCTTTCAATTGACATTTAAAAATTCATCATCATGGGATTTGGAAATCCTATTTCACACTTTCCCACACAAGGCTCATTTTCCAAAGCCTATAAATTAATTTTTAATCCCAACCATGCATTTTCCAATCCCGAGGAGGGATTAGCAATACAGTCCCATTTAATACAACTTAAGACCACTGACCAAATAGACCCTTGGAGTTTTGGACCTAGAGCGGTGCTCCTAGATTTCAACAGACCTGACCGTGTAGGAAATCCAACAATTAATAATGTGAACCCTAGGACCCTCTTAGCTGGTGTGAGCATGTGTGTAGTGCTCGAGTGTAGCTAAATTCAAGTTCGGGCAACTCAATTCTACTTAGACAACGTTTGACCCTACGCGATAAATAATTTCTTGTATTAGAAATGATCTGAATTCATCTAGTGTATAAGAATAGACTTTGGATTACACTTAAAGGATTTCCTCTACTCCTAAATTAAGACTAGACTACTGGTTACATTAGAGAATGCCAGAGACCGATAGGTCAAATCAATACACCTCTTTGACCTGGGTGGCGCAGCGAAAGCGTGGTGGACCCTTGCCCCACTGGCCCAGGATCGAATGGAGTTGATTCAGACTATACGTAAAGACAGGTCACTAAATAGGATGAGCTACCCTATCTCGGACATAGAATGAAACGAGGATTTTCTTAGACCAAGACCTAAAGGGTAACCCGAGAAATAGGACACTTGACCCTTTAATGATGGACATTCCCTAAGGTTTTAGAATGATTGGTCTACGGAGTTACTGAAATATACAACTGCGAAACATTCGCGGCTTGACCCAATTCTCATTCCTGGGTGACTATCAATGGACTCTCTGCTGACGAGCAGACGACCAGGATCCACCAGGATTCAGAAAGGATACGATGAGCTTTCTACCCTAGCCTGGTAGATGATCAATGTATCGGGATCAAGCCCACTATAACCGTCTCTCCGTGTTGGTCAAACAATGAAAACAACTATCTCACTCTAAATAATTGGGGATTATAGTCAAGACTCCAAATAGGGAAAGAAATCCATTGTAGCAAACCATCAGGATATAAGCAAGGAATAAAGAAATAAGTTTTAAGGGGGGTAGACTAAAATGAACCAGGCAAGTATATACGCTACGCAATAAAACTTAAGCAAAGAAATAATTAAATCTTTCCTTATTACCCTTAGCCAATTTCGGGGACAAAATTTTGTTTTAAGGGGGGTAGATTGTAACATCCCAGATTTTTGCCAGCCTGGAATAAGACGTCCTTAGGCAATGGGTCGATCCTAACACCTTATTAACTCGTCAGAATTGAATCCCAAAGTCTAAAACCGCGTTTGAACCCATTTCCTTCACAAATCCCACCCTTCACCACCGTGTTCTTTTAATTTTTCTAAGTACTTTCACTCTAGACACTATCTTAAACTAGCTAAGTAGTATAACTTGGATTACTTTATATACAAACTACAAAGGCCCAGGTATCGCCTCAGATAGAAATTACTCAGGAGTAAATCCTTTAGAAATTAGGCGAGAATTAGCCAGTGTTAAACTAGAGTACCTATGAAATTAGCACCAATCACTTTAAATACGATCTGCAAGACCCAAAACTTGTAGAATCATTGACGCTAGGTTACCCTAAAATCTAGGATCAATCTCATTACCCGATTGCTCCCGGGAGCATCTCGAAACTCCGTATCAGATCTGGACCGCACGCCGGAAGTCTGATTAACACGAAGTTAAGGAATTAGGATTGCCTTGTTGGGCTTGACAACCATCTCGAAAATCAAATCCAGATAGTGTCCCAGTGTAATTCGCTTGAGTCCGGAGTGAAGAGTGTGAGAAATATGAAAATAATTCTAAATTAAATCTACAATAAATAAATCTAGCACCTCTCGCTTGTGGATCAGTTTGAAACAACCAGACCGTTAGAATCAGACCAAATTACACCCTCGGATCAGGGATATTTCCCCAAACATATCCATGTACTCGGAATCTCCGATCGAGATCCACTGACTGTTGAATTGAAACTGGTCCGCCATTTGCGATCTGGAATCCCAACTAAAATGAAAACTTAACTAAACGTAGATCCAGTGTTAGTGAGCTTAAGTCCAACCTTTGGCTCAAGGAGGCCCACCAGAAGTCCTCCGTTGAGCTGGAATAAAGTCACTTTGGGTATAACCTAAGTATACCTTGTCCATAAGTCTATTTTAGTGTGTTTTTAGGCTGTATAAGGACCTTAGAACCCTCTTTCTCACAGTCATATGAATTTGAGAGAAACCCTAGAGAGAGAAGAGAGAAAAGAGAGAGAAAGTGTGGGAGCAGTGGGAGAATCTCCCTGCCATTCTTCCCTGCTGCTATCCATGCTCCACCACTCCATTTCTAATCGCTTTCCCCGCGATTTCAGCTCCGTTTCTAGGTAAGAAACCCTAACCCTAATTTTTTTTGGTGTTTTGATAGTTGTAGGTTGTGAAATAGCTAACCTATTTCATTCTATAGGTTACTAAACTGCCGTATACAGAAACTTAGCAATTCTATCGACTCTGTTACGATTCTATGACAAAATGTGCGGACTTTAGGTGTATAGGTTATGGTTTTCAACGCTTTTAATGTCAGATAATGATAGATTCATGATATGCATGCAATTGTACATGTACAAAGTGCTGTCTATTTTCCGTTTCGATTAAAGATGAAGAATATGGAATTTTACATCTTCTAGGTATTTGTAGAAAGTACCGTATACGTATAAATTTTGGAAATGTATATGTCATGATTATTTGTTGTATGAATATATTATACATGGATAAAATACTTATTTGGCGAAAGGGTTAGCCCTAATACATGTTTTTTCTAATATACACTATGTATGTTAAAGGAGTGTATTCCAAGTGTTTGTGAAAATGACTGAATGAGTATAGAATTCTCATTCGTGCTCGCCATGACTAATTGTCATGGATATATGATTGTTGTATTGGCGATACCCCTTTGACGAAAGAATTTACCTTAAATCACGCCACGGCCAATATACACTATATATGCTAAAGCGTGTGCCCAAGTGTTTGTGAGAATGACTGAATGAACATGGAACTTGGATTCCTGCTTGCCATGACTATCTGTCGTGGGTGCACATGTGTTATAATTGGGGCAACTCCCTAGTGAAAGGATTTGGCCTTATACCTATGTGACCAACATATGTCATGTATGTTGATGTATGCAGTTTAAGTGTTTGCTAAAATGCCTGTGTGAGAAATTGTGTGACGAACTAAGTTTAATAGGGTGTTGAGATAGTATTCTCAGCTACCTTAAAGATGTATATGATTTCGTCCATTTTGCTTGTTTAATTTAACCACTTATGAAATATAGGTGTTTGTATTCCCTATTTATATTATGCTTTATTACATGTTTTATGACATGCTTGTCAACATGCTTGAATTACTTTGTTTATTCTGCTTTACTCTACATGATTCTGGTCATGGATTGTTTGTGTTTGGGGCTATGATTATAGTTTAGGCAATCGGTAACAGGATCGAATTCGTGGCTGAGATTCATTTACCACGTGAGATGTGTTCGACGAACCCGAGTCGTACTTCGGTTAGCGATAGTAGTTGGCCACACGAAGTGCTTATGCGCTTCATATCGTTCTACTTGTTGTGTGCTCGAGCTTGTCGAGCTCGTCAAGCAACCTGATCTGTCTTATGTATGTTCATCATGTTTGGACGCTACTGCTTGAACCTAGGGTACCAAACTTACCAGTGAAATCCCCTTTAACCATGGTACCTCGATCCGCTAAGACTCATGAGCTGGGCATAGTGGTATGGGACACCGTGGTCGAGCTATCGGCCTACGCTGGGGCCACGTGCCCCCCCGTAGTGACCAATGAGCAACTAGACCTGTGAGCCAATTATGGTGATATGGGACACTATATTCGTGCTGTCGGCCTATATTGATAAGGTGATGGGGGAGTGGTGCAACGATTGCGAGCAACAGCCCTGACAGCCCTTTGTAGTGACATCGAGCATACTCTGAATTTGCGGTGAGGCGACGAGTTTTGCCGCAGTGAATAGAGTATGAACTAGGCCTGTGTAACATCCCAAAAAATCGAGGGTCAAGTAGTAACTCAACTCTCGAGTTTCCAGAACATCACTTATGCAACATAGATAATGATGATTAAATGTTGACTGTATTAGAGTAATGAACATGAGTGAGATTAAGCCAAACAGCATATCATACTCTAGAGACAGTTAAATTTGCACGCGGAAGACTGTTATAGATAGATAAAATATATAAACTAAGATGAGTCTCCAGAGTGTGATAACATTACCAGGTTAAATAATTACAAGTACAATCCTAAAATATACCAAATGTATAAGGTCCTCTAGTCAATATCCCAAAAAGCCCCGCCGATCAGGACACGGCTCACTGGAAGCTGTCAGAAGACAACCAATACAAGCAGGCATCGTAGTCATTGCAGAGGTTCGGATCCATCTCAGAAGTAACGTCGCCATCTGAAATCAGACAATGTCTGGTGGGTGTTCGAAACACCATCCCGTAACGTGGGAGTGAGTAGCTAACTCAGTGGAACAATAAAGCATAGGTTAACATGTTATCAATACAATCAAGTAGTAATGATAAAGCAGTAAAATCAAACACTCCTAACTACTCTTATTAATGTAAGTATGGATGCGGGTATGATGGATGCCCTCACCACACCCTCCCTCGTGCGACACCATCTCATGTTCGCGGCATGCTTTCATCCCTCAGTGCTCCACATCTTCCAGGCACATGCAATGCATGATGAGCATGATTACCGAGTTTTTAGTTAGTCCATTTCAAACAGCAAGATTGGGAAACTAAGGTACCTCCCTTGTATCATTCCCAAACATGATCCATTCTAGGGTCGTCAGTTCTAGTTAATATCAGACGATGGTGTGTTTTTTAGGTCACTGCAAAGGCTACCAGGGCTGTTACGCACAAAGGTTACACTACTCCCCCATCACCTCTTAAACGATTCATCACAATACAGAAACAGGCCTAGTTCATACTCTATGTACCGCGGCAAACCCTAAGGCTCACTGCGATTTCAGAGTATGCTCGAGGTCACTACAAAGGGCTGTCAGGGCTGTTATGCACAAAGGTTGCACCGCTCCCCCATCACCTTATCAATGTAAGCTGACAGCACAAATATAGTGTCCCATTCCACCATAATCGGCTCATGAGTCTGGTTGCTCACTGGTCACTACGGGGAGGCACGTGGCCCCAGCGTAGGCCGACAGCTCGACCACGGTGTCCCATACCACCATGCCCGGCTCATGAGTCTTAGCGGATCGAGGTACCATGGTTAACGGGATTCCCACTGGTAAGTTTGGTACCCTAGGTTCAAGCATTAGCGACCAAACATGGTGAACATACATAAGACACAACGGGTTACTTGACGTGCTCGGCTAGCTCGAGCGCACAACAAGTTGAACGATATGAAGCACAGAAGCACTTCGTGTGGCCAACCACTATCGCCAACCGAAGTACGACTTGGGTTCGTCAAACACATCCTTCGTGGCGACATAAATCTTAGCCACGATCTCAAGTCTGGTACCGAATGTCTGGATTATAATCATAGCCCCAAACACAATCAATTTCAAATAGTAAAGCAGTAATGGATCAAGATTTAACTCATATAATTAAGGTCTGGTATTATCTGTTTAGGGCTACCAGGGCTATTGCACGCATTCGTTACTCCACTCCCCCATCACCCATGACGGATCATATAACGTAAACATGAATTTAACATATGCATTACATAGATAAAATCACAAAAGCAGTTGAGCATGTTATGAAGCACAACACAAGCATAAGTTTGTACATATTCAATTCCTAATCACACAGCTATCCAAGGAAATCATACACATAGTTAAAGGAGTTGAGAATCATATCTCAACACCCTTAAACATTACAATTTACTAACTACTACTCATTCAGACATTTCAACAAACACTTTAAAATACATGTATCAACATACATGACATATGTTGATCACATAGGTATAAGGCCAAATCCTTTCACTAGGGAGTTACCCCAATCATAACACACATACACCCACGATGGATAGTCATGACATGCAGGAATCCAAGTTCCATATTCATTCAGTCATTTCCACGAACACTTGGGCCACACATTTTAGCATATATAGTGTGTATTGGCCGTGGCATGATTTAGGGCAAATCCTTTCGTCAAAGGGGTATCGCCAATACAACAGTCAATTATCCATGACAATTAGTCATGGCGAGCACGAATGAGAATTCTATACTCATTCGGTCATTTTCACAAACACTTAGAATACACTATTACAACATACATGGTGTATGTTTGCAAAACATGTATTAGGGCTATCCTTTCACTAAGCAAGTATTTTACGCATATATAATATATTTATACAGCAAATAATCATGGCAACCACATCTATAAAATATATATGTATACGGTACTTTCTACAATACAGTATTTCTACATACATAGTGTATATTAGTAAAACATGTATTTGGGCGAATCCTTTCGCCAAATCAGTATTTTATCCATATAACATATATTCATACAACGACTAATCATGTCAAACACATTTCCAAAATATATACGTATACCGTATTTTCTACGAATACCTAGAGTATGTAAAATTCCATATTCTACGTCTTTAATCGAAACAGAAATCAGAAAGCACTTTGTACATGTGCAATTGCATGCAGATCATGAATCTATCATTATCTGACATTGAAAGCGTTGAAAACCAAACCTATACACCTAAAGTCTGCACCTTTTGTCGTAGAATCGTAACGAAGTCGATAGGTTTGCTAAGCTTCCGTATTCGGCAGTTTGGCAACCTATAGAACGAAATAGGTTAGTTATTTCATAACCTACAACCACCAAAGCTCCAAATCAGATTAGGGTTAGGGTTTCTTACCAAGAAAAGGAGTTGGAATCATCGGGAAAGCGATTAGAAGGGAGCGGTGTAGCTCATAAAGCGGCAGGGAAGAGTGGCAGGGAGGTTCTTCCACTGCTCCCACACTTTCTCTCTCTTTTCTCTCTTCTCTCTCTAGGTTTTCTCTCAAATTCGTATGGCTGCAATGAGAGAGGGTTTAAGGTCCTTATATAGCCTAATAACTCACCGAAACAGACTCCAGGTCAAAGTATACTTAGGTTATAACCAAAGCGGGACTTTTCCAGCTCAACGGAGGACTTCTGGCGGGCCTCCTTGAGCCAAAGGTCGGACTTAAGCTCACCGACAATGGATTTAGGTTCTATTAAGTTTTTGTTTTAGTAGGGTTCTCAGATCACGCGTGGCGGACCAGTTTCAGTTCAACGATCAGCGGATCTCGATCGGAGATTCCGAGTACATGTAAATGTGTATGAAATTTCTCCTGATTCGAGGGTGTAATTTGGTCTGATTCTGACGATTTGGTTGCTTAAAACTGATCCGCAAGTGAGAGGTGCCAGATTACTATTCAAGATATTTTATTTTGAATTAATTTCACATTTCTCACACTCTTCACTCCGAGCTCAAGCGAATAGCGCTAGGACACTATCTGGATTTGATTTCCGAGATGGTTGTCAAGCCCAGCAAGGCGGTCCCAGTTCCTTAACTTCGGGTTAATCGGACTTCCGACGTGCAGTCCAGATCCGATACGGAGTTTCGAGATGCTCTTGAGAGCAGCCGGGTAATGAGATTGATCCTAGATTTTAGGGTAACCTAGCATCAATGATTCTACAAGTTTTGGGTCTTGCAGATCGTATTTAAAGTGATTGGTGCTAATTTCACAGGCACTCTAGTTTAACACTAGCTAAATCTCGCCTAATTTCTAAAGGATTTAGTCCTGAGTGATTTCGGTCTGAGGTGGTACTTAGACCTTTGTAGTTTGTATATAAAGTGATCCAAGTTATACTACTTAGCTAGTTTAAGATAGTGTCTAGGGTGAAAGTACTTTGAAAAATTGAAAGATCAAGGTGGTGAAGGGTGGAATTTGTGAAGAAAATGGTTTGAAAAGGGATTTAAGGCTTTAATTGAGTGTTTGAGAAGTTAAACCTATGTTAGGATTGACCCATCGCCTAAGGTCGTCTAATTCCAGGTTGGGATAAAATTCGGGCTGTTACAGCCTGTATCAATTTAGTGATGAACCGTTAAAAGGGTGATGGGGGAGTGGTGTAACGGTTCCGTGTAACAGCCCTAGCAGCCCTTGCAGCGACCTAGAAACACACCATCGTATGAGATTAACTAGGACTGACGACCCTAGAATGGATCATGTTTGAGAATGATACAAGGGAGGTACCTTAGTTTCCCAATACTGTTGTTTGAAATGGACTAATAACAACTCGGTAATCATGCTCATCATCACACTGCATGTGCCTAGTAGATGTGGAGCATTGAGGGATGAACACATGTCGCGAACGTAAGATGGTGTCGCATGAGGGTGGTTTGGCAAGGGCATTCATCATGTCATTTATACTTGCATTAATAAGCGTAGTTAGGAGTGTTTGATTATACTGCTTTATCATTACTGCTTAATTGCATTGATAACATGTTAACCTATGCTTTATTGTTCTACTAAGTTGATCACTCACTCCCACGTTATGGGACGGTGTTGTACACACCAACCAGATTTGTTGAGTTTCAGGTGATGGCGATGCTTATGAAGCAGAGCCGGACTACTACTATGATGTTGAGGAGGAGTTCTCCTACCTGTAGCTCTTTGACAGGTCTATGAAGACCTGGTATTGCATTGCTGGGGCTAGGTGTTTGGGATAGAAGACATTACACTTCCACAACTTGGTATAATTTGAAATTGTACTTGTAAATAGTTAACCTGGTACCATTATCACACTCTGGAGACTCACCACTGTTTTTATATTTTATATATCTATCACAGTCTTCCGCTTGCAATCTCACTTGTCTCTGGAGTATGATATGCTGTTTTGGCTTAATCTCACTCATGTTCAATGCTCTAATACAGACAACATTCAATCATCATTCATTTTGTTGCATAAGCGATGCGTTGGAACTCGGGAGTTGAGTTTATGCTCGACCCCCGATTTTCAGGGCGTTACAGTAGCTTAGGTCGTACATAGCTTCAGAGTGGCAACGCCCAAGGCTGTTAGATGGTTGCATGGTGGTCTTGAATGCTAACATGGTTTATGGTTCATGTGTAGCTTTGGAGTAAATAACAATTTAAGCTTGTTTATGCTCATAAGTTATTGGTGCAGATGCTAATTTAAGCTCATGAGTTGTTGGAGTGAACATACAATTTAGGCTCGCAAGTTGTTTGAGCGAACATAGTTTAGGCTTGTGAGTTTTTAAAACAAACATCGTGTAGGTTCATGAGTTGTTGGAGGAAACATACTCAAATCTCATTCTCTCCATTATGCTTATTAAAGCTTCTAGTGTCTTGAGTGATACTAGATGTAAAGGAGATTGTCCTAGCTGTAATCTGTTATGGTATCAAGTAAAAGTTCTTAGGTGGCTTAGACTTTTGAATGATAGTCATTTTCCTAGAGGATTTTAGAAGATCATGGATCTTCATCTTGTTTTTGTCTTCTTTGACCTTAGAACTGTTGGGCCTGTTAGTTTTCTCTTTGTTAATAGTGATTTTTTGCTTTAATCTTTACTACATAAGAAGGTTTTAGTATCTTTGTGTTGCCTTTCTCGATAGAAGCACACTTGTCACAATAGTGAGAGTCGAAGAAATATGATTTTTGCAATGTTATAAGGTTTCATGTTGGTTATGACCCTTTTATAAATGCCATTGTTGCAGTACTTGAAGCACTCATGAAGTATGAATGAACAATGTTGTAACAATGAATCCATGCATGACTGAGTAATATATTATAAGTGGTGATCGAGTCAATTACTTGGCTTGTGATCTTTGTAACTGCTCGCTAATTTCAAGGATGAGGGTGATGGCCCTATAGCATACTGTTCGTCTTGGTTGAAACTTTGAATCATGAGATTGTTGGTTTATAGGTTGTGAATCTTGTAACCCAATTTCTTTTGCATGTTGATGTGGACATTAGATCGCGGGTGGCAGATCGTGCTCACGTGTGTGCCTTTTCATTAGTGTAAGAGATATGTTAATTTGACTGGAGTCGCTACTAGCCAATTTCTCCATTCCCACAATTGTCTAGACCCTAGAGAAACATTAGGAGTGAGAATCCGAAGGACCTTAGTCCTAAAATGACTCATTGATCTGCGGCTGAAAATTTCAAGTAAAGGACCATGAGTTAGTTCTTGTGTACTAATGATGAAAAGTGTGTGTGATGCCTTATTAGATGTTGAACTTATGGCAAGATGTAACTTAGGCTGGATAAATCCGCCTTGACTCTCCCACTTACCAAAGCAGTAAGTAGCCAATCCAAATTTCTGATGGGTGGGGTCCAACTATCTTGGCAAGCTGCATGTCATACGTTGGAATGGGTTGGGTGCTATGTATGCGATGCTAAGTATTGAATGTTATATGTGCGATATTATGAGTGTACAATGCAATGTTGGATGCAACACCTATGACAAGCTATTGCCTAAGCTGGATAAATCTACCTTAACTCTTCCACTTACTAAAGAAATTACCAATTAGTCCAAGTTTCTGATGGGCAAGATTTGATTAACTTGATGAGTCATAAATCATACATTTGAATTGATTGGGTGCACAATGCTATGAGTGCAATGCTATGGATGGGATAAGAATGGGATTTGAGAAGAAAAAGGGTGTTGCATGATGCTTATGCGAAGAGGGATGAAGCTGATTTAGAGTCGAACAACATGATGGGCAGATGTGTCGTAAGGATCAAGTTGAGGGGCTTGGACTAGGTGTTTAGGCTACTTAAGTAGTTAGGGATTTGGTTAAACTAAGCAGGCCTAGGTTGGACTCCTTCCTCCCACTCTCTCTCTCTTCTCCTCAATGGAGGGATGAAAATGGGAGGCTAAGGGGGCATCTGGGACTTGAGAGGTGTTGTGGATACTTCTGAATGCCTGAAGTGAGAAGGAGAGGGGGCTATTTATAGCCCCTAAGCTCTTTTTTTTTTTTTTTTTGCAACTCTTGGCAAGTCTAGGTTTGAAGGGGGTGGAAGGTCTGGATTTGAAATTGACTCATGGTAAGGTCTCCATGGATGGATTGGATGGCATGGATTGTAATTTAGCCTAAAGGGAGGGGTATTGGGGTCCTTTTAGTTCTCCACACCATTACCCCTCGCACCAGGAGAACCCCATATGCGTTGCACCTCTCCCAGCCAAGGCAGGGTAGTTTCCACATGGAAGGTGATACCTAGGGTGTTACCCAAGCCACATGATGCTCCCTACTTTGGAAGCTGAGCACCCACACACATGTGCTGCCTCTGGTTTATTGGGTGTTAGGTTGGTTTTGAGTTAGTTTTGGGCTTGACTTGATAAAGTGGGTAACTTGACCAGGTGCGCTGACTCAGCCGGTCGACTAGGTTTGACCGGGTCAAGTTTAGTTGGGTTTTGACTAGCTTTGATTAGGTTATAGGGTTAGGGTTTGGATTTAGGTTTGGAGTTTGCATTTATGTTTAGGGTTTGGTGAAGCTGTGTACAGCCCGACCCAAGGACACAATATTGTCCGCTTTGTCCACAGGGCTCACGATTTTGTTCTCGGGGTTGCCCCCAAAACACATTGTATTCTTAAGAAAGGAATCCCAACTTATAGCCACCACAACTTAGGACAACGCTTCTGATGTGGGATAAAGTTTCACCTTTACTGTGTACACAGTAGCCTGCCAGCCACACAGTAGCTTGCCAACCACCTTTAGGGGTCCGCCCACATGCACCCGCCCATGTGTGCCCGCCCACATGTGACCACAGTGACGTGGTGTCATAATATCCCCCACTGAGGGCAGAGCCGTCCTTGGCTCTGATACCACTTGTAAGGCCCACCCCCACAGCACATGATATTGTCCGTTTTAACGAAGCTCACGACTTTAAAACGTGTCATGTCTGTTAAGGGAGGAACTTAACTTATAGCCACTACAACTTCAAACGATTCTTCTGATGTGGGACAAAGTTTCACCTTCACTGTGGGTATAATAACCTACGAGCAGAGTAGCCTACCAACCACTGATATCTCGCCCGGGCTGGCTAGGCCTTGCCCACATCAGCGTCTACCCACGTATGCCCGCCCACATGTGACCACATAGTGACGGGGCATCATAATATCCCCCACCGAGGAAGAGCCGTCCTTGGCTCTGATACCACTTGTACAGCCCGACCCAAGGATACAATATTATCCGATTTGCCCATAGGGCTCACGGCTTTGTTCTCGGGGTTGCCCCCAAAATGCGTTGTATCCTTAAGGAAGGAATCCGAACTTATAGCCACCACAACTTAGGACAACGCTTTCGATGTGGTGCACAGTAGCCTGTCAGCCACATAGTAGCCTGCCAACCACCTTTAGGGGTTTGCCCACATGTGCGCTCGTCCACGTGTGCCCGCCCACATGTGACCACAGTGACAGGGCGTCACAATATCCCCCACCGAGGGTAGAGCCGTCCTTAGCTCTGATACCACTTGTAAGGCCCACCCCCATAGCACATGATATTGTTCGCTTTGCCGAAGATCACGGCTTTAAAATGCTTCATGTTTGTTAAGGGAGGAACTCAACTTATAGCCACCACAACTTCAGACGATTCTTTCGATGTGGAACAAAGTTTCACCTTCACTATGGGTACAGTAGCCTGCCACCACAGTAGTCTTCCAACCACTGGTAGCTTGCCCAGCCCTCGCCCACATCAGCGTCTGCCCACGTGTGCCCGCCCACATCTGACCACACAGTGACGGGGCTTCACAAGTTGACTTGGTCTAACTTGATCAGGTTGTCAGCCTAGGGTGGGGTGTCTACGGTTTGAGTGACATGAGTTGACTCTAGAGCCACTATGTGACATAAGTTAATTGATGCAGACATCTTGGATGTAGTTAGTGACCATGGGGTTTGTTTTGTTCTTTCTTTTCAAGTATTAGGTCTTCATTGGTGAAGGTGATAGTGTCCGTACACTTAGCATTCTGTAACATTTTTGTGATATCCCCTTCATCAAGGGGTTAGTTATGATCATGCTCCTCTCTTTTAAGCTCAACAAAGTACATCTCTTAGGTATTGTCATCCAAACGAGCGTGAATTAGTAGTTATCGATAGGGTCAATATGGACAATCTCCACCATCAGGGATATGACTTGGTATAAGTGTACCTTCTTCCTTAATTCACATAGAAGTGTGAGTGTACCATAATATAAGATATAGGGTAAGACCTTTGGGACATTTACATTGGATTGATTAAGTTCAATTCACTGATGTGGGGAACCACTAGCCTGAATCAAATGATCATGATAATCACGACTTGATAATGCATGAAATTGATTAATCCTTTGACTTGATGATGTGTAAGGGTCACGACGCTGACTGGTAGGCTTTGGCTTTTCTTGTGAGGCTACCTAGAGGCTATTAAAAGTTAACATGCTTATGTACTTCCATTAAGAACCATTGATTCTTGCATGGGCCAATAAGGAACTCACAAGGTTTTACCTAGGAACTATTTAATGGCTAGATCTATTAGATTATGGACCGATCAAGTGATTGATTTTTTTTTTTTTTTCACTGGGCATAATACTTGAAATATTTTAATCCATTTTTTTAAAAAAAATTTGTTGTTGAAGTTTTGTTTTGATGGTTAAAATTGTTTGATTATATTTAATAATAATCTAATGGTCCATAATAAATGATCCACCATTTGATCAACATAGGATATAAATATCTTATGGATGGTTAAGGCATAATAAAAGGAATAAATTGTAAGTCTATGCATAGATTTGGCGGATCGATGCACTTTCACAATAGGTTAAAAAGTTATGCATATGATAGTGAAGTGCCATATTAGGATTCCTTTGAAACCCTAACCTCCTTCTTATATATAGGATCATATCCTAGATGGAAGGCATTCAATTGAGAGAGCCTTGGATGTCCTTGCCCCTTGGATGTTGGGAAGAAGAAAAGAGAGAGGTAGAGGAGATATACTCTATCAACTTCTCTTGCTTCTACGTGTAGCCCATCTTATGGATGCTCAGAGTCATCCTTGATACCTACTAGAATATTAGACTTTAGACAATCTTGACTCTCCACATTGGGATAGATCCGGAAGATATTTCCTAAGTTACAAGATTTTTATTTGTTCCATAGTATTCTAGACCATGAGATCTTTATCACAGGTATGATCTAAACCCTCTATGTTTAGATTCTTTTAAAAATCTTATGTACACGTCATTGAGAGGTCCTAGATTATGGGATTCTTGTGTTTTATTCAGAGAAGAATTATAATTCCACTG
Organism: Magnolia officinalis; assembly: GCA_021015155.1. NCBI lineage: Eukaryota > Viridiplantae > Streptophyta > Magnoliopsida > Magnoliales > Magnoliaceae > Magnolia > Magnolia officinalis. The sequence goes on along the minus strand of JAJHSJ010000007.1, from coordinate 66,407,377 downwards.
CGTTCTTCATCAAATCCCATTATGTGTGTCTACCTTAGTGCCTACTAGAGGATTTTTACAAGGTGATCTCGACTCTCCATGGTGGGATAATCAATGAAAGGCCTCTTAAGTAGGAGGATAAGAATAGGTATAGAATTATTTTCCACTATAACGGATCGTTGAATTACATATAATATGAATAATTTAAGTTTATATTTAATTATAAATATGATATGATTGTTTGTGGGAGATCTTGAGAGACCCACGAGTTTGTTTTCATGATTCAGAGAAAAGTTTTATTCCATTGCATTCTCTGATAAAAACTTAATCGCTGTGTTCTCCAATAATAACCTATCACAACCTCAGTTTTGGATCCACTTTATGGATGAGCGGCTTCTCGTGGTGATGTATTAGACATAAGATCACTTATGTCACTCTTCTAGTAACATTATTGGTTTAGCATGAGACATATTGGTAAGTTTCGTGATGATCCAAGTGTGCGAGATGCATAAGTTTACTCTCTTAGTGGATCGTAAATTTCTTAAGTAAATAAGAGTTTTCAGGTGATTAGGTATGATGATGCGTGCTATATATATATGACAACTATGGGATTGATGTATCTAGTCTATTATAGATAGGAGTAACATTAGAGAGATGATGTGGACTATAAGAGGAATAGTATGCTTAGTAATCCTCTTAACTAAGAAATCTTGTTCAATATGTCTACTTTAAGGGATTGGAGAATAATTGGTTTTAGGGCAAGTGAAAAATTGTTGGAGTTTTTTCTTGAAGAATCAATATGATGAGGCCAATCCACTAGCCATATAGATATGATAGTAATGATCTTGCTTGTAGATTATGATGACCAAGGGTCCTAAGTGGACCGATTGTTACACCTTAGTTAATGTGTGTCGATACCTTGAACTTACATGAATATTGGTTACACAAAAAAGTGATTCCTTTCGTTGTCCTTGGAAACTCAAGATTGAACACAACAGTCATTGACCAAGTGAGAGTTATGGTTCATGACTCTTAGTAAGTTGTTATATTGTGATCATCATATATTTCAAGATAAACCTATAGTCATTACATGATGAAAGATATGATCATCCTATATGAGACGACTAACTTGGATCAAGATGGACAGTCTCCACCATTGGGCCCGACTTGGTGTCAGTATGGCTTTCCCCTACTTTACACGGGAGTGTAAATATGCCATGACCTGATAGGCACTTGCATCGGTGGATCAAGATCACATCACTAGTCTAAGGGCCTATATGTTTGGACTAAATTAGACGTGATGATGTATTAGAACTTAATTAAACCTTAGACTTGAGAATATGTGAAGATCATGATATTGGTTATATATGCTTTGGCTTACTTTATAGGGTTAACAAGTATCTAATGAAAAGAGTTGTGGCTAAGTGCATTTATTAGGATTCATTGATCTTTGCATGGGCTATTGTTTTCCTAGGAATGTGTTTATGGTGAAGATCTAATAGAACAAAGACTCATCGAGTAATTTTTTCACCAAGCCGGTACTTGAAAGGTTTCAAATAGATTTGTGAGGGTTTTTAACCATTATAGTTATGTTTGAAAACTGTTTTAATTTCACTTAATGATGATCTCATGGTCCAAATCTAATAATCCACCATATGATCAACATCAGTGTAATAGGGTCTTTGGTGGATAGATATGATAATAGACGTATTTAATTAGATGAACATGCATGAATATGATAGTATACAAGTTTCCATTGTGTGTAGGGATTGTGAAAAATTACAGGATGGTAGTGTATCATAATTGGTACACCACTATTAGGGTTGTCAACAGGATGAACCTAGGGTTGGTCTTGGCTCGGATTTTGAACTCGGCCCGACCCTATTCAAAGTTCTGATTTTACATGCTTGAGCTTGGCCTATTGACAATCTAACCATTGTAACCCTAAACTTATCCTTATAAATAAGTCATATCCTAAAGAGGAGAGCAAGGGGGGTCCCCCTCTCGGGGCATGACCTAGAGAGAGAATAAGAAAGAAAAAGAGAGTAAGAAAGAAAGACGTCCATTTGTCCACCCGTCTTTACCACATAAGCATGTGAGGTCCACTTTAGTGGTGTCCCTTAGCCCTACCCTAAGGCTGACATGGAGCTCTCTCTCTCTCTCTCTCTCTCTCTCTCTCTCTCTCCATCTAGGATAGATTGGGGAGAAACTTCCTATTTTAGAAAATTATCAACAACAATGGTTAGGGATTCTACATCATGTGCACTTCAATCAGGTTTATCTAAATAGTCCTTTGGTTGGATTTGTGTTCCAAAATATGAGATCATCAAAGGTGAGAGATCCTATGGTTAAAATAAATTTAGATTTCTGAAAAATATTTTTAAAATTTCTCTGCATTTCATAAAAATCCATCACCCACTCATGATATATATTTAAGATCAATTTTGTTCTTCCTATGCACCAATGAATTATCAATCATTAGCCTAAATTTGAAGAAAAATCTAAAGTTAGGTAGGTCACAATGGTGGACTCCCCAATGGGGAGAACACCCATAGTAGAACAATATCCAACTATGCTTCTAACCCATTGGTATTTTTCTACCCCATCAACTCATTCATAAGGCGTGCCCTATCAAGATTAAGAGATGCCCAAAATATAAGGATGACTCATAATTCAAGTTGGCACACACTTAAATTTAAGTATTAGGGAAAGTTTACATTCTTTTTATTGGTGTGGCCCACCAAAGTTTTGGATCAGCTTGAATTTTTTGTTCTTCGTATCTCAATGGCATGCCACACATGATCTGTAGTTTGCATTGCGCACACGTACATCAGCATTGGAGTAAAAATTACACAATGTGGGGGTGTTTACAAGAGATATTGTTTATATATAAGATGATCGTCTCTCTAAATCCTGGGTGGGGGATTATTTACTATTGGCCAATGCATCCGACATAGCTTACACAAACCAATTTCAAATGTTAATGGGACTAGAACCTTCCACCCAATCAACCACAACAATCAATGGTTTGGTGGAGTAGGCTATTGAACCTATGACACACGCACATCATATCTTCGAGATTTATTTATGATATTATGTTGACTAGAAGTTGTAGGATTTCATCAATATCTTTAATTGTTGGGTCGTGTGTAAATAGTCTTAAGCCTCCTCCTCTCATAGTTGAATTTGGAAAATCGATGTGTTATGTAAGGCCCATATCCTAGTCCGTACCGTTCCTTAGACTCCCGCGATCCTCCCCGTCGAATTTCGGCAACCCGTGACCTATAATCGGTTTTTGCGTGTGACCCTAACTCACATCCTGTAGATCATTGTCAACCCGACCCGAGACTTGTACCATTGCGACCGCATCGTCGCTGCAGTTCCAACGCCGTGTCTTACGCACCGATGTGATACCCAGGCCAGGAGTTGTGGGCCCGCATTTATCTCAAGAAAAATGTCACATATTGCGAATTCCAAGAGAATCTCTACTCAATCCATCACATCAATCAATCAATACTAGTCAAGTACAAATCCCATCATAACCCATCCCTCTCTTACATAAGCCGTCCCCAAAGTCAACCCTCATGTCACTCACACCCATCACTCACCCATCCCTTTTCATCCCATCACCCTCTCTCCCTCTCATTCTCTCTACTATTCCACGCAACCAAGGAGTGGACGTCCAAGTTCTTCCCAAAGAGAACCAAGTGTGGCCCACTTTCCTACCCCCATATTTCATGATCCAACCCTTCAATCTTCATCATCCTCCATCAAAGAGAGAGCTTAGGAGCCAAGGATTCCAAGGAGTTAAAGAAGAAGACAATCAGTGGGTGTTTTATAGGAGTAGATTTATGTAACGCCCTGAAAATTGGGGTCGAGTAGGAGCCCAACTCCTGAGTTCCAATGCATCACTTATACAACATAGATAATGATGATTAAATGTTATCTGTATTAGTACCTTAAACATATGAATGGGATTAAGCTAAATCAACATATCATACTCCAAAGACGATTAAATTTAAGCAAGCGGAAGACTATGATAGATATACATACCATATACCTTGTTGTAGGTCTCCAGAGTGTGAACATGTTACTAGGTTAAATATATACATGTATGAAAGTGCACCTGATAGTGCCTTGGTTTGTCAAGTTACGTGAATGGTGAGTCAGACTGGCTACAGAGGTCGATAGGAAGAACAATTCAAGCGTCTGCCTCAACCGGATGTGTGGAAGCTCACAATAGGTAAATCATAGTCTCACATCCCATGTCCCAAAACACCAGGTGAATAAAACCCTTAAAACAAGATAGACATCTTAGGGTTTTTAAGGTGAGAAAACTTTTTGGCGAAATAAGAAAATCTCTAAGTTTTTCTCGCCCTGTCGATTCTATCGAAGCACCCTCGATATGATTGACCTGCACTGTCGATGTCCTCGCTACCTTAAACGATATGATCGATAAGAGGACCAAAATGTCCAGCAACTAAAAACTAATCTGGACGGATTTATCGATGTATCGATACACCTATCGATATCATCGATACAACCACTAAATATGTCCAGCAACTTCACAATATATCTGGACGAATTATCGATGTATCAATACACATCGATATCATTGATATTCAAATCTCGAGACCATCGGGAGTGGCTCGATAAGATCGACAGGCAGTCTTCCAGCGCCCCTGTTTTTTAATGAAAATCTCAAAATTCTTCGATATATCTATGACCGTCCGATATGATCTGAAATCAAATATCGATAAGATTGGAGGTCCATCGATGATATCGATGGTGGGCGCGCATTTCTTACAGCAGTTATTTCAGGGTATTTTTAACTATGATCGGGGGTCCTTCGATTTAATCGATATTCAAATATCGATGATATCGACACCAGATTGATTGCATCGAATAAAGCCATAATCAGTCTAGCAAGTTAAAAGACAAATCTATTGGAATTATCGATGCCTCGACTCAGATCTTGATATCATCGACATTCAAATTCCGATGACCTCGATGGTTCCCCCGATCATTCATGAACACCTGAAATATTTTTAAAGTCAAGTCTCTCTCATTTTTCATGTGTCGAGGGATCGATCCAGTCATCGTGGAATCGGAGTTCGAAATCCGATGACATCGACAACTGTTTCGATTCATCGACCTATTGGCAAGGAGTTTCAAAAGCATATGACATCGAGTCCGAGTCATCGAGCAGACCATCGATGCTATCGAGAGTATACGCTCGATGATATCGAACCTGCTCGATGATATCGAACTCTGTCATAAATGTGACCATTTTATATCCGTTGGAACTTCTTGCCTATATATAGAGGACTTGTTCTTTGTTGCTGTAAGAGAGAAAAGAGAGAACTTTTGTGTGTTTCAACTTACATCTTATACCTAAAGCCTTTCTCTCTAGGGAGTTCATCCTCCAATCCACCCTTACCATTGATATTAAATAGAGTGGATTGGGGAATGAACTTCCACATTCAAGGATCCTTTAGCTACCATCTTAATGACAAATCATTAAGCTGGGATGCCTTGAATGCATAAGAGAGGAACCACTCTATCTTCCTTATAGGAAAATCTTTAGAGAGTAGGATTCCATCTCACCCTTGACCCAACCCGAAGCCAAGCATTGGTATATCATCTTGTATTGCGGATCAAGGGAGTTGAAGACTCTTCGTTAACATGGAGGAGGAGATCTTCGGCATTGTACTTAACGGGACTCATCAACTTATCTGTAAGTATCCAAAGTCTAGAGGACACTTGTGATCATTCCTTCCTAGGTCTTGGTCTTAAGTGGTTCCCACCCTTTGAAGCCCTCAAGGAGGCCTCCGGCGAGAGTGTACGTAGTAGGTGCATAGTGTTGGACCCTTGCTCTTGTGTATGGCATAAACTATTAGGTCTTTGTATAGGTCCTTGACCTGTGTGGTCTAAAATCTGGGTGCGTTGTGTGGACCCTTGCTCTATGGTGAGCATAAACATCTGGTTAGGAGTGAACTAGTAAAACTCTGGGTTTGAGGTGAACCGCGTAAAACCTCTGTAAAGGTTGAAGGTGAACCTATTTTAAAACATTAGGTTTGAGATGAACCCTGAGAAACCTCCTTAGTGAAATCCGGTACACTCAAGGGTTGAGTGCGACAGCCGGGAGTGGAGTAGACTTATCGTCGAACCACTATAAAATGACTGTGTTTGTGATTGCTTTTCTCTATGTGTGATCCATGTCAATGCATTCATATTCATATACCTAATCACATCTCACACACACACATAGTCACATCCAACATAGACTAAGCTGCATTTTGCTATATCTTGATTAGTTTGTGATTAGATCCTCTACTAGGCTTGGAAGCCAGTAGAGTTACATTTGAGTAATCCTGAAAAATTGCATACATAATAGGATTAGTGTGATAGGATTTTTAAATAACTCATAAATCTTTAAAAAGTCCTATTCACCCCCCTCTAGAACATATTGACATATTCCAACTTCTACTCAAGCGGTCTTCACCGCTATTTCAATGTATACTCCCAAAATGGACAAAATGAATATATATGTGTGTTCTAAAATGCAAAATAACAAGTGTAGTGGTATCTAGTCAGCATCCATGTAACCCCATTGATCAGAACATGGTCTACATAGACTCGCCTGATAGCTGCATGTAGGAGAATTCCTCATCATCATAGAAGTCAGGCTTTGTCACATAAGCCTCATCATCATCTATAACTACAATAAGGTCTGGTTGGTGTTTTAAAACATCGTCCCAGAGTGGGAGTGAGTGATCAACTCAGTGGAGTTATAAGGTAAAGGTTAACATGTCATCAATTCAGTCAAGCAGTAATGATAAAGCAATACAACAAGCATTCTTAGGTACTTAGGCTAATGCAAGGATGATATGAGTTAATGATGCATGCCCTTGCCTACACTCCCTCTGCGACACCATCTCACGATTGCGGCATGCACCCTTCCTCTGTGCTCAACTCCAACGCCAAAGGCACATGCAAATGCGGTGCATGTGCGTGATTAGCCAAGTTCTTAATTAGGTTTGTTCATACAATAGGTTTGGGAAGCTAAGGTACCTTCCTTTATATCATTAACCCAAACAATGATCCATTTAGGGTCGTCAATCCTAGTTTACCACATACGATAAGCAAGTTCGCGAGTTTACAATATAGGTTGCTAAGGGAGGCTCGTCACCTCAGCATAGGCTTAATTTACACTCGAGGTCACTACCACCAATGCCTTACCAACTAGCAGTCTATTTTTGAAGGCTCATCACCAACCCGACTGAAGACCACAGCTAGGCTGCACCGAGGTAGGCCTATTTCATACTCGAGGTCACTCCACCAACGCCCTACTAACTGGCAATCTATTTTCGAAGGCTCATCACCAACCCGACTGGGGACCACAACCAGGCTGCACCAGTGTAGGCCGACAGTTCGAATATATTGTCCCATACCACCGTATTCCGCTCACGAGTTTGGGTTGCTCACTAGTCACTACGAGGAGGCTGTTCGCCCCAGTGTAGGCCCACAGCTTAACCACGGTGTCCCATACCACCATGCCTGGCTCATGAGTCTTAGCGGATCGTGGTATCAAGGTTAAACAGGCTTTGCACTGGTAAGTTGGTACCTTAGATTCAAGCAGCAGTGTCCATACATGGTAAACACACAATAGTCCAATCATGTTACATAACAAGTTCGATTGGTACGAGCGTACAATGAATTAGTTGACATGGTACCACTGTCGACAATCATCGTACGACTCAGATTCATCAAACTTATCCAATGTGGCGAGACTAGTTCGGCCACTCATTAGGGAATCATAACCGCTTGCCTGGACTACGTAGTGGTCCCAATCATACTCAAATACTTTAGGCATTCATATGTGATAGTCAAAACAGCATGTGACAAATAATTCAAATATAAATCTCATTTGAGCATTTTGACAAACACATAGCACACATGTTATCATACGTAGCATTTCATCCATAAAGCACGTAGTAGTAAGATAGGTTACATGAAGGAAACTGTAACTGAAGATAAGGTAATTGAGAATCCTATCTCAATACCCTCCTTAAACACATTTCAGCCAACATTTTCTCCTTCAGGCATTTTATCAAACACGTAGACTACACATGTCAACATACATGTAATAAATTAGTTATAAGATATATTATGACAAGTCCTTTTACAAAGGAGTTGTCACACATACAAAAATCATATATTTACAATTCATAATCATGGCAAGCACAAAACCAAATTTTATATTCATTCAAACATTTCAACAAACACATGAAATGCATTATAATCAACATAGTTTATATATGAATAATATAGGGAAAACATCTGTAACGCCCCGACTTTTCAGGACCCGAGTATATGACCTGTGTCCCAAAAACCCGAGTGTTAACCTTAAAGGATGGTCAAATTCAAGTGTACACATTTTTTTCTTTCATCAGAGTAAGCAAATGAGTGTAGTGTGGATAATCGACATAAAGGAAAATTTCGTTATCATTCAAATATACAAGAAGCTGCCCATAATGACTTATACAAACCAATGTCTCTAAAAATAATAAATACAAGAATTACATGATCTAAATACATGAGAAGTAATATAATGCAATTAAATTTGAGCCGCAAGACCCCTTAGCTTCTCAGGGTAGATACAGTCATGCAACCCTGACACTTGCACCCGGCTCCTCATCAGCCCGAACCTGAAAACAACCACTTAAGTCACCTGTGCTACCTGTATAGTTATATTTATTTGATGGATGAGTGGCCAACTCAGTGTGAATTCCCCTCAAGATTACACACCGCCGCATTAGGTAAGCATAGTTATAAATCAAAGTATACAAAACAATACATGATGCAGGTCCTATTAGATGTATGAATGCGTGAAGTATGCAATCACACCCCGGGGATGCTCATCGATGCGGACAGTTGGCTCGTCATTGAACCCAGGACACATCATCTAGTCAGAACAATACGTATATCACCCATGCAATCATTGAACCCGGGACACATCATCCAGTCGGAACAATACGTACATCACCCATGCAATCATTGAACCTAGGACACATCATCCAGTCAGAACAATACGTACATCACGTACGATAGCAATAGATGCTAGTCTGTGCGATGTATGCATGATTAGTCAGTTTATTATTAATCCAATTACACTCAGCCATTTTAAATAAGCTTACGGTCACTACGGGGAGCACAAGGCCCAGCGTAGGCCGACGGCTCGGGCATAGTGTCCCATGACCACCATCCCTGACCCATGAGACTACCATCTTAGGATGTTTAATAAAAACCCGTCGACTAGTGGCCAATCATATTACGGTATATAGGGCTTACCATCGCATGGTTGCACGGTATAAAACATTGAACCCATGTAGGACGAGTATCAAAATATGCCACATAGGGCCGATATCAAAACCATACGATAAAGACCATCCTTAAAAACCATTGGGCACAACAACCCTGGATGGTAGGCTCACATCAATGATCCATCTAGACCACCACTCAATAACTACCAAGTCGAAGGTCCATTACGATCACAACTAGTCAAGTTACATCCCAAGTATGGGTGTACATTCATATGTGAGAATTTTCTACTAATGTACCAGTTTAAGTTTCTTAAGCAATCCACAAAAAGAAATCCACAAGCATGAACATTTATACATGATAATCATAAAACATGTAATACAGCAATTCAATTTCCACCAACTAACACATGTGATTATAAAGGGAGATATCAATTATGAATTTAAATAAAACTATAACTTAAGCAAATGAGAAGATGGAAAGCTCAAGGGCAAGAATCATCACCTCATAGTTTGCATCCACCTACAAGCATCGCTAGGGAATGCGCGTTCCTTTAAAATCGAATCCTAGCATAAATCAGGAACTTGTACAATTAGATCCAAGTTCTACTCACTACTTAGGTTTAAGATCATGGCCTAGGATTTGAACTCTAGTTGGTGTATTAGTTACCATTTAACGTTAATGATATAATTGTTATTTGTGACCATGGTATTAATCCGTATTACAATTGAAGTATAATGGTACAACCTATTATTAGAGATAACATTTCCAAGCGGTGGATACGATGCTAATATCACTAAAGGTAGTTTCATTTATAATAACTAATATTAGCGTAACATGATAATAGTAATCATTAAGATGATAGTTAATATTATGATCTGCTATCATGATAATACTTAAGAGTAATGGATGTAAAATTCTAATAATTGTAACTTTGTTTAATATAGCTAGTATTAGCGAAGTAGTCCAATAACGGTTAATCATTTATGATCAGTACAATCTACTATCCAAAATAAATATCTAGGATGATAAATAAAATATTACCATTTAATAATTGCAATTTGTTTATAACAACTAGTCCTAATATAATGATCTACTAAGGGCTAACCATGGCTAATATTAATAATCCTAATAACAACAATGGTAACAAATGATAACAGTGCATCGAAACAAGGCTAGAATGGGGAGGAAAGGTTGACTCACCTTGATGACTCGGTTCGAACCGAGTTGACTCGGCCCAACACAACCACTCTTCCCTACATTCTCTCTTTCTTCTTCTCCTTTCCTTCTTCATTTCTGCTTATGGGAAGTCCAGAGGTGGTTGGACTTGACTCAAGGATGGCCCAACTCAACTCAGGTGAGTCGAGTCGACTCGCCAGCTACACAACTCACTCACCGACTCATTCTCTCCCTTTTTCTCTTTCTTTTCTCTCTTCTCTTTCTTTCTCCTGCCAACTGAAACGTCCAGCAACAGACGTCAGGTGCAACCCAACTCGGTCCAGCGACTCGACTCGGCTCAAGAGAAAACCGAGTCAGCAATGCAGCGAGTAGGTTCAGGTTGGTCCAGTGCAACGTTGCGCTCTCTCACTATTTCTACCTCTACCATCAGCTCAGCAAGGGTCGTTGAACTCACCCAATCTCGACTCAGACTCAAGGTGTTTAGTCTAGTCGGCTCGGCAGTGATGCAGCATGACGAACGGGCAGCAGCACATTCTGCACGCCTCTCCCTTCTTCCTTCTCTTCTTCCTTCTCTCTTTATTTTCTCACTTTCTTTCCCATTGCTGGTGGGTCCAGCCAGTTTAGACAAACCGCCCAACCGAGTCGACTGCTGTGTCAATCCCCGAATCCCACTCGAGCTTGAAAGTGAGTGCAACACCGTCCCCACTCTCTTCCTCTCTCGTTTCCCTTCCTCTCCTCATTTCTTAATTCTTCTTACTCCTTTCTCTATTCTTTCTTCTTCTTCTAATCCTAGTCAGTAAGAACACTAACCCAAACCGATCTCGGTCGGGTCAGTTAGCGCAACACCCAGCAACTCGGTGGAGGAGAATATGGCCGTTAATGGCGGAATCTCGCCCAGACCATTTTCCTTCAATCCGCCTCTTGCAGAAGGTCCGTATGGACCACATGGGGTTTGGGGGATAGTTGGAATGGAGCTCCATTAATATTTCCATGGTGGGTTTAAGCTAGGAAGGAAACGATGGGTTTTTCTCATGCGACTGCAATAACCAAAGAAAGGACCGTTGCTATGAGATCTTGATGCCTTTTTATCATGCCCTAAACTCCTTTAGAGTCATTGGATAAGGAATGGACGGTCCTAGATCGAATCCTGCTACTTAGTTTTCTCAAAACAGTGGGAAAGAAACCGAAACCATCCCTGGTTTCACTTGGAACGCCCTAAACAAGTGGACGGCTGAGATGTTCCAGTAGAGGGACGACTAAGATGGGTGGATCTGGCTTCACGCGGATTGCCAACCTGGCAACAACAGTCGGTTTTTATTTTTGGAAGGTGGTGCTTTCGGGACCCGCTTGCAGCGAGAATCATGTGCAGGCACACGTGTGAAATCACATAAAACTTACCAGGTTTTGGATGCATAAGGACTCCCTTCCGAATGGACAGTTTAGATCATCGAGGTGGTGCTTGATGGTGGGCTATAGCGCGTCCCCAGTGGACGTTGTCCATCGGTTGGCGTAACCGAAGAGAGAGAGAGAGAGTGAAATCCCTCCTTTTTTAGAGGAGTGCGTGTCAGTGACGCTTGACCGAGCAGCCCTGACCAGTGCACATCGAGTGCACGCCTTTCCTGTGCACTCACGACTCGAAGTGGGGTCCACCATGATGCTTGTAGGGGATCCACTCCGTCCACCCCACTTGGAGGGCCCAATCAAAGCCCTTGGCCAGATATCCGATGGGTCCAAGGCTCAGGTGGCCCATATAACTTGAATTTTGAGTCCTACTTGTGGATTCACATTGATTCGATGATCGGATCACCTCGAGATCGAATGTCAACGGTTAAAAGAACCTAGTGGGCCATTTGTAAGTCTTTCTTCCTATATCGTTAGCTCAAATACTAATATTAACATAGATTTTATTACTATGGTGTATTACTTATAATTATAATGATTTAAAACCTCACACACACACACACATTTATATATATATATATATATATATATATATATATATATATATTGGAAATTGTACCATATCATTTAAAATCACCTTGTTAAATAATACACCACTTTATTAAAATATCTAGAAATTTCTTGTATTCATATCTATAAAAGATGTTTAATACTTCATTAATATTTAGAACTAAATTATATATTGTAGAATTATCATTCATTATGTTTAGTTTATATTCATTAAATATATACATATCATTCCATTACAATACATTTTCGTACATTCTCCATGATAGATAAATTATCAAAATACATTTATATTTCCTTTCTACCTATGTTTGTGTAACATTTATAATATAATAAATAGATAAGATAATATTCTTATTATATATATTATTTGGCTACTGAGTGGTTTGATATGTGGATATGGATCACCTTCGATGGTCAAATTTAAACTAGGATGCACATAAATGTTCACTAAGCTAGGTTTGCATCCTTCTAAGTCAGTTTATATGGTAACACTTGAGTACGAGAAAGTACAGGGTGTTACAACATCGTATCTAAGCACATGTGATAGCAATCAAGTCAGTCATAAATTATTAACTGACATTAAAAGCCTTGAAAACCATAACCTAAGCATTTATAGTCTGCACCTTTTCTCGGTAAACTCGTAACGAGCTCAGTTTGAACACTATGCCTTTGCCTACGATACGACGGCAACCTGTAGCATGAAATAGGTTAGTTATGTCATCACTTACTCTATTTAGATCCTTCAATCAAATTAGGGTTAGGATTTCTTACCCAAGAACGGAGTCGAAATCACCGAAATAACGATATGGGAAGGATGATTTGTCACGTGGAGTGGTGGGATTGAAGCCCAACAACGATCTCTAACTCTCTCTCTCTCTCTCTCTCTCTCTCTCACTCTCCTTTCTCTTCTCCTCACTTTCTCCTTCTCTTTTTCCTCTCTTCTCTCTCCTAGGGTTTGAAATTCGTATGGAATGAGAAAGGGGTGGGTTAAGGCCCTTATATAGGCCCAAAACTGATGCAAATGGCCCTAGGGCCATGGTATACTTAGGTTATAGCCAAAAAGTGGTTATTTCGGTCCAACGGAGCCCATTTGGAGGCCCCTTTTCTGCATACTATTCGGAGTAAGTTCCCTGACGATGGATCTACATCAGGTTAAGTTTTTTGTCCGATCGGATTTGTGGATCGACCGCAGAGGACCTGTTTCAGTTCAACGGTCATCGTTACTCGATCAAGGCCACTAACATGTGTTGAAAATTTTCCCTGATCCGAGGTTGTAGTTGGGTCAGAATTTGACGGTCTAAAATCTTAGATTTGGCCTGCAAGCGAACGGCCCAAATCACTTAAGTGTGAGTTCATTTTCTAAAGATATTCGCGTTTCTCACACACTTCGCTCTGGGATCAAGTTGTGCACTTCTGGATACTATTAGGACTTGATTTCCGAGATGGTTGTCAAGCCCATTAAGGCGGTCATAACCATATAGTTTTGCGCTAATCGGACTTTCGACGCCCTGTCCAGGTCCGATACGGAGTTTCAATGCGCTCCTGAGAGCAACTGGGTTTTGAGATCGATCCTAGGTTTCTAGGTAATGTAGCGTTAGTGATCCTACTAGTTTTGGGCCTTGTAGTTCGTATTGAAAGCAGTTCAATCTAATTCCATTGATTATTTAGTTTAACACTTAATAATTTTTGTCTAATTTCTAAAGGATTCGGTCCTTAATGATTTCTGCCTAAGGTAGTACTCGGGTCTTTGTACAGATTTTTTCGAGACGTTATAATTTATGTTTTAATGATGGGCCAAGTGGGGCCTACCAATTGATGGTATGGATCTCACTTTGGACCTTAGGTGTCGTCGATGGCCCACCATGATTCATATGATCATCCCATAATGGGGCCATTTTCCATGGATCCCATCATGATGTTTATTTTTCTCATTTATGGAAAGGTCATCTACACCTTGCATTTTTGGTAAAAAAGGGATCTCCATCGTTGATTTTTATGATTTAGGGCCCACATGATTTGAGACCCATTTTGATGTATGTATTGTATTTACATGGCCCACCTAAGGAGGGCTCTAAGTGGTGGAGCCCCTCTCCTCCATCACACGTCTTCTCTCTCTCTCTCTCTCTCTCTCTCTCTCTCTCTCTCTCTCTCTCTCTTTCTCTCTCTCTTCCCAGTTTGCGGCCTATCATGATGCAGGTATTTTATTCACGCCATGCATTTTAGTGGACCACGTCGCTGTCCAAGCGGGGCCCACGTTGCTGCCATGTCCGGGGCCCACCACTGGCTATCCATTTAGACTGGCCCGGACCAAAGAGGAAACACAAATGTCAGCCTAGTTCGTGGGACCCACTTGTTGTACGTGCCCCATCCAGACCATCCAAATGGTGGGGCGTGGACGAATGGAAACGCAAATATCAGTTTGGTCCAACAGGTGGGCCATGCTGACGTGGACCCCACCTTGATGCATGATGCATCCACGCCGTCCATTTGTGGTGACCCACCATGATATATGTATTTTATCCCACCATCCATCTGGACGGTGGGGACCTCCACCTATATATCTGTTGTACTGACGTCAGCAAGCTCTGTGGGTCCCACTAGATATATGACTGTTATATTGACGTCAGCAATTTCTGTGGGCCTGATCATGAGGTATGTGTGATATCCAACCATCTATCTATGGGACCCATCAACTGTCTAGCTATTGTATTGACGTCAGCAAGTTCTGTGGGTCCCGCCAGCTATCTAACTGTTGTATTGACATCAGTAAGTTTTGTGGGGACCGCCAGCCACACAGCTGCTGTATTGACGTCAACAAGTTTGTGAGTCTGATCACAGGTACGTGTTATATCCCAACCATCCATCTAAACGGTGGAAACCATCCAACTATATAGTTGCTGGATTGACGTCAACAAGTTCTGTGGGCCTGATCATGAGGTATGTGTGATATCCACACCGCCCATCCACCGTCTAGTGGTTTGGACGGTGGGACCCACCTTTAATGTATGTGTTTCATACACGTCGTCCATCCGTGGATCCCATCCATGTGGCCCACCATCATGTGAAGTATGATCCACACCGTTCACCTGTATGGACCCCACGTGATGTATGGGTCTTATCCGCACTATCCGTCCGTTGCTAGACGTGGGTCCCACCTTGATTATATGTATTCTATAGCCACATTGTCCATCCATTTCCTGGACTTGGGCCCACCATGTCGTATGTGTTTCAGCCGTGCCGTCCATCCATTTTCTAGACGCGGACTCCACCATAACTTATATATTCTATCTACACCGTCCAGCGGTAGTGGGGTCCACCTGATGTGTTTCATCCATGTGGTCCAGTGGCAGTAGGCCCACTATGATGTATTTTATCCATGCTGCCCAACAGATGTGGACCCCGCCATGATGCATTTTATCTACATCGTCCATATCTATGGGACCCCACCTTGATGTGTGTATTGTAAGCACACTGTCCATCTATTTTTCTGGACTAAAGGGGCTGACCTGTAAGGCCCACCTTGATGTATATGTTATGCATGTTGCCCATCCATATTACTAAATCATGGGCTGCCCCATTAGGCCCAATATGATAAATGTAAGGCCCATATGATGCGGCCCATTGTGATATATTTGAGGCCCATGGATATGGCCCATTGTGATGTACATGCGACCCGTATATGAGGTCCATTGTGATGAATATGCGGCCTGTGTTTGAGGCCCATTGTGATGTATATGCGGCCTATGTAATGAGGCCCATTGTGATGTATATGCGGCCCGTGTATGAGGCCCAAGTGATGTATATGTGGCCCTTGTATAAGGCCCAAGTGATGTATATGTGGCCCTTGTATGAGGCCCAAGTGATGTATTTATGGCCCTTGTGTGAGGCACGATGTGATGTATACAAGGCCCTTATATGAGGCCCAATTGTGATGAGTGATTCCAACATGATGTATGTGTTATATTCACACCGTTCATCCATTTCCCTGACTGGTATAAGGGTCGTAGGCCCCATAGAGAGTTAGGTTCAAATCCCAAGTGGACCACACTAGGAGACAATAGTAGTTAAATGTCCATCGTTGAAATCCTCCTAGGGCCCGTTGTTAAGCCCGTTACCTTGGGAGCAATAATGGTTAAATGTCTACGTTGTAATCTCCCTAAGGCCCATTGTTAGGCCCATTCTCATCTCCTCTTATTGGGCTTACCTCAAACCGTTGGGCCCCCATTGATGATTATATTACCCATCTTTCCCTTGATTAGGCTATCTCAATCCGTTGGGCCCCCATTTGATAATGATGCTTTCCACCATACCCTGTAGGACCATCCAAGCCTTGGAGTCCATCTTGTGTTCGTACCGGTCCTTCCATAGGGAATGTGGCCCACCTAGATGTATGTGTTTGTCCAAGCTTAGTAACCCAAACCCCAGGCCCACTTAGATGATGAGCATGACTGTTTGTAAGGTTACGTAGTCCTGGATGTGTGGATCTTATTAAGGGTCGCCTTGTATTCATATTGAGCCCTCATTGGAAAGCCCAGTTGTCATGATAAAGGGAGTGAGGAAGCCCACTTGTTGTATACCCGCGTGACTTGCCCCGTGAGATATATCCTTCCTTGTAATCGATTGTTAGGACCTCGTGTTATGTATGTATCATCTGCATTGCTCATTTACCTTTTGGGACAAGTGTAAGGCCCATCCTTGACATTAGTACATCATCATCACCTCCTTGATATATATGGAAGAATATGTGGTATAAGGTGTATAGAACCTATCTCGACGTATGGGCTAGGTCCACCGCCCCCTTCTTGGATTATACAGAACCCTAGGAAGGCTAATGTTAGACATGCCGCATGGACTCCTATTGTTGTAAAGGGAGTATGTCGCTTGGTTTATACTTTTCATGTGTGACCTGCCAGAGAAGGTCGATTGGGATTATTGTTGTATGCCTTATAGTCATGGCTATGTACTTTATTACATCATGATACATGCTCATATGCATCATATGTATGTTTGTTATGAGGAGTGATTGATCATATCATATGCCATTGAGTTGGTTTATTATGGGACTCCTTGTGAGACAGTTGCCCCACATGAGCACACGGTACGCGCAGGTTTGATGCATGACTGGATGGTATGACTCATGCATCTGATATTTTATGATATGACCACCGTATGCCCTAGCGACATCAGGGCAGTGGCCTCCACAGACATTTAATGGATGGCCAGATGGGACACCGAAAATAGTTTTTTTTTTTTTTACATGGGGTGCGATAGATGTCCCTAGGTGAAATTCCCTAAACCCTCATGGTACCTGAGGATGCTCCAATGTCTAGACCGAGTGGATATACATCAGCGCATGAGAGTCGTATACCATTAGGCTACGTCTCCCATTATGTCGTGCTCGGTTGGAAGGGGGTGTGGCCCTATCCGCCCGAGTGAGTGGGCTGTAAGATAGGCTGAGTTTGACCAACTCATGAGTGGGTTTGCTACCAACGAGTCGAGTCGATATTGGTAGGCGGGTAGTGAGGTCTCTTTCACTCACTTAGTTGTGCGGCTGGGAGGTGGCGGCCAGTGTGGAGTGTACTAGAACCCGGTGATGATCCCGGAGATGTACGGTACTAATATGTAGACCTAATGAGTAGGAGTTACATACTCAACATTTGATTGATTCATTCATTAACTATCCACTCGGGCTGGTGGTAGGTAGTCAAATCATTGTGTGTACCTTCGTAGTGGCCAAGATTTTGGTTGGGGCATGCGACCAACCTGAGATCAAGAGTTTACCACATTGAGTCTGACTATCCAAATTTAGGTATGTGACTGGTTTGGATAGAAGTCCCTTGTGATGGACCCCACAGCCTGCGATACTACGTACTATCATCCCGACTTCATGCCCTAGCTTAGTCATTTCTTTCGCACCACATATTGCATTGCATCCCCAACACATTACATTTGGTTTACCATGACCCCACATTGCATAGTCAATCTGCATTGCATACTCTGATATTGTATGACTCATGGACTTATCAGTATTTCTGCTTACTCTGATATCGTATGACTCATGAAGTTGCCAGTATTTTCGATATCGTATGAATTGTGGACTTGTATTTTATACTTGGCACCTGCGTTGCGCACACACGTACACCACTATCTAAACTTTTTATAAGCTTATGCACGATAAATGCGTGCAGGTGACGTCAGGACGCAGTAACACTAAGGCAGGAGCGTGTGGCCGAGCTTTGTGGAGATTTTATTATATACATGTATTTCATTTCAACATTGTAATCAATGACTGTAAGGCCCACCCCCACAGCACATGATATTGTCCGCTTTGCCGAAGTTCACGGCTTTAAAACGCGTCATGTCTGTTAAGGGAGAAACCCAATATATAACCACCACAACTCCAGACAACTCTTCCGATGTGGGACAAGTTACGCTACAGTCAATTGCAACAGTAGCTCGCCCAGCACAGTAGCCTGCCAGCCACACAGTAGCCTGCCAGCCGCACTTGGGGCCTGCCCACATGTGTGCCCACCCACGTGTGCCCGCCCACATGAAACAGTGACCGGGGCGTCACATTATCCCCCACCGAGGGTAGAGCCGTCCTCGGCTCTGATACCATTTGTAAGGCCCACCCCCACAGCACATAATATTGTCCGTTTTGCCGAAGCTCACGACTTTAAAACGCGTCAAGTCTGTTAAGGGAGAAACCCAACATATAACCACCACAACTCCAGACAACTCTTCCGATGTGGGACAAGTTACGCTACAGTCAACTGCAACAGTAGCTCGCCCAGCACAGTAGCCTGCCAGCCACACAGTAGTCTGCCAGCCGCACTTGGGGGCCCGCCCACATGTGTGCCCGCCCACGTGTGCCCGCCCACATGAAACAGTGACCGGGGCGTCACATTTATATTAGTGGATATGTGATGATGATGTTGCTCTTGTGATTTGGGTACACTTGTGGTTATGCTCCTTTACAAAAATTTTACACTGAAAATCCTTCTTGTAGGATCACAGGGTTGAAAATCTGGTGTATGGGCGTTGGGAGCCTAGAATGGGGTACTACGGAGGTTGTCGGCACCGGATTCGGCGATCGGGAATTTTGTGAGCCTGGTTTCTGAGTTTAGGGTGTGACACGCTAAGTCAGTGGATGTGATTTTCAGTGAAGGATGGTTTGGTCATTTTTTAAAATTCAGTGTTGTAATTTTTATAAATGTAATGGAAGAATAAAGGTTTTAAAATTTTCATATTTTAGAATCCTTAGGATCCCATGTACTTGTAATCAAATATTAAAAGATGGAGATCTTTCCTTAAGTTGTTTTTTACTTGGGCATTGATTTTTTGGTGATGATATTTTTCTAACATACATGGTCTCTACCTGATCTACTCTAATGGGAAGAGAAAGAAGAGAGCTTAGTTATGCACACAATATAGGGCATGGCATGTGCACTAACGTTTACAAGTGTGCATGGAGGGAAGCTAGTGATACCCTCTTCTTTCTATATTTTTCTTCTTTAGCTTTTCCTTCTCTCACAATGGACAGCAAGGGACGATATCCAATGTTTAGCTCTCTCTCTCTCACCAGTTATGGTACTCATACAGACTTTTATATGTTTTACAATATTAAATGTCTGTAAACTTGCATTATCAATGACCTAAATTGACATAACCCTTAAACTATCTAGTGGCATGCCAATTAAAGAGGTGGACTGTAAGATATGAACATTTAGATATTAAAATACTTAAATTGTTAAAATAAAAGACTAATGGCTAAAAAACCTTTAGTTAAACCTGACCAAGAAAATCATTTGATGGATCATCCAATCACTATGATCAAAGTAGTTAATAAGTTCCTCAATATAATCATTAGTTCTATATTGGAGCAAATGGACTACGGTCTCATATTTAATGCATGTAATCAAATATATTTGTTTGTCAACCACTAATGTAATCTTATAGGGTAACTTCAAGCACAAAAAACTAGGAGATCAGATTCTCAATATATCCTCAGCGGTAAGGATTAGTAAAAACTATTGCATGATTAAGTCAATCTAATCTCTCAAATCAGAAAATTAATATGATCCTCCAATGCAATTGCTTAACCAAGCCTAAACATAAAAACATGCATCATTGAATACTCACAATCCCATATAGAGTAAGGCAAAGCACTGGTAGCTAGATCATGGAGACCTTTCATCCCAATACGTCATTGTTTCCTACACAGGTGATGACCACTTAACCTTTCACTTATTTCTCAATCCTATTACTATGGTCATGGAAATAGGGTATTAAGATCGATTAAACACAAATCTCCCTTAGCTAGCAGTTGTCATGCCCAAACTCACATTTTCCTATGACAATTAGAAGAATACCTCCAAGGACTCTTATTTCATAGCTCATAAAATGTAAGTCATACACTAATTGTAGCATCTAAGGTATAACCCAAACACATGTGATCATCTATTTACATGATCATAGTCATCATGATTGGCTTTTTAGGGCACACAAACCAACAAATAGTCATTAAGTCAACATGAGTAATAATTATGATGATGATTCCCGAAGAGACCATTTAGCGAGTGGCTCATATGGTGCCAGGCGCAACATGAAGTGTTTAATCTACTTCATATTTCTTTTTCTACGTGTTGTGGATCATTAAGCGGTTATTAATTTTTCAATGGGCAACTCCAATGTCTAACGTAGAA
>JAJHSJ010000007.1:66326217-66386119 GCA_021015155.1 Magnolia officinalis | reverse complement strand
TAAGACCGAGGTCAAATCCACAGGGACTGAACCATGTACGTATTTTGACAGTAACTAGAACTAGAACTAGAATAAGATGAAATCTAAATCAGGTGAATATGAGGGAATAATGATGAAGTAGTAAACTAAAATATGTAAAATTCAAAGGTAGGAAACTAGGGTGCCAAGGATCCACTTGTAGAGATTAAGGAGATCTACGCTTGATTCATGAACTCAACTGGACTTCGAGTCCCATCTTCATCCAGTTGGAAGATGTATCACTAAAACCCAAATCTGAACTTCCTTTGATCTAGTTTTCATGAGATGAGAAGGATAAGAATTAGAATTGATTCCATCACAAAATTATGCCCATGAGACAAAGCAAACAACAAAATTTTAACCAATCCACATTCCAATCTAAGGAATTTATGAACGTCCGGATGGGTTCCATCATCCAACCATGCCTAGGAGACGATGGTGAACAATAGGGCCTCCTAAATTCACAATCTCATAATGAAAAGAACATACTCAAAACTATTGCAGATCTACTGTAATTTGAGTCACAATAAACCATTAAAAACTGAAAGTATATCTTAAAATCAAATTAGAATCAAAGCGAGTTCAACACATGAATCAAAGCCTTATAAACTAACTCATCACGCTACAAGCTTCGCCTATTAGCCCTAGTTAAGAGGTTTAGCCTGATGTGGTCATGTTAAAACCAGGAAAAAAACATGAAGGGAAAGAATAAAAACATAGATGAAGGAGCAAACTCGTTGAAGCCAGCCAGATCTCGCCCTTTCTCTTGTGCTCCACGTCCCCAAAGATGCCTCCACGGCTGTCCGTCTACCTGGATCTGATGATGGCCCTCTCTCTCTCTCTCTCTCTCTCCTCTCTCTCTCTCTCTCTCTCTCTCTCTCTCTCTCTCTCTCTCTCTCTCTCCTTTTATAAGAGCAGGGGGTTGGTGGGAGCTTGTGTACGTAGCACTTATGCATTCAGAAAATGCAAACCACAAGAGAGTCTTGCGTTTGGATATGTTTTTGGGACGCTGAAAGCCTCAGCACGGAAATCTGACCTCATGGGAAGGGTCAAGACCCCCTTCTTCATCATTTGAACGGTCTGGATCACGAATCCGACCGTGATTATGATCACGGAATAGCCCATAGTATCCGGATCTGTCGAATGCACGACCGTGTGTACGGAACTGCGCTGGAATGCTTAGTGGGTCCCATAGTGATGTTTACAGCGAAATCCACCCCGTCCATCGGATTCCTGGCAAAAAATCAGTCGAAAAGAAGTGGTTTTCGTCGAGTTTTGGTGCGATCCACTGTACAAAATCAACTCATTATTCATCCTGCGTTTTTCGGCGATCTACATGTGTACGTGCATATGGGGCCAAGAGGCCACCTAGGCGAGGGTCATAGCCATCTCTTGGACGAATGGACGGATCAGATCATCAAAATGTGTGATGGTTGGGGCCAACAATCGAAACCCAATCAGCTAGCATCCGCGTTGGCCTTCTTGTGCGAGAGAGGGTGGGTCAGCGCCCTTTGACTGGTGGTACCCATCCAGTGCATGTCGAGTGCACTTGTACAATGTGCACTTGCACTGCCAGTGGGGTCCATTAGTGACGTATATACGAAATCGCTCCATCAAACCTCCTTCTCATGCAATTTACGAAGTTGATACGAAAATTGAAGCATATCTAGATATCAGGCGGGCCCTAAATTAGGATTTTAGGGGCTGATCTCTCCATTGGGTCACTTCCACAAGGATCCAATGGCTGAAATTTGACGTGTACGGTTAATTTATGGTCCTCAAGTCATATATGAAGTTTCGAGCCAAACAGATGGTGGGAACCTTGTGATCTTGCGTTTTGGACAGTTTTCAGGCCCGTTTAATGTGAGTGTCGTGATTTTCTCGGATCTCTGGCACGTAAATTCTTCGATCTCAGTCCCCTTGGGTCCGTCCCTTGCCTTAGTACCTTCAGAGCATCAAATCCACGCTTTTAGTACCCTTTTTCAGTCTAGGCTCCTAAATATACTTTGCATCACAAACACGATTAAAATAAGGCGTTAAATAGTATCATGCTCGTAAAATTAGGTAATAACTGGGGTCTAATATGCAATGTTTGACCCTCAGCACAACTCCCAACTAACATTTTGTTAGTCCCAAGCAAAGTATGCAAAAAATAATTTGAGAATTACAGAACAATTTCTATGAATTCGAGTGATTTTTGAAAAACAATCCAGATACTAGAATTCTAAGATTCATGAGTGTTGGGCATTACTCTCCCCTGGACTCAAGCGTATAGTAAACTTCATAATCAAGTTCAAAGTATTAATCCACCAATTAGAAAATTTTAAACATTAAAATCCATGAGTGTATAGTGTAATCTCACTTATCAACATTAAGATTCACTTCTCTATTTCATGATATCATTGATAATCAAAAGAGCATTCAGGATAACCAAACATAAACTAAAACTTGCCTTATAGTTCATCTTTTCATTCTTCCAGGTCTTGATTTTTCCATCGATGACTTTCACTCTATGTCACCCTTTTAAAGGTAAAGCCAAGGAGGGGAATTGAATCCTTACCTATAGGGAATAAACCCATGGTGAAGACCATTCGCACAACCCTTTCCAACGACAACTGTTTTTTAGCTGGGTATTTATCTTTTTTTTTATATTATTGATCATGATGGGAAAATTTCCCAGGCTGGTTCCTTTCATGCTTAGTGATTACTAAGTTATTCCTTTAATATCAAACTGAAACCTTAATGTGTAAGTAAGATGTGACATGTGAAATCATGATTCAATCAATGTTTACAACTTCTAATCATGGATTAATAATTCGAACTTAACAGTGAAATCTACCAGATGACTAAATCCAAGAGTTGTAAATCGCCAACATTCCGTATCTTATACTTCTCAAATCACGACTATCCTTCAAAATCACTTCGAATTCACAAGAAAGTCTAGAAAAATTTTAAAAATTTTAAAATTTTTTACTCAAGACCAAGAAAAGATTGATTAGGTAACCTAATCTCTCATCCCCAACCAAAAATTTACATTATCCTCAATGTAAAAGATATAGGCATACAATGCACACGAGGCAATGAAAGTAAATGAGAAGTGATGGGAAGATAGTACCTGGACGAAGGAATCAAGAAGCATTTTTGAAGTGTGAGAGCGGCTCGGCACGAGAGTTAACCCAACAAAAGCAAACTATCCTAAAACAACTGGGAAGCAAACTAACCTAATGGCGTAAAGCCGACTATCCTAGAACGACATAAAGCAAACTACCCTAGTCCTATGAAAACACGGGAAAAGTTACTCAGTCATGCCGCAAGGTTCCTCTTCTGGCCAATATCTTGATAAATTTCTCAGTAGATTTCTTAACAGGATCATCCAAAAGCACTTTTTGCAATAGGCTTGGATGCCCTGGAGCATGACTTTCCAGAGAAACTTATGTACCTCATCAAAAATTTGTCGTTGATTCACCTGAGGTATCCAAAGTATATATGAATTACCTGTAATAGAAAAAGTTTCAAAGTTAGTATCCCATGGTGAATCAGAGACTATAAGTAGATAAGATTTAGAAGATTCTTAGCAAATGATATAGTCTCAATACATTACGAAGTTTTAGACTCCGATTTAATTTTCAGCTCCTCCCTTAATGGTAAACGATTAGGATCTATGGAGGAAGGGGCTTCAAAGTAAGGGTTCTCTCGGTCCATGACATCTACCGAGGTACTGTCTTCCAAGGCATCCACTATTTCTTTAATCATAGGATCGTTTGAATCTTGAAATGTGTCAAGCAATCGTCCAAAGAGTTGAGAAATTTAACTGAGAGTGACTTATTTTTCACATTTGAGCTCGTGATGATCTGCCTAAGGAATCCATCATCTTTGAAAGTGGATGGAGGTACGTTCTCTTGCTCCAGTCCTGCACAGACAGATTGAAGATCAATAGGGGAAGCATCGATGTGATAACTCTGTTCATTGAAACTACTCAATCGAGGCGTTGAATTGTCAAACGTGTACAGCTCAAATGGTGGCCTCAACTGAGTGGTTTCAAATTTCAGAGTCATAGCGAGCAACTCGTCCTTCTCCCGAATCACATCATCATTCGATTCAGAGGAGTGGTCCAAACATGTTTCACAAGAGTTATAAGGGTCTGTTGTAAGGGCTCATCCTCCACTTTTAAATCAGACATGTCAGGTGAGAGGAATTGCTCATTATGACCGACCACTTCGTGTACGTCTTGATCATTGACCTGGACCAAACTTAAGATTGATTCTAGGGGAATTTGGGTTACACGTTCATAATAGTCATCCCAATATGCATCATCGTCTAATTCCGTGCAGTAGTGCACACTTGGGATGGGATCGCTTTCCTCACATTTCATTCTTGAATTGGGTTGAGGTTCGAATAAACTAACCTTTACCTCATCATTGAAATCCTGTGTGTCATTTGAGGGAGGTGTGTCATCATCACTTTACTTGAAAGATACCCACGTCTCTTGACCATTCTTTTGGACCGTCATCAAGATCGACTCATCGAAAAATTGAACCATATGCTCATTAATGGACTCCAACTCCTCATTCGTAATTCCAGAGTTCTTCAAAAGTAAGTTAGGATCACTTTCATCACATTGTATTTCCGGAATGAATTGTGGCTGGGATGAATGAGCATCTTCTACCTTATCAAGGCGCAAATTAAGCGCTTCCAACGATTTTCTAATTTTCGCAAGACAGGTCATGTTACGCTGAAATGAATCCTCTTGGATTGTTTCTGGTTGGATCTCAAAGGTAGGGGATCCAAGAGAATAATCATTATAATATGTTGTGGTTCATTTTTCCCAATTTTGATGTTTTCACTGGTTATAGTCATACAGATCATAAGTGGGAGAATACGATGGTTGATAATAGTCCTCACTCACATAATTATGGTCGTGTAAGGACTGATTAACCGATGGAGTATAATATTCCAATTTATTCTTGATGATGGTTTGAGAAAAATCTTGAGATATATGTCGAATTCCATAAGAATCATTAAACATTCCTCCCCAATATGTCACGCCCCAGACTCGATAACCGGACTCACAAAGAACCCAATATCCAGTTCTAATCACAACAGCCTTCGTAGTACCCCATTCTCGGCTCCTGAGGCAAGTTACGATCCTGGGATCCCACAAGGAGGATTTTTATAACCATATAACCATTCCAATACGAGCATACCTAAGATCACAGCAAGTAACATCTCAAAAATAATAAAGGAATACATCACAAAATTCACTATGAATTTGAACTTTAACAAGCTTTCATAAGGTCTAAAAGGATATACATAAGATAATAAAAGAAGAAGAGAAAGATCAGCAACACCGGGGTCCTCAAGCTCAACTCTAATCCAAGCTCTGCCGCTACGATGCCTACCTAGGATCTCCTGCACGCATCAATCGTGCATAAGCTTATAGAAGCTTAGAGGGTAGTGAAAGTATGTGATAATAGTTTACAGAAGAATAATAGGAGGTACAGGAAGGGAAACATGCTCAATGACAATATCACCAGCCTTACCAAGGCTTGACATGAATACGATGCAATGAGTACTGGGCACCTTACCAAGGCAATGCATAAAGGGGCTTATACAGCCGATGCGAATGCAATGCAAAGTGATGTTAGTGCTCATATCCAATTTACATGTCAAGTACATTTCCAATCATAAGAAATCACCGGGGTCCATTACACTACTGGATGACTGCTGCTCTACAAACTCCGCACAATCAAACGAGCGTAAGAGACCTCACTACCCGCCTGTGGATAGCTAATTACTAGCAAGGCCTAACGGTAGCGGACCCATTTACGAGCTGGTCAGACTCAGCCTAGCAATGCCTTTTTACATCAGGCGAGTAAGGCCACACCCCTACCCAATTGACTACACGACAGTGGGAGTCGCAACCTAACAGTATAAGGCCCTCGTGTGCTCGTAGTTTTCACTTGGTCAAGGCGTTGGGGCAGATCCTTAGTACCATGGAAGTTTTGAGAATTTCACCCATGGGCATCCTATGCACCCAGTATGCTCAAGTAATATTTTCAGTGTCCACACATACGACCATCCACGAACGTCCCTGTGAAGGCAAGGCTCTGGTGAAGCAAGGGCGGTATCATCATGAAATGCGATGCCAATGCATGAGTCACACATACAGATCATGCACAAGCTTCAGGAACTCAATGTGTACAAGGGGAGAAACTCTATCCCTCTATGACCACCACACAATGCAATTAATTCACACAGATGATGCATATGTGTCACAATGATGCAAGTGCGCTACCTGTAGAATATATTCCTCATTTCCAAGGAGGGACAAAGTATAGATACATAGGCAGGTACTCTAAGGAGAAGCGAAGTCCTTTAGTGGGAGCCCAATACTTTGGGATGACCCACAAGCTAAGAGAGTCATAAAGCCTCAAGGAGGAAAACGGTCCTAACAAGGTCCAAGGTGGGCCTTCAACCACCAATGAGGACCCTATGGGCCTACCTTAAGGCCACCAAGGAGGACATCCAACCTCAACTGGGTCCCAAAAGGTAACCCACTACGCATATAAAGTAAAGTCCAAGGCCTAAGCAATCCATGGCCTAGTAAGGCATACACTAAGCCCAATACATAGGCAACATGGTGGGCTCTCAAGCAAGGTTTGAGCCCAGCTATAAAGATCATGGGTCCACTCATTGTGGTGGGCCTAATGAGCAGCCCATTATTCCAACATATGGGTGATCCTTATATTTAAAACAAGTAAGTTGGACCTCACATCTCAGCCCAAGTATGGGTTTATTTTAATGGGCAAGCAAGGGCCCAACTACTTGAGTATTTGGCCCATAAAATCCATCACAATGGCATGATAATATAGGCCCCAAGGGTCTAATGGGCCTATCAAAAAGTTTCAAGACAATGGGCCTAGGAAAACCCAACAAATAACTAAGAAGACTAGTCCAATAAAAACCCAATTGGAATGGGCCTTAAATATACACTAATTAAGCCCAAAATCTAATTAAAAATAAGGCAAAATATGTGTAAAATATCCCCAAATTTGGTTGTAACGACTCAAAAATTTCCATGCAATGGCCCGAGTACCACCTCAGGAAGAAATCGCTTATAATCAAATCCTTTAGAAATTTGACAAAGTTAACTATGTGCTAACCTAGATTAGCTATGAAATCTATTTGAATTGTTTTAAATACAATCTACAAGACCCAAAACTTGTAGAATCATTGACGCTAGGTTACCCTAAAGTCTAGGACAAACTCATTACTCGGCTGCTCTTGGGAGCATATTAAAACTCCGTATCAGGTCTGGACTGCACATCGGGAGTCCGAATAATACGAAGTTAAGGACTTAGGACCACCTCGCTGGGCTTGACAACCATCTTGGAAATCAAATCCAGACAGTGTCCCACGGCTGTTCGCTTGAGTCCGGAGCGAGGAGTATGAAAATACTTAATTTTCTTTACAAATAAATATCTCAAATAGTAATCAGGCACGTGTCGCTTGCGGACATTTTGTAAGTAACCAGACCGTCAGAATCTGACCCAAACACACCCTCGAATCAGGAAAAATTTCATAAACATACCCATGTACTTGAAATTTCTGATCGAAATCCGCTGACCGTTGAACTGAAACTGGTCCGCCACGCGTGATCTGGGAATCCGACTGAAACAAAAACTTAACTCCACCTAGAACTAAGGTTGGTGAGCTTAAGTCTGACCTTTGGTTCAAGGAGGCCAGCCAGAAGTCCTCCGTTAAGCTGGAAGAGGGTCACTTTGGTTATAACCTAAGCATACCTTGTCCATAAGTCTATTTTAGTGTGTTTTTAGGCTATATAAGGACCTTAGAACCCTCTCTCTCACAGCCATACAAATTTGAGAGAAACCCTAGAGAGAGAAGAGAAAAGAGAGAGAAAGTGTGAGAGAAGTGGAAGAAACTCCCTACTACTATCCCCTGCCGCTACACAAGCTGCACCACCCCATTCTCAACGCTTTCCCGACGATTCCGACTTCATTTCTAGGTAAGAAACCCTAACCCTAATTTGTTTTGGGGTTGTGAAGGTTGTAGGTTATGAAATAGCTAACCTATTTCATTCTATAGGCTACCAAACTGTCGAATACAGAAGCTTGGCAAACCTACCTGATTTGTTACGATTCTACGATAAAAGGTGAGGACTTTAGGTGTATAGGTTGTGGTTTTCAACGCTTTCAATGTCAGATAATGATAGATTCATGATCTGCATGTAATTGCACATGTTCAAAGTGTTGTCTGTTTTTCGTTTCGATTAAAGACGTAGAATATGGAATTTTACATATTCTAGGTATTTGTAGAAAGTACCGTATACGAATAAATTTTGGAAATGTGTTTGCCATGATTATTTGTTGTATGAATATATTATGTATGGATAAAATACTGATTTGGCGAAAGGACTCGCCCTAATACATGTTTTACTAACATACACTATGTATGTTGAAATAGTATATTCTAAGTGTTTGTGAAAATGCTTGTGAGAGTAAGTGCTTGGATGATAGTGCCTTAGGTAGGTGTTGAGATGGGAATTCTCAATTACCTTAGAGACGTATATGATTTCCTCCATGTTGGTTCTTTACTTTAACCGCTTACTTATGAAATATATGTGTTTGTATTTTCCTGTTTATGTGGTACTTTATAACATGCTTTATAACATGCTTTATGATATGCTTGTTAACATGCTTGAATTGCTTTGTTTAATATGCTTTACTCTACATGCTCTAAATAAGGATTGATTGAGTTTGGGACTATGATTATAGTACAGACATTCGGTACCAGACTTGAGATCGTGGTTGAGATTCATTTCGCCACGTGAGATGTGTTCGACGAACCCGAGTCATACTTCGGTTGGCGATAGTGGTTGGCCACACGAAGTGCTTATGCGCTTCATATCGTTCAACTTGTTGTGCGCTCGAGCTAGCCGAGCTCGTCAAGTAACCCGTTATGTCTAATGTATGTTCACCATGTTTGGACACTACTACTTGAACCTAGGGTACCAAACTTACCAGTGAAATCCCGTTAACCATGGCACCTCGATTCGCTAAGACTCATGAGCCAGGCATGGTGGTATGGGACACCGTGGTCGAGCTGTCGGCCTACGCTGGGGCCACGTGCCTCCCCGTAGTGACCATTGAGCAACCAGACTCGAGAGCCGAATACGGTGCTATGAGACACTGTATTCGAGCTGTCGACACCTACGATGAGAGCCGAATACAGTGAGACCTGTATTCGTGCTGACGGGCGATGAGCCCTTCGTAGTGTCTTCGAGTATACTCTAAAATCTGCGATTGGTGATGAGGCCTTCGCAGCAACGAGAGCATGAGTTGAGCCGAGTACGGTGAGACCTGTATTCGAGCTGACGACCAGCGATTGAGCCGAGTACGGTGAGACTTGTATTCGAGCTGACGGTCAGCAATTGAGCCCAATACGGTGAGATCTGTATCCGTGCTGACGGGTGATGAGCCCTTTGTGATGCCTTCGCGATGCCTCTCAAACCATAATATCGTATGAGACTAACTAGGACTGACGACCCTAGAATGGATCATGTTTGGGAATGATACAAGGGAGGTACCTTAGTTTCCCAATCCTGCTATTTGAAATGGAATAATAACAACTCGGTAATTATGCTCATCATCGCATTACATGTGCCTGGAAAATGTGGAGCACTGAGGGATGAAAGCATGCTGCGAACGTAAGATGGTGTCGCACGAGGGAGTGTGTGGTGAGGGCATACATCATGACTGGATTCATACTTGCATTAATAAGAGTAGTTAGGAGTGTTTGCTTTTACTGCTTTATCATTACTGCTTAACTGAATTGATAACATGTTAACCTATGCTTTATTATTCCACTGAGTTAGCTACTCACTCCCACGTTACGGGACGATGTTGTACACACCAACCAGACTCTGTCTTAGGTACAGATGAGATGAAGACTCAGGAGGCTGAGCCGGACTATGACGAGGACCAGGACGAGTTCTCATTTATGCAGTATTCTGGTGGCTTCGACTAGACTGCCTGGATCGACGGGATTTACAGGACTTATTTCCTTTGTTGTACTTTTGACACTTTGATTGTAAAACAGATACATGTATATAGTAACTCAGTTGGGTTCATACTCTGGAGATTGTGATGGTTTTGTTTCTTTTACATACATATATATACAGTTTCAGTCTTCCGCTTGCCTTTATACAATTGATCTGGAGTATGAATTACTGTTTTGGTATAATCTCACTCATGTTTATTGCTCTAACACTGACAACATTTAATCATCATTATCTATGTTGCATAAGTGATGCTTTGAAACTCGAGAGTTGAGTTGCTACTCGACCCTCGAATTTCAGGGCGTTACAAGTTGGTATCAGAGCATGATTTTGATTAAACCGGACCTGAGTTATGTTCTCACGACGTACGCTGACGCATTTTAACTTAGGAGGGTGCGAGAACAATAGAGAAATAACTTTAGGCATCCCAGTTTCGCTCAACGGCGAAGTTCGTTGAAAACGGTAGCTGTAAACGAGTCTGTACTCAACCCTGGTCGCATGGGTCGATCTTAAAACACTCCTAGGCTGTCTATTGACGGGTCTAGATCACAATGCACTCCATCCCAGCCGTTAAAACTCGGTATATACAAGTTTAGCTTAGAAATTTCACAAAACTACCCGAAACGAGCGAAACAGGGTCGTGGGCATACCCACGCTTGTCCAGGGGCACCCAGGGTGGGACCCACATCATTTTTGGGCGTAGGGGTCACGAGGACCTCACCCAAATGGTGAGCCATCACCAAACCTTCCAGGGAGTGGCGAGGCCCTCGCCCGGTCAGCGAGGCCTCGCCGGATTTCGTGCCCGGCCGGACGGGCCGTACGAGCCGATCGACTTTGGGGGTTTGAGAAACCCCCTGAGTTAGGTCCCGTCCATTTTCTCTCTCCCAAAACCCTACTTCCTTCATAAGCCTTCCCTCCAAGCCCTCTTTCCTCTCTAAACTTGCTGCTCTCTCTCAAATCACCCTTCCAATCGTCCACTCTGCTATTTTCGACCACAACCCATCCATTCCCATCGTCCACAGCAGTCCTTTCCTCCCTTCCCTTTCCGTTTCTCTTGTTTGAGCTCTCACACCCCCATTTGAAGCTCAAGAATCGTGTGAGCTCCCTCACCCATCTGATCTCTCTCCTTTCCTCTTTCAATCTCTATCATTTGGGCCTCTACAACGTCTGTTGAGACCCAAGTCCATGGAGAACCAACCCTCCAGCCCTTTTTCTTTCTTTTATTTCCCTTTCCATGGCTTTTCTCGCAATGGTTTCTGTCATTTTCTCCATCTCCACCATACTTTCTCTTATGGGAAAGAGGAAGGGTGCCGCTGATGAGGCTGGGCCTAGTCGCCTTACATGTTCAAGGCGGCCGAGAGGCACCGCCGCTAGCTCAAGCGTTGCCTGGGAATTCGAACGAAGCGGGATCTTGATCCCCGGCTTCTTGCTGAAAGAGCTCAGTTGGCGGCACTACCCCATGGAGTCTATGAGGACCGTAGGGTTCTCTTTAAAGCCCAGGTGGATGGACAACTCTTCGGTGAATACTACTTACTCGAGCAAGTGGAGGTGGCCCACTAGGGTCCGCTATTTGAGGCCAGAGGTCACGCCAATGCAGGTACTGTCCGAGCCTTCTACGCTAATATTCATGAGCCTACACTGGAACCTTTGCAGTTCTGGCTCTTTTGTGGTGTGGATCTGTTTGCCACGGTTGATGTTAGATTGATTGCGCAGCTTATGGATATGCCCCTTGGTGAAGTACATGCTAGTGAGAAGAATCTGGAAGTGCATGTGAAAGGGATCGTCGCACACGTTACCTTTGTGGTGGCCGACTGGTTGAGTGGCAGCCGAACAAAAGCCTGCTAGCGTCCGATATGTCAGATGACTTCCGCCTACTACATCACATCTTCACATACAACCTCTATCCCAGACATTGTAATTGCAGCGAGTGCACGCGACTCATGGTAGACTTTCTGTATCAAGTGGGGCAGAGGGCGAACTTGTGCGTGCCCACATTCGTGTTGCGACAAATTATGAGTATTGCACGCTCCACCAGAAGCTCTGACTCACTTCCCTTCGGCCAACTCATATACAGGATTGCACGGGAGTTTGGCTACAGCCTGCGGGTGGAAAGGCCAGCACCGATTCACCAAATCGATGGGAGTACTCTCCATCAGATGGAACTCGGGGCACGAAGACGACGGGCCCGACATGAGGAGAGTGAGGATGAAATGGAGAGCGAAGAAGACCAGAGTGAGAATGGGAGTGAAGCTGAAGAAGAAGAAGAGGAACCTGAGGCTTAGGATACTGAGGAGAGCTCTCCTCCTGGAGCACCAGAGCCGGACGCTGCTCAGGCAGTGAGGGACGCTCGCATAGCCTGACTTGAGGAGGGTCAGGCTGCCCTACGACAAGATGTTGACGATCTTCGGGCCTTCGTGAACAATAACTTCAAGAAAGTAACTCTGTAATGCCCTGAAAATCGGGGGTCAAGCATAAACTCAACTCCCGAGTTCCAACGCATCACTTATGCAACAAAATGAATGATGATTGAATATTATCTGTATTAGTGCATTGAACATGAGTGAGATTAAGTAGAAACAACATATCATACTCCAGAGACAAGTGAGATTGCAAGCGGAAGACTGTGATAGATATATAAAATATAAAAACTGTGGTGAGTCTCCAGAGTGTGATACTATTACCAGGTTAGTAAATTTCAAGTACATTTCTAAAATATACCAAATGTGTAAGTGTAATGTCTTCTATCCCAAGTACTATAGCCCCGTCAATATAATACCAGGTCTTCATAGACTTGTCAGAGAGCTACATGTAGGAGAACTCCTCCTCAACATCATAGTAGTCTGGCTCTGCTTCATAAGCATCGCCATCACCTGAAACTCAACAAATCTGGTTGGTGTGTACAACACCGTCCCGTAACGTGGAAGTGAGTGATCAACTCAGTGCAACAGTAAAGCATAGGTTAACATGTTATCAATTCAGTCAAGTAGTAATGATAAAGCAGTAAAGTCAAACATTCCTAAATACTCTTATTAATGCAAGTATGAAAATGCAGTCATGATGTATGCCCTTGCCAAACCACCCTCATGCGACACCATCTTACGTTCGCGGCATGCTTTCATCCCTCAGTGCTCCACATCTTCCAGGCACATGCAATCCGATGATGGGCATGATTACCGAGTTGTTATTAGTCCATTTCAAACAGCAGGATTGGAAAACTAACGTACCTCCCTTGTATTATTCCCAAACATGATCCATTCTAGGGTCGTCAGTCCTAGTTAATCTCATACGATGGTGTGTTTCTAGGTCACTGCAAAGGCTGTCAGGGCTGTTACGCAGAATGGTTACACCACTCCCCCATCACCTTTTTAACGGTTCATCACTAAGTTGATACAGGCCTAGTTCATACTCTATTCACTGTGGCAAAACTCGTCGCCTCACCACAAATTCAGAGTATGTCGAGGTCACTACAAAGAGCTGTCAGGGCTGTTGCTCGCAATCATTGCACCACTCCCCCATCACCTTATCAATGTAGGCCGACAGCACGAATATAGTATCCCATACCACCATAATCTGGTTGCTCACTGGTCACTATGGGGAGGCACGTGGCCCCAACGTAGGCCGACAGCTCGACCACGGTGTCTCATACTACACCATGCCCGGCTCATGAGTCTTAGCGGATCGAGGTACCATGGTTAACGGGATTTTACTGGTAAGTTTGGTACCCTAGGTTCAAGCAGTAGCGTCCAAACATGGTGAACATACATTAGAAAGATCGGGTTACTTGACGAGCTCGGCTAGCTCGAGCGCACAACAAGTTGAACGATATGAAGTGCATAAGCACTTCGTGTGGCCAACCATTATCGCCAACCGAAGTACGACTAGGGTTCGTCGAACACATCTCACGTGGCAAATGAATCTCATCCACGCATTCATTTTCATTACCAATTGCCTGGACTATAATCATAGCCCCAATCACATACAATTGCAGATAGTTAAAGCAGTAATGAATCAAGATTCAAATCATACAACCAAAGTCTGATATTATCCGTTTAGGGGTGCCAGGGCTGTTGCACGGACTTGTTGCTCCACTCCCCCATCACCCATGACGGATCATACAACGTAAACATGAATTTAAACATATGCATTACATAGATAAAATCATACAATCAGTTGAGCATGTTATGAAGCACAACACAAGCATGAGTTTGTACATATTCAATTCCTAATCACACAGCTATCCAAGGAAATCATACACATAGTTAAAGGAGTTGAGAATCATATCTCAACACCCTTATACATTACAATTTACTAACTACTACTCATTCAAACATTTCAACAAACACTTAGACTACATACATCAACATACATGACATATGTTGATCACATAGGTATTAGGCCCAATCCTTTCACTAGGGAGTTGCCCCAATGGATAACACGCGAGCACCCACGACGGATAGTCATGGCAAGCAGGAATCCAAGTTCCATATTCATTCAGTCATCTCCACAAACACTTGGGCCACACATTTTAATATAAGTAGTGTATATTGGTCGTGGCATGATTTAAGGCAAATCCTTTCGCCAAAGGGGTATCGCCAATACAATAATCATATATCCATGACAATTAGTCATGGCGAGCACAAATGAGGATTCTATACTCATTCAGTCATTTTCACAAACACTTAGAATACACTCTTTTAACATACATAGTGTATATTAGCAAAACATGTAATAGGGCGAACCCTTTCGCCAAACAAGTATTATATCCATATATAATATATTAATACAACAAATAATCATGACAAACACATTTCCAAAATTTATATGTATACGGTACTTTCTACAAATACCTAGAGTATGTAAAATTTCATATTCTTCATCTTTAATCGAACCGGAAAACAGACAGCACTTTGTACATGTGCAATTGCATGCAGATCATGAATCTATCATTATCTAACATTGAAAGCGTTGAAAACTATAACCTATACACCTAAAGTCTGCACCTTTTGTCGTAGAATCGTAACGAATCTGATAGGTTTGCTAAGCTTTCGTATTCGGCAGTTTGGTAACCTATAGAATGAAATAGGTTAGCTATTTCATAACCTACAACTATCAAAACTTCAAAACAGGTTAGGTT
This sequence comes from Magnolia officinalis, assembly GCA_021015155.1. Classification (NCBI taxonomy): domain Eukaryota; kingdom Viridiplantae; phylum Streptophyta; class Magnoliopsida; order Magnoliales; family Magnoliaceae; genus Magnolia; species Magnolia officinalis. The sequence continues at coordinate 66,370,889 of JAJHSJ010000007.1, read as the reverse complement.
TAGGGTTTCTTACCTAGAAATGATGCCGGAATCACCGGAAAAGCGATTAGAAGGAAGTGGTTAAGCTCATGTAGCGGCAGGGAAGCATGGCAGGGAGATGCTCCCACTTCTCTCTCACTTTCTCTCTTTTTTCTCCCTCTTTTCCTAAGGTTTTTCTCAAATTCGTATGGCTGAAATGAGAGAGGGTTTAAGGTCCTTATATAGCCTAAAATCTCACTGAAATAGACTTCAGGCCAAGGAATACTTCGGTTATATCCAAAGTGAGTCAGTTTCAGCTCAATGGAGGACTTCTAGCGGCCCCTTTTCTGTGTGCGGTCGGACTTAAGCTCACTAACACTGGATCTAGGTCAAGTTATGTTTTCGTTTCAGTTGGGATTCCAAATCGCAAATGGCGGACCAATTTCAGTTTAACGGTCAGTGGATCTCGATCGGAGATTCAGAGTACATGGATATGTTTGGGGAAATATTCCTGATCCGAGGGTGTAATTTGACATGATTCTGATGGTCTGGTTGCTTAATACTGATCCGCAAGCGAGAGGTGCCAGATTTCATAAATTTCTATTTTATTTTGAATTAATTTCACATTTCTCACACTCCCCGTTCCGAGCTCAAGTGAATGGCACTGGGACACTATCTGGATTTGATTTCTGAGATGGTTGTCAAGCCCAGCAAGGCGGTCCTTAACTTCGTGTTAATTAAACTTCCGACGTGCGGTCCAGATCTGATACGGAGTTTCGAGATGCTCCCGAGAGCAGCCGGGTAATGAAATTGATCCTAGATTTTAGGGTAACCTAGCGTCAATGATTCTACAAGTTTTGGGTCTTGCGGATCGTATTTAAAGTGATTGGTGCTAATTTCACAGGCACTCTAGTTTAACACTAGCTAATTCTTGCCTAATTTCTAAAGGATTTAGTCCTGGGTGATTTTGGTCTGAGGTGGTACTTAGTCCTTTGTAGCAATGTTTAGTTTAAGTATTGTTCTTCATTACCTAAACTTTAAGATAGTGTCTAACGTGAAAGTACTTAGAAAATTTAAAGAACAAGGTGGTGAAAGGTGAGATTTGTGAAGGAAATGGGTTCAAAAGCGGTTTTAGACTTTGGGATTAAGTTCTGACAAGTTAATAAGGTGTTAGGAGCGACCTATTGCCTAAGGACGTCTAATTCTAGGTTAGTAAAAAATTTGGGATGTTACAAACTCGCACGTTGAAGACCATCCTGTGTTGTGTACAGGACAAGCATGCCCCTCCTCCATCGCCTGACTCGATGCCTAGTCATCCAAGTTGTTGTTTGTAGTTTGTTTTGCTTACCGTTTTAGGCGGTTTATGTTTTCATGTTGATGAATGTAGTAGTTAGTAGTATGTTTTTATAGTAGTTGAAGCTTGGTTGTATTTGCTCCCCTGCATCTTCTATCATGATTCATGTAACTCTGTATTCCATGTATTATGACAATTTTGATAATGAAATGCATACAACCTCTTTTGCCATGAAGTGTGTGGAATGCTTAAGTGATGATGTATTGTGTTGCCATGCTTTATCTCACATGCGATGTACCCTATGTTGTATAGGGCATGCCACAGAGATCTATGAGGAGCACGGTACCTCTCTTGCTCACTGACTCGATGGATCAGACTCCTTCCCGTAGGGGTGGTCCTACGGGCCCATGTTCTGCCTCTGATCAGCCTTCTGCTGGTCCTACCGGTAGATTGCCACCTTATACACCCCCGGTTTGCGAGCAGAACTTGGCATCCTCTTCGATGCCATATGAGCCGCAGGCTGCTCCACCTACTGACAAGTTTGAGCAGATGATGATGCTGATGCAGCAGCAGCACTAACAGCTTCTTGCGGTCTTATCATCTCAGGGTGGGAGTGCGACTCCACCTCCGACATCTGCATGTCCTACCGAGACTGCCGAGCCTCCTGCTCAGTTTGAGGATGTGCCTCTAGCCACACCTGTTGCATACTCTATGGGAGACGTAGGTACTCACGGTCTACTCGAGCGATTCCAGCGCTTGAGGCCTCCAACTTTTACGGGTTCTCACAGACCCGAGGAGGCTGAGTACTGGTTGGACAGCGTCTCGAAGATACTGAGGATGCTGCATTGTTCTGAGGCTGAACAGGTTGAGTTAGCCGCCTTCATGTTCGAGAAAGAGGCTAGCTTATGGTGGGACAGTATACTGCGGACCGTCGCAGTGGGTTATGTGTGGACCTGGGCAGCATTTGAGTTCCGCTTCCATGAGAAATATTACCCTCAGGCCTACCGACACAAGAGGGAGAATGAGTTTCTGCGCCTTAGATAGGGAGGCATGACAGTTAAAGAGTACAAGCATCGCTTTACAAAGTTGGGCCGCTTTGTCCCGACTATACTTGCTGATGAGCCGATGCGGATTCGACGCTTCACTGAGGGATTGCGACCTGACATCCAGTCGAAGATGTGCTGTGTCCGCATATAATCTTATACGGAGTTGATTCATATGTCCATCCAGGCAGAGCAGGATGTGGACCGCTTGACACGCTCCCGTGGTGCTATGATTACGAGACCACGACCAGATGTTCAGGGCAGGTGATAGCGGGTTCTCTCCACCGCAGATGATTGGTCGTTCTCGTCCACAGGCTCTATCTGCTCCACCTCTACGGACTGCCCCTGCTCATCCTTCCTTCCGACCTCCTGCATCTCATTTCAGGTCACCTCAACGGCCCATAGTTCCACAGCCGAACCAATCACAGCAGGCTCGAGTGCATGCGCTTGTAGCTGAGGCTCCTGAGACGTTAATTACGGCCCCGATGGCTTTTGAGGGTACGACCCACATTCAAGGTACATCCGTCTCCTTGTTGGTGGACACTGGGTCCACTACTTCTATCATTTCATGTGGGGCAGTTAAGGGTCTAACTTTACATACTAGTCCCACGAAGGGAATGAGACTCACTACGGCTACTGAAACTTTTTCGGATGTCACACGGGTGTGTGAGGGTTGCTCCGTGGATTTGGGTAGCAGAACAGTGCTCGTCGACCTCATTGTTGCTCCACTATGGCACTACGACATTATCCTCGGTATGGATTGGCTCACCGAGATGAAGGCAGAGATTGATTGCGATACTTGGATTGTGATAACCAACGGACCTGATGGCACGGTCTTCGCTTTTCCAGTGCAAGTTAGTTGGCCATGTCGCCTTGGATGTTACGCTACCCTAATGGTCCGACATTGGGAAATATGCCTATGATTCGGGATTTTACAGGTGTTTTTGCGACGATTCCTGGTTTGCCTCCTCGGCGCGAGATCGACTTCACCATTGATCTTACGCCTGGTGTGACACCTATCTCATTACCGACGTATCGCATGCCTCTATGTGAGATGGAAGAACTGCAGAAATAGATTGACGAGCTTGTAGAGAAGGGCTTTATACGACCTAGTGTGTCTCTCTGGGGAGCACCTGTACTTTTGTGAAGAAGAAGGATGGTTCACTACGGTTGTGTATTGATTACCGTTGGTTGAACCAAGTCACCGTGAAGAACAAGTATCCTTTGCCCAGGATAGATGATCTGTTTGATCAGTTGAAGGGGGCAGTGTATTTCTCGAAGATATACTTGCAGTCAGGGTACCACCAGTTGCGCGTCAGAGATGAAGATGTGCAGAAGACAGCTTTCAGGACATGTTTTGGGCATTACGAGTTCCTGGTGATGTCGTTTGGTCTTACGAACGCACCAGCTGTGTTCATGGACTTGATGAACAGGTATTTCGACCATTCTTATACCGATTCGTCATCGTATTCATTGATGACATCCTGATATATTCCACGAGTCGGGAGGAGCACGAGGTGCACCTGAGAGCGGTGTTGGATACTCTGAGGAAGAACCAGTTGTTCGTGCAGTATAAGAAGTACGACTTCTGGTAGGAAGAAGTCAAGTTCCTGGGACATGTGGTGTCCAAGGATGGGATAACTGTGGACCTTGCTAAGGTAGCCGTGGTTCAGGATTGGAAGCAACCTGGCTCGGTTACCGAGATGAGGAGTTTTCTTGGCCTGGCAGGGTATTATCGATGCTTCATTCGAGACTTCTTGAAGATTGTCAGGCCGTTATCACAGTTGATGCGTAAGGACTTGAAGTTCGCTTGGAATGAGAAGGCAGAAGTAGCTTATTGATGATAGGATCATCGAGCCATTTGAGTGTGTCGCTCACGTTCAGGTGCGACCACTTATTGATGATAGGATCATCGAGGCCCAAAAGGGCGATGAGCGGTTGTCTGAGCTTCGAGAGCAAGCTAGCGACGCCGAGGACTCTGAGTGGAGAGTTGGCACAAATAGGGGTTTATGATACCGTGGCCGCTTATGTGTTCCTGATATTCATGACTTGCGACGGGAGCTCCTCGAGACTGCCCACAAATCGAATTTTGCGATGCACCTTGGTAGCACGAAGATGTACCAGGACATGAGATAGTCTTATTGGTGGGACGGCATGAAGACCCACATAGCAGAGTATGTTTCTTGTTGTCTGATGTGCCAGCAGGTCAAGACAAAACATCGCCAGACCTCCTGGACTGCTTCAGCCCATGCCCATAGCTAAATGGAAGTGGGACTTCATTTCCATGGATTTCATATCGGGGCTGCTGAAGATGAGGAAGGGACACGATTCCATCTGGGTGATCGTGGATCGGTTGACCAAATCGGCCCATTTTCTCCCTATCAGAGTCACGAACTCTGCAAACGAGCTGGCTAGGCTGTACATCAGAGAGATTGTGCGTCTACATGGAGTTCCCTAGAGATCGTGTCGGACAGAGACGCACGGTTCACGTCTATCTTCTGGACTCGTATCCAGGAAGTGATGGGTGTGAAATTGAAGCTCATTACTGTGTTTCACCCTCAAACCGATGGGCAGACAGAGCAGGTGAACCAGATTTTGGAGGATATGTTGCGGGCCTGTGTCTTGGACTTCAAGGACAGTTGGGATGACTGTCTTCCTTATGCAGAGTTCACATACAACAACAGCTTCCAGGCGAGTATTGGCATGGCTCCATATGAGGCCTTGTATGGTTGTCCTTACAGAGCGCCGCATTGCTGGGTTGAGGTTGGCGAGCGCAGTTTGATTGGGTCGGAATTGGTACAGGCGACCTCGGAGAAGATCAACATTATCAGGCGTCGACTTCTTACAAGCAGAGCAGGCAGAAGAGTTACGCCGATACGAGACGGCGACCGCTTGAGTTCGAGGTCGGAGATCATGTATTCCTCAAAGTTTTCCCTATGAAGGGAGTCCTTCGGTTTAAGAAGAAGGGGAAGCTCACACCGAGGTTCATCGGTCCGTTTCAGATCCTTGATCGAGTGGGTGCTGTGGCATATTATCTCGCTTTGCCCACACCACTTGCAGTTGTACATAATGTATTTCATGTATCTATGCTGAAGAAGTATGTTCCTGATCCTTCACACATTATCAGCTGGGAGCAGGTACAGTTGAGCGAGGATGCTACATATGTACTGTGCACGACACGTATCCTTAACAGGAAGGAGCAAGTACTGCGTAGCAAAGTGATTCCACTCGTGAAGGTACTGTGGACGCATCATACGGAGGAGGAAGCTACATGGGAGACAGAAGTCGAGATCCGAAAGAACTACCCTCAGCTCCTAGAGGAATACGAAAAGGTACTAATTTCAAGGACGAAATTTTTCATTAAGGGGGTAGATTGTAACGACTCGAAAATTTCCATGCAATGGCACGAGTACCACCTCAAGCAAAAATCGCTTAGAATCAAATCCTTTAGAAATTTAACAAAGTTAACTATGTGCTAAACTAGATTAGCCATGAAATCTGTTTGAATCGCTTTAAATACGATCTACAAGACCCAAAACTTGTATAATCATTAACGCTAGGTTACCCTAAAGTCTAGGATCAAACCATTACTCGGCTGCTCTTGGGAGCACATTGAAACTCCGTATAAGGTCTGGACCGCACATCGGGAGTCCGAATAATACGAAGTTAAGGACTTAAGACAGCCTCGCTGGGCTTGACAACCATCTCAAAAATCAAATCCAGACAGTGTCCCACGGCTGTTCTCTTGAGTCCGGAGGGAGGAGTGTGAAAATACTGGATTTTCTTTACGAATAAATATCTCAAATAGTAATCTAGCACATGTCACTTGCGGACATTTTGTAAGCAACCAGACCATCAGAATCTGACCCAAATACACCCTCGGATCAGGAAAAATTTCATAAACATACCCATGTAATTGGAATTTTTGATCGAAATCCGCTGACCGTTGAACTGAAACTGGTCTGCCACGCGTGATTTGGGAATCCGACTGAAACGAAAACTTAACTCCACCTAGATCTAAGGTTGGTGAGCTTAAGTCAGACCTTTGGCTCAAGGAGGCCCGCCAAAAGTCCTCCGTTGAGCTGGAATAGGGTCACTTTGGTTATAACCTAAGTATACCTTGTCCATAAGTCTATTTTAGTGTGTTTTTAGGCTATATAAGGACCTTAGAACCCTCTCTCTCTCACAGCCATACGAATTTGAGAGAAACCCTAGAGAGAGAAGAGAGAAAGAGAGAGAAAGTGTGAGAGAAGTGGGAGAAACTCCCTACTACTATCCCCTGCCGCTACACAAGCTGCACCACCCCATTCTCATCGTTTTTCCGGCGATTCCGACTTCTTTTCTAGGTAAGAAACCCTAACCTAATCTATTTTGGGGTTGTGAAGGTTGTAGGTTATGAAATACCTAACCTATTTCATTCTATAGGCTACCAAACTGCCGAATACGGAAGCTTGGCAAACCTACCTGATTTGTTACGATTCTATGGTAAAAGGTGAGGACTTTAGGTGTATAGGTTGCGGTTTTCAACGCTTTCAATGTCAGATAATGATAGATTCATGATCTGCATGCAATTGCACATGTACAAAGTGTTGTCTATTTTCCGTTTCGATTAAAGATGTAGAATATGAAATTTTACATATTCTAGGTATTTGTAGAAAGTACCGTATACGAATAAATTTTGGAAATGTGTTTGCCATGATTATTTGTTGTATGAATATATTATGTATGGATAAAATACTGATTTGGCGAAAGGACTCGCCCTAATACATATTTTGCTAACATACACTATGTATGTTGAAATAGTGTATTCTAAGTGTTTGTGAAAATGCTTGTGAGAGTAAGTGCTTAGATGATTGTGTCTTAGGTAGGTGTTGAGATGGGATTCTCAATTACCTTAGAGACGTATATGATTTTCTCCATGTTGGTTGTTTACTTTACCGCTTACTTATGAAATATATGTGTTTGTATTTCCTGTTTATATGGTGCTTTATAACATGCTTTATGATACGCTTGTTAACATGCCTGAATTACTTTGTTTAATATGCTTTACTCTACATGCTCTAAATAAGGATTGATTGAGTTTGGGACTATGATTATAGTCCAGACATTCGGTACCAGACTTGAGATCGTGGTTGAGATTCATTTCGCCACGTGAGATGTGTTCGACGAACCCGAGTCGTACTTCGGTTGGTGATAGTGGTTGGCCACACGAAGTTCTTATACGCTTCATATCATTCAACTTGTTGTGTGCTCGAGCTAGCCGAGCTCGTCAAGTAACCCGTTATGTCTAATGTATGTTCACCATGTTTGGACGCTACTACTTGAACCTAGGGTACCAAACATACCAGTGAAATCCCGTTAACTATGGTACCTCGATCCACTAAGACTCATGAGTCGGGCATGGTGGTATGGGACACCGTGGTTGAGCTGTCGGCCTACGCTGGGGCCACGTGCCTCCCTGTTGTGACCATTGAGCAACCAGACTCGAGAGCCGAATACGGTGGTATGGGACAATGTATTCGAGCTGTCGACACCTACGGTGAGAGCTGAATACGGTGAGACCTGTATTCGTGCTGACGGGCGATGAGCCCTTCGTAGTGTCTTCGAGTATACTATAAAATCTGTGATTGGCGATGAGCCGTTCGTAGCAACGAGAGCATGAGTTTAGCCGAGTACGATGAGACCTGTATTCGAGCTGATGGCCAGCGATTGAGCCGAGTACTGTGAGACCTGTATTCGAGCTGACGGTCAGCAATTGAGCCGAATACGGTGAGATCTGTATCCATGCTGACGGGTGACAAGCCCTTTGTGATGCCTTCGCGATGCCTCTCAAACCGTAATATCATATGAGATTAACTAGGACTGACGACCCTAGAATGGATTATGTTTGGGAATGATACAAGGGAGGTACCTTAGTTTCCCAATCCTGCTGTTTGAAATGGACTAATAACAACTCGGTAATCATGCTCATCATCGCATTGCATGTGCCTGGAAGATGTGGAGCACTGAGGGATGAAAGCATACCGCGAACGTAAGATGGTGTCACACGAGGGAGTGTGTGGTGAGGGCATACATCATAACTGCATTCATACTTGCATTAATAAGAGTAGTTAGGAGTGTTTGTTTTTACTGCTTTATCATTACTGCTTAACTAAATTGATAACATGTTAACCTATGTTTTATTGTTCCACTGAGTTGGCTACTCACTCCCACGTTACGGGACGATGTTGTACACACCAACCAGACTCTGTCTTAGGTATAGATGAGATGACGACTCAGGAGGTTGAGCGGAACTATGACAAGGATCAGGACGAGTTCTCATTTATGCAGTATTCTGGTGGCTTCGACTAGACTGCCTGGATCGACGAGATTTACAGGACTTATTTCCTTAGTTGTACTTTTGACACTTTGATTGTAAAACAGATACATGTATGTGGTAACTCAGTTGGGTTCATACTCTGGACATTGTGATGGTTTTGTTTCTTTTACATACATATATATACAGTTTCAGTCTTCCGCTTGCCTTTATACAATTGATCTGGAGTATGAATTACTGTTTTAGTATAATCTCACTCATATTTATTGCTTTAACACAGACAACATTTAATCATCATTATCTATGTTGCATAAGTGATGTTTTGGAACTCGAGAGTTGAGTTGCTACTCGACCCTCGAATTTCAGGGCATTACATTGGTGGACCATGCTGCCCCAAAATATTCATTTATGGGCAACAACCATGGGCCTATTGCTGAAATTCCATCCCACCCACAATCTGGCATTGCTGGAAATTCAAAAATTAATTAATTTATATGTTTATTTTAGTTCCCGATGACCCATACATGTCACAGGGACGTCCACTAGATGAAGGGAGTGGATTTAACACATAAATCAAATGGGCCATGCTGCTGGACTGGACGTCCGACAGCAGCCTAATGGGCTGGGTGTCCTAAGGTGGGTAGTCCTATGGGCCTGGGTATTTGGCTCAAAAACTCATTCAATGGGCCCCAATTGGATGCTAATGAAGGGGAGGATGATCAAGTCCCCTATGGACCCCATATGGATGAACGGTGGGATCTAAAATACATTAAGGTGGGTCCACGAAGTGGCCTGGATGGCCAGCCAAGGCTAGACCCCCCGGCCTCGGTGTCTTATCTTAGTGGGCCACTCCAAGCTGCACAATGGTCCGTACAGGGACCTGATGGCCCTGAAAATTTGCAGGGTGGTACTTCCATAGGTGGGCCACATCTCCACAAAATTTCACGATTTTTGGATAACAAAAATATTTTAATTAATTTTTTTAATAAAAAAAAACAGTCTGTCGAGAAAATCTGTTCGACCTGGAGGTCCCAACGTGGTGGGCCGGTCCAGCCATTGCCACAGTGTGCATAGGGGTCCGTTGGCCCCAAAAACTGGTAGGTGGGTCTTACCATGGGTGGGCCACACCTCCACAAAATTTTGTAATTTTTGGATTAGCAGAAGTATTTTAATTAATTCAAGGAACTTAAACTGTCTAGCAAATCTGCTAAGTGCAGAATTTTGATAGACCCTAATCTGGGCTTCCAATGGGGTGGATCAACGGCCTCAAAAAAATTGAGAAAAATAGGTTTTAGGTCCCCTCATATATGTACTATAAGGTGGGGTCCAGGGATGTGGCCCACAAGTGTAAAGATTATAGACCAAACCCATGCCAAACAATCAGCTACAACAAAAATTTCCAACAATATGGACAGTAACATATTGTTGTCCAAACCAGCCCAAAAGATAAATAAAAGGGAAATAAATCATCATTTCCTCAAGGTGGGGTCCACCTAGATGGGTCACACAACTCTCAGACCCAAGCCCCGTCCAATATCATCCATAAAATCAAGCCCTAAGGCTATCCAAATCATGCCAATAACATGGGGCAACAAGGTGGGCCTGAGCGTCCAACCACTTGGGCCTAGTTGCATGGCACATCAAGTGAGCTACACATACATCAGATTTACTATAAAGACAGGAAAAAAAAGATGGAGAAGAAGCACAATCCGGCCATAGGGTAGGGCCCCGCCACTAATCGGCCCTCCCAAGAACAATCAAACACATGGATCTTTATAGATTTACACTTAAGATGTTAAATCTATCACATGCATGATCTATATCTACAATAGATGGTTGGGATGCCATCCCAACATGATCTTTAAGGTTTAGATGACCTTGAGATGGAGTGGATCATAAAATATATCATGATGGGTTCCATGGAGATGGCCCCATCATGGATCATGACATGCATGTAGGATGGGCCAAAGGGCCATATCCATGGAATCAAATGGGATCCCCCACCATGGATTGGTGGGTCCCATATGATCCAACTATGAAGAAACAATGAGATCAAAGAAAAGAAAGGAAATCAGCACAAGGAATAGTCACCTACAAAGAATCCAACTCTCAAACTTCTATATCATGAAGATCTTAGAGTAAGGAGAAAATTTTGATGGTTGAGATGTATTTTCAAGGTTTGGATTGGAGGAATTTTTGGGTTTAGAGGGCCGGAGAATTTGAAAATTTTTGGGATGTTAGAGAAGAAGGTTGATAGGAAGAAAAGAGGAGAGAGAGGAGAGAGAGAGAGAGAGAGAGAGAGAGAGAGAGAGAGAGAGAGAGAGAGAGAGAGAGATCATGAGTTTGTAAGAGAAGTCATCATTGCATTGGGAGGAGTTTATAATGCTTAGGCTTTTAGACTAGGCTTGGGTAGTGTTTGTTGAGATGAGTGGTGTTTCTATAGAATTTGTGTGGTGTGTGTAGTGCGTATGGGGACTTGTGCCATGGAGGTGGTCCACATGCATTTTGCACAAAATGGGCCACATAATTAAGGGTCATACTATGTAATGCTCATAACTTTCGATCCATAAGTCAGATGGACGCACAAAACACGTCGTTGGAACCGCAATGACGATGCGAACAAGGTGACATAGGTTTTGGGTCGATCTGATTCGGGTCTATGTGACCGGACTTAAAGATGACCACAAAAACAATCCAAGGGTCACGGGTCGCCTGAATTAGACCGGTAGGACCGCGAGACCACAAGAAATGAAATGCATACTCACACACACACATGCACATGTAGGAACACGGGTTGGGTCTTACAAATATCTCTTATCCATCTCAGCATAATGACGTACCCACTCTTCCATAGTGAAACCCTAACTCTGAGTCTACTCCTAAAAGAAAATAAAATAAAAATCCTACAGCAGTATGGGAAGTAAAAGGAAGAGAAGTTAGAAGGAAGTTACTAGGTTGGAGTGCCTATATTAAGATCCTGTAAGAGAAAACTGAAGAAATTAGTTTCTACCAATAGAAATCCTAAAATTAGAATGTTTCTAAAACAATTAGGAAAGTTCTAAACCTAAAATTAGAAAGTATGTTAGTTTCTAAAAACAGAAGAAACCCTAGAATTAGAAAGTTACTAAAAATAGAGAAAAAAAGAAAAATGAAACAAATCATGAAAATTCCTAAAAATATAAAACAAATCCTAATCTAGAAATAGAAAGTTAGAAAAACTAAAAAAATCAGAAAGAGATTACCAATTTAGAAAGTTTATGTCATGGTCCTACAAAACAGAAAAATTAGGTTAGTTTTTAGAAATTTAAAAAAAAAAAAAAAAAAAAAAAAAAAAAAAAAAAAAAACCTAAATCTTGAAAAACCCTAATCTTAACCTAATTCTAAAACTACCTAATCTCAGAAAAACGTAACCGTCAGTCCCTGGCAACAGCGCCAAAAACTTGTTCACACCCCAAGTATAGGGTTGTGATGTAGTAATAAACTCAGTAAGACCGAGGTCGAATCCATAGGGACTGAACCTTGTACATATTCTGACAGTAACCAGAACTAGAAATAGAATAAGATGAAATCTAAATTAGGTGAATATGAGGGAATAATGATGTAGTAAACTAAAATATGTATAATTCAAAGGTAGGAAACTAGGGTGCCAAGGATCCACTTGTAGAGATCAGGGAGATTTACGCTTGATTTATAAACTCAACTGGACTTTGAGTCCCATCTTCATCCAGTTGAAAGATCTATCACTAAAACCCAAATCTGAACTTCCTTTGATCTAGTTTTTAAGAGATGAGAAGGATAAGAATTAGAATTGATTCCATCACAAAACCATGCCCATGAGACAAAGCAAACAACAAATTTTAACCAATCTACATTCAATTTAAGGAATTTATGAACGTTAGAAAGGGTTCCATCATCCAACCATGCCCAGGAGACGATGCTGAACAACAGGGCCTCCTAAATTCACAATCTTATAATGAAAAGAACATACTCAAAGCTATTGCAGATCTACTATAATTTGAGTCACAATAAACCATTAAAAACTGAAAGTATATCTTAAAATCAAACTAGAATCAAAGCGAGTTCAACACATGAATCAAAGCCTTATAAACCAACTCATCACGTTACAAGCTTCGCCTCTTAGCCCTAGCTAAGAGGTTTAGCCTGACGTGGTCATGATAAAACTAGGAAAAAAACATGAAGGGAAAGAAGAAAAACAGAAATGAAGGAGAAAACTCATTGAAGTTGGCTAGATCTTGCCCTTTCTCTTATGCTCCACGTACCCAAAGATGCCTCCATGGCTGCCCGTCTACCTGGATCTGATGATGGCTGTCTCTCTCTCTCTCTCTCTCTCTCTCTCTCTCTCTCTCTCTCTCTCCCATTTATAAGAGCAGGGGGTTGGTGGGAGCTTGTGTGTGTAGCATCTCTCTCTCTCTCTCTCTCTCTCTCTCTCTCTCTCTCTCTCTCTCTCTCTCTCTCTCTCTCTCTCTCTCTCTCTCTCTCTCTCTCTCCCATTTATAAGAGCAGGGGGTTGGTGGGAGCTTGTGTGTGTAGCACTTACGCATCCAGAAAACGTAAACAACAAGAGCGTCTTGCGTTTGGATACGTTTTTGGGACGTTGAAAGCCTCGGAAATCTGACCTCATGGGAAGGGTCAAGACCCCTTCTCCATCATTTGAACGGTCTGGATCACAAATCCGACAGTGATTATGATCACAGAATGGCCCATAGTGGCCGGATCTGTCGGACGCACAGCCGTGCGTACGGAACTGCGTTGGAATACTTGGTGGGTCCCACAGTGATGTTTACAGCGAAATCCACCCCGTCCATAGGATTCCTGGAGAAACGTCAATCGGAAAGGAGTGGTTTTGGTCGAGTTTTGGTGCGGTCCACTGTATAAAATTAACTCGCTGTTCATCCTACGTTTTCTGGCGATCCACTTGTGTACGTGAGTATGGGGCCAAGAGGCCACCTGGCGAGGGTCATAGCCTTCCCCTAGACGCAATGGACGGATCGGATCATCAAAATGTGTGATGGTTGGGGCTCACAATCGAAACCTAATCAGCCAGCATCCGTCGCTGGCCTTCTTGTGTAAGAGAGGGCGAGTTAACACCCTTTGACTGGTGGTACCCGTCCAGTGCATGTCGAGTGCACGTGTACACTGTGCATTGGCACTGCTAGTGGAGTCCACTAGTGACGTATATACGAAATCCACTCCATCAAACCTCCTTATCATCCAATTTATGAAGTTGATACTAAAATTGAAGTATATCCAGATATCAGGCGGGCCCCAAATCAGGATTTTAGGGGCTAATCTATCCGTTGGGTCACTTTCACAAGGATCCAATGGCTGAAATTTGACATGTACGGTTAATTTATATTCCTCAGGTCATATATGAAGTTTCGAGCCGAACAGATGGATCTTGCATTTTGGACGGTTTTCAGGCCTGTTTAACGTGAGTGGTGTGATTTTCTCGGATCTCTAGCATGTAAATTCTTCGATCTCGGTCCCATGGGGTCTGTCCCTTACCTTGGTGACTTCAGAGCGTCAAATCCATGCTTTTAATACCCTTTTTCAGTCTAGGCTCCTAAATACACCTTGCATCACAAACACGATTAAAACAGGGCGTTAAACAATATCATGCTCGTAAAATCAGGTAATAACTGGAGTCTAATATGCAATATTTGACCCTCAACACAAACCTCTCAGCTTCAGCTCTTGGTTGGCCATGAACCTGACCAGCTTGATCAAGAACTTGATACACACGGACAGATAATCAATCAAATTGTTCAAAAAGCCTTCTAATAACTTGGTTTTCATAGCCTAAATTAATGATTTGGTGTCACCAAACAAACAATATTCACCTTAAAAGAAAATTAAACAATATTACCATTCCAATGACTTAAACTTCATTTAATTAAGACCTAGATATGTGAAAATTAACATGAAACTCTAAAGCAAAAACAAATTTTTGATCATATGAAAGCGTTTTTCATTCAATTGTATCCTTTTATCAGCAAATTCAATTCCACCATCTCTGTAAAGATTTCAAGCCTCATTGCATCCTTTTACAATCAACTCTAAAATCATTTACATGAATTACTAGATTTCCTTGGTTATTGTTTACATCGCCAAAGACATCAATCTAATTACAAGAAATGACATAATCAACCATGTGACTAACAATATACCCAAACGCTCTCCAGCCTCACTTCCATTTTTTAACCTTTGGATATTTTAAGGGCATGTTTGGTAGAATCTTGAAAATTGTATTCATATTATTTTAGTTAATCATAATTAATTAGAGATTATGATTATTGGATCTCAAGGCTCTTTTTAATCTTCATTGAAAACAAATACAGTCTCTAAGATAATTATGATCAAGCATCTACCAAAATGCCCTAAAGCTTCAATTTTAAAAACATATATAGTATTCAATCCAAAAGTGTGTTCTCACAAGCACGGTAGGAGAGGAATGCAAAGAACTCAGCCCCAGTGAGATGTAAAGCTTACCATTCATCATGTGGGTCCCACTATGAACTTGAATTGACCCAAAACTAAGGCAGTCTACTTATTAGGTCGGCTACATGTGAATGTTGAATATTTCTGTTAGACAAATAGGCATTTACTTGTGACCGTCCATCTTCCATATTCACTGCATGCAGTACCCTATTAATGCCTTGGATATTTTACATGTGTGTGCAGTTGGCATGTACGGGGGAGACCCTTCCAACCATCTCATTCCTGTGAGTCTGGCTAGGGTGAGCTAATGGTAGGATCATATAGTAACATGGGAAAAAGAGAATCTTGTTAGGGGCCTTGCACAAAACCTTAGGATCTAGCCCCTCAAAACAAACCAGAATTATGGAACAATAATGCAATGAAAAACAATCAAAGCATAAACCACACGACACCAGGGATTTTACGTGGAAAACCCTCAAAGAGGTAAAAACCACAGGACCTCGTCCAGATCAACAATCCACTATAAAGCAGAACGTTACAACCAATCAAAAGTACACACCGCTTGGATCAAACCTTCTTCACTCACGCAGGAGTGGATAAACAAAAGAGAACAAGAGAAAAATGGAGAGATCTCACCGATCACGAGGATGTGGAAGCGTTGAGATATGGTAGATCACCTCTACGAGTATAGCCTCCCTTCCACAAGCTTCCTCTCTCTCTTTCTCCCTCTCTCTCACACCTTTGATAACCCTAACCCCTCTTAGAGTACCTTTAGGAAACCCTAAAATCCCTTGGAATACACCCCAATCCCGGATACACCCATATATATAAGAATAAAAAGAGGTGTAACCCAAATAGGAAATAAAATCCGCAAAATCTGCATTTTCGCAATCGCATATGCGGAACTCGTCGATCATATCGAAGGTCTCTCGATAACAGCTTCGATATCATCGACAGGTCTCTCGATGATATCGGAACAAGACCAAAACTGTCCAGCGACCAGGGGTGGAAATTTCAACAATTATCGATCATATCAACCCACTCCCAATGACAGCCTCGATATGATCTGAAAGTCTCTCGATTATATCGACAGGACAAAAAACAGTCCAGCAAACCAGCAGTGAAAAATTCTGCAATATCGATGATATCGAAACCTGTTCAATTTCATCGATACCAATAATGAGGAGAAAAATTCCCATCAAATCTCTCCTTTTTTGACTCAGGAGGAATCCACCTTCTTCAAGCTAGACCGGTTTCTACAAACCTCAAACTTGCCCTTGAGCAAAGCCTTGGTCATCATGTCTGACCCATTATCGTCCGTGTGGACCTTCTCAAGCTGTAACACCTTCTGTTCCAAAGTATCCCTGATCCAGTGATACCGAATCTCTATGTGCTTCGACTTGGAGTGCTGACTTGGATTCTTGCTCAAGTGTATAGCACTTTGACTATTGCAATAGACCACGTGCTGCTCCTGCTTCAGGTTAAGTTCCTGTAGGAACCTCTTCATCCAAAGCATCTCTTTACATGCCTCTGTGACTGCAATGTACTCACCTTCTGTCGTCGACAATGCTACGACCTTCTGTAGCTTGCTCTGCCAAGAAACTGCTCCTCTTGCAAACGTGAACATGAACCCCGATGTAGACTTCCTAGAGTATGTCGCTTGCCATATCTGCATCTGTGTAGCCCTCTAACACAGGTTTACCATCACCATAACATAAGCTCAACCTGGATGAGCCTCTTAGATACCGCAGTATCCATTTCACTACTGCCCAATGTTCTTCACCAGGATTGGCAAGATACCAGCTCACAACACCAACCGCATATGCTATGTCTAGGCGTGTACACACCATAGCATACATCAAACTTACTATAGCTGACGCGTAAGGTATCTTCTGCATCTCTTCCACCTCTGCCTTCGTCTTGGGACACTGCCTGTAGCTCAATTTAAAGTGACCATCCAGTGAAGTACTGACCGGCTTCGCTGCATTCATATTGAACCGCTCTAGGACTTTCTCAATATACCGCTCTTGTGATAGCCAAAGCTTCCTGCTGCTTCTGTCACGGGTTATCTCCATTCCTAGGATCTGTTTAGCCGGGTCCAAGTCTTTCATCGTAAAAGACTTACTCAACTCCTATTTCAGCTTGTCGATCTTCTTGATGTCTTTTCCCATGATGAGCATGTCATCAACGTATAAGAGCAGAACTAAGAAATCACCATCTGAGAACTTGCGCGTGAACACACAATGGTCCGATTCCGTTCTGTCATACCCATGTTTCAACATAAACGAGTCAAACTTCTTGTACCATTGTCGTGAAGCTTGTTTCAGCCCATACAAGCTCTTCCTCAGCCTATACACCATATGCTCTTTGCCCTTGACTTCGAACCCCTCTGGTTGGTGCATGTAGATCTCTTCTTCCAGCTCACCATAGAGAAAGGCAGTTTTAACATCTAACTGCTCTATCTCCATATCCATGCTAGCCGCCAACCCAGGCAACATCCGTATGGATATCATCTTCACCACTGGTGAGAGTATCTCCTCGAAGTCTATGCATTTCCTCTGACCAAAACCTTTCACCACAAGTCTGGCCTTGAATCTCATCCATAAATTCTTCTGCTCAATCTTCTTTCTGAACACCCACTTGTTGCTCAAAGCTTTCTTACCCTTTGGCAGTTTCACCATGTCATAGGTGTGGTTCTTATACAAGGATTCTATCTCTTCTTGCATAGCTTTCAACAACTCCCCCTTATGCTCGTCGGCTAGGGCCTGAGAGTAATCTTCTGGCTCTCCCCCATCGGTTAGCATAATGTACTCATGCGGTGAGTACCTCTTGGACGGTTGTCTATCCCTAAATGACCTCCTCACCTGTGGCTCAACAGGTAGATCAAGTGGGGGCTGCTCCCCTGGTCCATCTTCTGAAGGAACTCCCTCGTCCTCTGCACCTTACTGTACTCCTCCGTCATCAGGCACCATAGGAGGAGTAACCGAATCCACGTTCTCTAGCTCACCTGAACTATGCTGGTTCTTCTTTAGCTTACCAATGTCTTTTATACACTGGTCTTCAAAGAAAACCATATCTCTGCTCCTGACGAACTTCCTCTCGGACGGATCTCATAATCTGTAACCGAACTTTTCATCACCGTACCCCAAGAACATACACTGTTTGATCTTCATATTGAGCTTGGACCTCTCGTCCTTTGGTACGTGAACGGATGCCCTGCATCCAAACACCCTGAGATGATTGTACGATGGATCCTGTCCAGTCCACACCTTCTCAGGTACTCCATTCAATGGGTCTGATGGAGACTTGTTTATCAAATATACTACCGTGTGCATTGCTTCTCCCCAGAACGTCTTGGGCAATTTCGCATGGGATAACATGCATCTGATTCTCTCAACAATGGTGCGATTCATTCGCTCAGCTACACCATTATGTTGGGGGGTCTTGGGAACCATCTGTTTATGCAGTATACCCAGGGACTTGCACTACTCATGAAAGTCGCCAATGTATTCACCACCATTGTCAGTGCGCATGCACTTCAATGATCTACCTGTCTCTCTCTCGACCATAGCATGAAACAATTTAAACACACCAAAGACCTCGTCCTTAGATTTTAAAGCATAAACCCAAACCCTCCTAGATGCATCATCTATAAAAGTGACAAAATACAATGCCCCACCCAAGGTTTTTGTCCTCATAGGACCACAAACATCAGAATAAACCAAATCTAATGCATGCACTTTATTAACATGAGAAGCAGATTTAACAAATGAAACTCTATGTTGTTTCCCTGATAAACAATCAAGACAGGTTTTGAGAGGTGTACCTGTCACGTCCGGAAGGAGCCGCTTCCTTGCTAGTAGATGAATCCCTTTTTCACTCATATGGCCTAGACGCCTGTGCCACATGTCAATAGCTGAATCTTCCGCTGCGTTCAACCCACCCTTGCACATACTGACACTTGCCTTGTAAAGGGTGCAACACTTCTTTCCTCTAGCTGTGATCAACGAACCCTTGATGAGCTTCCAGTGCCCACCAGCAAACCGGCTTTCATAGCCATCATCATCCAACCTTCCCGTCAACATCAAGTTGAGGCGAAGGTCTGGGATATGCCTCACATCTTTGAGAACCAATGTGCAGCCCACATCGGTCTTCACACAAATATCACCGACTCCCACGATTTTTGATACGCCAGAATTTCTCATCTTCACAGTCTCATAGTCACCTGACTTGTAGCTTGTGAAGAAGTTCCTGCGTGGAGTCGCATGAAAAAAAGCTCCCGAGTCTATCACCTAGTCGGTATCCTGACTCGTAGCCGTGAGACATACATCATGATCTACAGAAAGAATAACTACAACGTCGCCATTTGAAGCGACCGCAGTGGAATCTGATTCATCTTCCTTCCCTTTTCCTTTCTTGTCGTTCTTCTTACCATGACATTCATGCTTGTAGTGGCCCTTCTTGCCACAATTCCAGCAATCAACATCCTTTCTGTTACTCGACTTGCCTCTTGATTTATCTCGGGCCTTCCCGTCCTTCCTGTTCTTTCCTCTCCCCCGTTCCTGTGTCACAAGAGCCTCTTGTTGAGTAGACCCCTGAGACTTCCTCCTTGTCTCCTCATTGAAGAGACAGCTACTAACCTGTTTCATGGATACCTTTCCGTCTGGCGCGAAGTTACTTAGAGACACCACCAATGTCTCTCAACTATCAAGCAATGAACTAAGCAATAACAAAGCCTGCAATTCATCATCCAGGACCATCTTCATAGAGGAGAGTTGGTTCACTATATTACTGACCTCATTCATGTGCTCGGCCACAGAACCACCACCCTTGAACACTTGAGATTCACAAGTTGCCTTATCAGAAAAACTTTATTACCGGCTGTCTTCCTCTCATACAACCCTTGTAATTTCAGCCATAGGCTAGCGGCTGAGGTTTTCATAAACACATGGTGGAACACAGAATCATCCAACCATTGTCTAATAAACCCCACTGCCTTTCGGTCCATCTTCTTCCAATCATCATCAGTCATATCCTTGGATTTTACTGATATGCCTAAAATTGGAGAATATAGGCCCTTGCAATAAAGCAAGTCCTCCATCTTAGCCTTCCATATGGTCCAGTTAGAACCATTGAGGTTGATCATCCTTGATGAGCCACATTCCATAATTCAAAACCGATCCTACCCGTTTAATGAACTTAGCTCTGGTACCACTTTGTTGGGGGCCTTGCACAAAACCTTAGGATCTAGCCCCCCAAAAAAAAACCAGAATTATGGAACAATAATGCAATAAAAAACAATCAAAGCATAATTAAACCACACGACACTAAGGATTTTACGTGAAAAACTCTCAAAGAGGTAAAAACCATGGGACCTCGTCCAAATCAACAATCCACTATAAAGCAGAACGTTACAACCGATCACAAACACACACCACTTGGATCAAACCTTCTTCACTCACGCAGGAGTGGATAAACAAAAGAGAACAAGAGAAAAACGGAGAGATCTCACCGATCACGAGGACGTGGAAGCGCTGAAATATGGTAGATCATCTTTACGAGCATAGCCTCCCTTCCACAAGCTTCCTCTCTCTCTTTCTCCCTCTCTCTCACACCTTTGATAACCCTAAGCCCTCTTAGAGTACCTTTAGGAAACCCTAAAATTCCTTGGAATACACCCCAATCCCGAATACACCCATATATATAAGAATAGAAAGAGGTGTAACCCAAATAGGAAACAAAATCCGCAAAATCTGCGTTTCCGCAATCGCATATGCGGAACTCGTCGATCGTATCGAAGGTCTCTCGATAACAGCTTCGATATCATCAAAAGATCTCTCAATGATATCGGAACAGGACCAAAACTGTCCAGCGACCAGGGGTGGAAATTCCAACAATTATCGATTATATCGACCCACTCTCGATGACAGCCTCGATATGATCTGAAAGTCTCTCGATCATATCGACAGGACAAAAAACAGTCCAGCAACCAGCAATGAAAAATTCTGCAATTATCGATGATATCAAAACCTGTTTGATTTCATCGATACCAATAATGAGGAGAAAAATCCCCATCAAATCTCTCCGCCCCAAAATAGCAACTGGACCAGCACCCTTTGTCTTTCTTTCAATACTAGAATTTCTTCCATGTTTCCTATGTCATCCATCATGAGGAACGCCAACATCCGTATCCAAAATGATAAGCATGCCATTTCAAAGCCATGGTCAAGCAAGGGGGGTAGGTCGTCCACTTCACGGTAACAGTCCTTAAATGGGATAGAAACAAGCGTCATCAAGATAAGGACATGACCTTTCCCTTATATGTACTTTGTTCATGTAGAGGAGATGCATGTGCCCCTACAATCCAATCAGTGACATTTTTTTCTTTCACGACTTGTCTTATGTTTTTTGTTTTTGTTTTTGTTTTTTTTTTTAATTTTTTTAATTTTTTTAATTTTTTTTTTGGGTAGTTACAAAATCAATACAATATTTGGGATCCATGCAACATAAGGAGAGGAGGCTAAGTCCTACACCCACCAAGAGAAAGAAAACTGAGTCCCATTTTTGGACTTTGATCCAGAGATATTGGCCTTTGGGTGGAGAGAGAGAGAGGTTATGAAAATTGCACGAAACTAATAAACAGTGGAGTATTTAGTCAAAGAGGAGAGTAAAAGTTGGCAGAAGTTAGGCAAGTCCATTACGTCAATTAGCATACATATTTGACTATATAACTATTCACTGTGTAATTCCTTCTCTTAATCTCATCACTCGTCAATAATTCCAACCATAAAGAAAGCATCCTTGTTTCATCGTTGCTTCACCAGAAAAAAAAAAAAAAAAAAAAGCAAGCAAATAAGAAAAATAAGAGAGTGAGAGAGAGAGGATTTATGTTTTCTAATTTCATTTTCTAGCCTACCCTTGCAAAAGGAAAAGAAACAAGAAAGTAAAACGTATCTTATTATCAACTTCAGCTCTGCAAAATCTTATATTTGCAGAACAACATCACCATGAAATTCTACTAGTATTTAATTATCGTGATTTATGCAGTCCCATGTATTACTCCTTACATCTCATAATTGAACATGAAGAAAAATCCAATGGGGATTCTTAATCAAAACCCAATTTCAAATCCGATGAGCCCTCAATATTTACCAAGTGATAAATAATGCTTGGATATTTCATGGATGAACCTTCTGTAAGAAAATTAAGCCAACATAAGCCCCCAAACAAGTAAAATGGGAAAAAAATGGATAAAAAATTCTAAAACTCACAGTAAAAATAGTCACACAGAAGCATCCCAAAGCATGAAAGAATAAGAAAAATATATATATACATATATCCCACATGCTTGAATGTACATGTATTATACGTATACAGTCAGCAGGAACAACATTCCCAACAAAATATGAAAAAAGTAAGAAAAGATTATCCTCCCTGGCATCGTAGTGGCGTCACATTGAGCTGGACAAATTTTTATGAAATAAGAGATTCAATTGCAGTTTAGGTTTGCTGCAATATGTCCCCAAACCTTAGGACTTGAGCATTTGAATCTAAATCTCGACTTGTTTGATAGATACATAACAAGCAAAATCTCTAGATATATAACAAGCAAAATCTATTAAATTGGATTATTTCAACCCTTTGACATTTAGCTCTTTTGCTTTGAAAATGGATGGTCATCAAAGCCTTTATGTCATCAAAGTGTTGAAATATTTAATTTGGTAAATTTTATGGGTATCAATAAACAGTTTGGTTCATTTATTAAAACAAAAACTCAACTTCAATACATTAAGATCTATCCAAGCAAACCTCTTTGTTATTTATCTATTTGTATTTTACATGACAAGTGATGTGAGAAGAGTACCATAACAAGGAGATGAAACGTGAGATGAAACTTCTATTCATAGTACAAATGTTAAGACGCAGGACACAAGACATTCCAGATAAAAATTTTATCTATTTAATTTCTAGATTATAATTGGAACGGGAAGCCTCATCATAACCATTCAAAAAAGATTTATATGATACAAAAATAAAACTACCCATCAAAAAATAATAGAACGCGAAGCGACTATCAAGGTCCATCCCCTGAGGCCAACACCTCAAGAACCTCCTACCTCACATCAAGACAAAAATAAAATAAATTTCTGCCCAACCCAAAACCTTAGAAATCTCCAACTCTCAATATTCTCCACATATGTACAACAAAAGGATATCCTACCTGCTTGGGAAAATTTATCCTCACAGGTTCTAGACCATGCACATGGTGTATGTTTATGTCAATACAAACTGTTCAATCATCGATCCGGGAAGAAAAGGTTCGAAGCTACTAAAATTCGATAAGTGGTGCTTGTATGACATTTTTACATGGTTAGATTGTTGGATCAATGCGATATTTAGTCCATGGTCCCTTTGTGGAACCTTATGATGATTGAACAGTCTGGATCATTGTACAACTATGTAGCATGAATAGTATAAATAAAGAAGAACCCACATAAATAACAACTATAAAGAAAATGAAAGAAATGATGGGGCACTCCCAAAAAGGTAAAATTCAATTAAAAATAGCATACCCTTTCCGTTTCTTCAGCTGTGAGATTATAGGGTTTCCTAAGGAAGCCCTAACAAGCGAGCGAAGAGGAAAACCAGTGAAACTGAGACTAAGGTTTTCTCATGCTCCCACCAATGGGTGAAACTACCACATGACCTGGTTCTTTCCACGAGGGTTGTGGAAGAGAAGAAAAATCAGATCATGCTGGCAGCTTCAACCGCTAGTGGTGCACGATGATAGAATAGGCACCACACCAGAGAGAGAGAGAGAGAGAGAGAGAGATTATATTTTCTAGCCTTCTTCTCATTCTCCTTATCCGTGAAGAGAGGGGGAGAAGAGGAATATAATAGAGGTGAGAATGAGGGGTTGAATGGCTCTTATATCTTATATTAGTCTTTTGGTTTTTAGTTTATTAGCTATGCATACTGGAAAAGCTCTCTCTCTCTCTCTCTAAATAAAAAGGATGTGGTCCCATAAAAAAACAAAGGAGAAATTGAATATTGTCATACCCACGCCACCACCATGCAGGTTCGAGAGATGAGGGTTTTATATTTGCTAATGTTATTAATGACTTTAGGAAGGTTGGAGGGGGCCCTTTCATGCATATATATATATATATATATATATATATATATATATATATATATATATATATATATATATATAGATATATATATATATATATACACATACTCATTTGATATTGTGGTTGTGCATAATTATTTTTGTACCTTGTATACTATTATTGGGCAATTGGCATACATGTACCTTAATCCATGCCTTCCTAAAAATAGTCCTAATATAGATTTGCTATGTCTCAATAATATTATTGACCACTTTTTTTTTTTTTTTTTCATTTCAACCGTCCATTTTTATGGCCAGTAATCCGGATATCAAATTGGTTCTTGAATGTGGTTTTTTGTATTATTGCTGGTTACAGTGGGCCCAACTATTTGCACTGTATGAATAGGCTTACAAGCATGCCACGTCTACAGTGGCTGTGTGCCTGGCTGCGAGAGTATGGATGTTTTAATCTGGCTGAGTATCATCATCAAAGCTTTTAGCTTCATGCATCTTCCCATCTCACTCATGGAAGATATTCTCTCTCTGTCTCTCTCTCTCTCTCTCAACCAAAAAAAGTGCTCAGAAATGCGAGGGATATAAGGGGGACCATGAGTGCATGACTTCTTATGTGTTGCATAAGGTTCACACAAAAAGAAGGAAAAAGGCATCTTAACCTAACAAATCATGTGACCCTCTCACCCTCTCTCATCCTTGTTATGTGATGTTCATTTATTTCCTTCTCGTAGGGTTCTTTTCTTTTTTCAGGGATAATGACTTCTTTCCTAACCTTAGCCTGCATTTCCTCCATGTCAGTGACCCTATTATTATGTAAAAGAAAAGAAAAAAGGACTTGAGACACAATCATTAATTTGGAAGCTTTGAAAGATTAGTCTGTACCAAAATCAAATTGTAGAGGTAGTTAAGACCATAGTTTAAAATCTTTAAAACAAAAAAAAAAAAAAAAAACACTTGACTCGATTCTCATGAGATTTAAAAAAAAAAAAAAAAAATTACGTGTGAACTCAACTCTATTAGATTTTACCATGCCTCCAGAAGAACTCGATTTGGTCAGGACTCAATCTTAAGTCAACTCAACTAGACTTGGGAAAAACTTGGCAAAACTTGATAAAACTCAACTTCGTGTAAGATGACATTAACTATATATTGTTTATACTTTTAAATATTATATATTTCTGAAAAAACTCAGGCCAATTTTTTTAGAAACTCATCTAAATTTCAAGTAGACAGTGAATGAGTCTGTTTTTCAAAACTATGCTTAACATAAAAGAAATGACAAGGGCCCCTTAAATGAAATCCCCTTGATTTTGATTTCCTACCGCATATATATATATATATATATATATATATATATATATACTGATGTGCAGAAAATCGAGGGGTAACAAGTGCATGGCGGAAAGGGAAGGTAAAAGATCATCATCTTCTTGCTCTATATGATAAACCTTGAATTCATTAGGAACCTTGAATTGACAAGGTAAAGAAAGCTTCTAAAAGAAAATTAAAATATTATTGAGAAACATAGATAAAATATTTTTATATAGTAGTTGATATGCCTTATATAACTCTAAATTTATAACTTTCCATTGTAGTAAACTTTCCTAAATAGTAAACTTATTAAAAATTGTAAAACTTCTAAACTAAATCAACTTCATTGATATGACTTAAACAATGATTTTAAGGGGGCATTTGGATCATAGGAACAAGTAGCTGATCTTGGTTTCTACTTTCTTAACAGGTAAATATGTTTGGTAAACAACGTACCAGCAAAAACTAGAAAAACATGTTTGGTTTCCAACATCATAAGTGTTTATCCCACAAGTCCATTTAATTCCCCTCACATCCACCATCCATCATGTGGGGCCAACCTTTGATGTTGATCGTTCATTTTGTGGGACCTACTTTGGCTATGGGTCATCCACCATGTGGGGCTCACTTTAGATGTGGGCAATTCATCATTATGAGCCAACCTTTAATGTGCACCATCCATTATGTAGGGCCCACCTTTGATGTTGGTCATCCATCATTTGGAGACTACCATCAATGTTATTGTCCATCACGTGGGGCCCACCTTCAATATCCATAGCTCACTATGTGGAGCCCAGCTTTTATGTGGACCGTCCGTTATGTGGGCCCCAGCTCCAATGTGTGCCGCCCATAATGAGGGGTCCACCTTGGATATGGCCAACCTTTGATATGGACCGTCCATCATGTGGGGCCCACCTTGATGTGGATCATCCATCATGTGGAGCTGACCTTTCATGTGAACTGTCCATCATGTGCACCCCACCTTCAATAATGTGGGTTGCTCATTATGCGAGGCTCATCTTGAATGTGAGCCATTCTTCATTAGAGACTAATCTTCGATGTGGACAACCCATATCATGGGGCCACCTCCCTAGCCATGTACCTTGATTTCTCTCAATTCTAGCCCTCCATACAATTATCCACATACCTTGATTTCTCTCAATTCTAGCCCCCCATACAATTATCCTTTAACTTGTCCTATAGATAAAGAATTAGTAATTGACCGAATGGGTAACCACTACAAATCAATATTAGTAAATGACAAAACTTAAACTAAAGCGGGGTTTTATGTAATGATACTAAAATTACAAGTGATTTTGAGAAAATTTTAAAAACACCCTCATGTTTAGAAGAAAATTCATTTTTGTCATGACATTGGTGTTGTTTTGTTCTGAATTGTATCTAATTCTTTATTAGGTATAGAGAGCCACATCATAGCATAGCTATATACATTAAGTGGTCCAAAAGTAACCATCTTGTCTGGAAAAGTCACAAAGGAATTGTCGTGTGTGGGGCCTTCTTAATGAGAGCCTATCCCCTAAGGGTGCCCCCATTATCACTCCTCATGCCATCCCATCTTCCCCTGAGCATACCACATTTATAGGAAATCTGTACTGTGCAAATGGTAGACCCATCATGAATATCAACCTTCTCTGAGATCTGGCTGATCTACTCTTTAGATGGGTCACATCTGAATGTTGAATTATATGGTTGGTCGTCCTTTGGTCACAAAAATGTTGCCCACCTGATCAGAAGAACAGGCTGATTTTTTTGGCAGGTGATCTCCACGGTGAGGCATACAGTTTTGATGGTACAGATTCAATGGGAAAGATGAGAGGGTGTAGGGAGCAATCATGCAGGCACTTGTAGGTTATCATTTCATCTTCTTAATTTAGGATTTTTCTTAGTTTTTTTAGTGCTCTCAACCACCAAATAGCATCTGATCAGCCAGTGGTAGCGTTCGTTGAAAAAGGGGACGATTAAGAGCACCCGAAATTATGTACTGCGAGTAGGGGTGTCCCATGGGCCGTGTCGGGCCTAAAAATCAGAATTTTGAACAGCAAGGCCCGAAACAGTTCAAAATTCGGGCCGAGACCATCCCAGGCCGGGCCTCTTGACAGCCCAAACTGCGAGACAGCAACCCAGCATGTGGCCAGTCCTGGTCGATCGGGATCATTCGTTAAATAGGCCCACCTTGGAAGTACAAAGATCTGTTGATTAGCTGATAAGGTGAGCCCCGCCACGGCTTTGAATTGGACAATTAAAATAAAAGGCCAACGATACATTATATGCAATTGAAAAAAAGTCAATTAATTGAATGGTTATGATTGGTTGATTGGCGTGAATTTGGTATTGCTGGTAATCTATAGTTGGGCCCACGGGATGATATTGCCAACCACTGAAGATGGTCATATGTGTGGGTTGTAGCAATGATTTGTTGGGAGACATGGTAGAGCAGGAAGGACTGGAACATGGTGGAGCTATCTCTCCACCGGACACACGGCAAGGTGATGTATTTGTTGTTGATGTTTTAAATATATAAACAGCAGGGTTTGATGATGCCATTGGCAAACTACTTGATGTTATTGAGCAGATATCAATATTATCAATTGATACTCGATGCCATCAAAAAAATTTCATACTATTCATGTTTTATTGTTGAAATGTTTTGATGTTTTTTCCGATGACATTATAAATGTTCAATGTTATTAAAGTCTCATCAAAGGTATCATCAAGCGCGCACATAGAATTGCATAAATTCGAGATTTATTTTCTATTCCGATTAAGATATAATTTTATACTATATATATCAGGTGTAATTAAGAGTTGGATATCAAAAGATGTATTCTATATTTTCTAAATTCATTCTTAAGGATTTCTAGGGCATAACTTGTCTTGTGAGTAGGATTCGAGGCTTATTTAAATTAATAATTTCTATAATTTATAATGTTTTGCTTTCATAGTGAATTACAGTAACTTTGTGCCGTGGTTATTGGCTTTGTTTGTGTTTGAACTTGATTGTATGATCAGAGTACTTTCCTTGATTCATCCATGTGTTCATACACAGTTCCCAACTGTATTGATGGATCCCAGGTACCACAATTGATGGCTTAAATTCTAAATATATAACCCTACAATTCTATCAATTACTTTGTTTACAGTTAGCTGTTTTTGTCTTCTACCGTCACTTTAATGGCCACAGATTAGATGGATAGGATTGTCTCACAGGTACCATTTTTGAAACAGAAGCCACCCATCCTAAGCTGTTGCATATGAGCGGACCCGATTTGAACATTACCCCGCCATGTGTAATGTACAAAGATTGTTGTACCGTACTCCGTTTCTTCCAGCTTCACCATATCATCTTCCTGAATTCTTCCAAGTCCAAAACATGATGTCTTACGCTACGGGAAAACGTTTTAATAGTCCACGCGAGTAGTTCTGGGGCCTCCATTGTAGATGGGCCTCACCTTCAATCAGTGGAGCTGTTCATCCTGCAGGTCCCACCTTTGATGGCCCATGATGCAAAAATCCACTGATTGCATAAACTAGCCTGTCTCATGCACTCCCACTAATGCATTCAAATTATCAGCAAAAACATACATAAAATCCAATTGTTTACATTCTACATGCAAAAATAATCTAAATGGTCAGGAAACACCCTCGTTTCCAGAAATGTTTTGCAACATAAGCTATCCACAATGTGGGCCACTAGATGGATGGTTCTGATCGAAATGGGTGGGCCCAATTTCTCAACTAAAAAGTCTTTTGGGAACATGGATGTCAACGTCAACGAAAACAAGGAGATGATTCCATCCCCACAAAAAAGAAAAGGTAAAACAAGGTGCTGATTGCCGTTTTAAAGTCATTTTAGCATCTTTTAACTTAGGGTGCGTTTGGTTGCACCAAATATTACGAAATTTCTTGATTTGATGCAAAAAGATTTCATGATATTTCATGAAACTTGGTGCAACCAAACACACGATTATAGAGTTACCAACTTCTTTAAGTAGACAAACATCAAATCTATGTCTAAGGGGAGTTATAGGATCTTGCATCCAAAGATACACATGGATTTTAAATTTGTACAAGTGGGGCCCATTGTTAGATCATCCAGACATCGGTATAATTCACCCACCATGGATGGACCATGCCACAGCCCCATTTTTTTAGTTGAATGTGGACCCCCCTTTTTGTGTGCTTTTCATCCTAACCGTTTATTCGCGGGTCACAAAATTGAAAAGTTAGGATTGTCCTGTTGAGGATATTTTTAAGGGCAAAGGTCCATCACAGGCCCCAACGAACCAATGGTCTTGATTGCTTAATGATGGGCCCCCACTTGTAGAAACTCAAAAAAACTGATTATTCTGGTAATATCATTCTACTGTTGCGTCCATGACTGAAATGCATGCCCAGCATCATCTATGCCCTAAGGATATGCACATTATTCACGGATTTTCTGTTGGCTGTAGATAATGGCAACCGTTGTTCTGTCACCTAGGTGGCAGATCATAAATTTTCAATTTTCGTCTGGAAAACCAACGGTCAAAATACGACAGAAGTCCACATAACCAACAACTGTACCACAACTTGCAGTACAGTGACATCTTTCCCGCCAACATCCACCTGTTCGGAAAATCATCACCATTAAAATAACCAGATCCACCATCCCGAACACCTTTCTCCAAAAAATAGGCTGGTGACATAGGGAGGACGTGTTGAGGTCGAGCACCGTCTTCCTTGAGGGGATAACTACTCTGAATTCACTGAGCTTATATAGACTCCTCACAAAGATGCCTCAAATTCGTGAGGAAAATAAGAAATAGAAAATATTTTTTTAAAATTACAAATAAATTGATTGATTATTAAAAAGGAGGTTACAACCCATAAATAATAATATGAACCCTGGGAAAAAGTTTCAGAATCAAACTACAACTAAAACTCCAAAAAATCGTGACTTACTATAAATAGTAAACTTACTAACAGTTTATAAACAGTCGTGATTTCTACTAGACCTCATGATTTTTGGCCAAAAATAGTAAGTGTCTTGTTTGGCTCAACCATGTTACTCTCCTAATTTTTCTAAGAACTTTTCATGTTGGACACAACTCCTAAAGCCTAACAGATGAAGAGTTAGGATGAAATTAAAACTTACTATAAATAGTAAAAACGAAAATAAAATGAGATTTCGACCGTTGATTTGATTGCTGAATCTCGCAAATCCGGCTAAAGTAGCTTCTCCTACACAAAAATCATATATGGCATGTCAGATAACTCATTTTGGTTTGCGAGATATGCCCGTTTTAAGTTTCTGATGGTTCGGATCACTTCTGCCTCTAATTGGGCCTTCTCTAGTCCATCTTGGCCATGAAATTGTCCGCGACCCGCTCTACATCAACTGGTCAGCTCAGTAAGTGGTTTCAGCTTGTATGTTGAGTCAAACCATCGGCTGTCCCGCCTGATTAGTGGACCAGCCTTATTTTTGTGCCATGGCCTACTGTTTTAATGGTTTGGATGTCCCACACATGCATGCTCGCAGGGAAATTCTCATTGGACCACAAGTTGGTGTTCAGTTGCCTGCAGGTGATCATTTCTTGCATCTAAAACCTCTCAAAGTTGACTAATCTAACCTTCCATACCTTAATTTCAAGATGGTTTGGCTTTAGAGTCATGTAATAAATATCGAGAGCATTTTGAAATTATGGTAATATTCTCACTATATATTCACAAAACAGCATTTACTCAAAAGAACTCCAAATTTTCCTAACACCATAAAAAATATATGGCTCATGCAAGTTTTCTAACCCATCCACCAGTTTCCAATTTTGGAGTCCACATACAGATTGGAGCAGATTTTATTTTTGGGTAAACATGTATAAGATTAGACCAACATGACAGATGGATTAGATCTCACCTATATATGGCATGCTGGCACATGTGTGGCATGTACATAAGCTTCATTGCATCTCCATGCGCACTTAACAAAGCTCTAACTAAATAATGCCAAAATTTTCTTACAGGCCATGCTTTCTAAGGGGTGCAATTACCAAAATATTTTTTTAATTAATAATTAAGAATTGTGGGGTCGCCGTGCTATGTAAATGACATCCAACCCATGTAGTGTATAAATCCCACTATGGCAATCACAACAAGCAAAGTAACTGACAGATCAAATCTGCCAAATGTGAATTTAGATGCTTTTGGGTAGTGTATGCTGTTTTTTATAGTGTGGTCCACCTTATAATGTAGGCTGTTTTTTTTAATAGTGTGGTCCACCTCATAATGTATGTTGTTTTTTTTTTTATAGTGTGGTCCACCATATAATGTATGTTATTTTTTATAGTGTGGTTGACCTTATGATTTGATAAAATGGGTGGGGTGTATGTCATACACATACCACATAAGCCCAATAATTCCTCACTTCACGACTTTTTAAATAAAAATAATAATAATTGAGGGTATTTTGTAATTGCTGTCCTTAAAAACCACAGCAGTGGACTTTCCATATTGTTGGAGGCATTGGTTGGTAAAATCTAAATTCCCACAAGCTAAAAATCACTTTAAAAATATAAAAAAATAATAAAAAATAAAAAATAAAAAAAATAAAAAAATAAAAAAATTAGTTAATACATTTTTGAAACAATATTTTATCCAAATGTATGCAAGAACTCTAAATTCTCAAAGTATTTTGCAAATCTTGTTACCAAGAAATTTTCCTTCTCACTTTAGGTTTGGATCACCTCAATTAAGTACGGACACGGTCTTTAAATTACTTTCATAAAGGCAATTAAATAAATCATAAAAACTAACCTAGTGAAAATTGATGGGAATTTGTTTAATAAGAAATCTATATTAAATAGCGAACTAGAAATTGAGAAATCCTCTTATCTAATTGGTTGGACAATGATGACTATAGATATCCCAGTAGATAACTTTCAAAATGTCAGGTGAGATTAACATTCAACCATCTAGTAGGTTCGCTACCATGAGCATAAATCAGCCCCATCCACTCATCAAGCGGATCACACTTGTATTTCATCTTTAATCAGCAAGCTCACTTGATGGGTGGATGGGGCTGTTCGAATAAACGTCATATGCACATGATATGTTGAAAGTAGTCCACCAGTTAGATGGTAACTTTATTGGAAGAAGAGATTTCTTTTTGACCAATAGAAATTTTAAAAAATACATAATAAAGAAAATACTATTGAAATAAATAAATAGAGAAAACGGGCAAACCATAGTATAGCGATTTACATTATTCCTTTTTCACTATGTCTATGTACTCATGCCGATCGCAAAGGCTGAAACATGAAGAAGCAGCTCAATACAATTACCTGATCTCTCTCTCTCTCTCTCTCTCTCTCTCTCTCTCTCATAAGGAAATGCTCACGTGCGCACCAGTTCCAAACTTTTTGAGAACTCGCCTAACATGATGTGAACCCAAAATCTAGACAGTCTACCTGATGCAGCACCCCATGAAATCCCAAATTAAGGCTCAACTTTTACCCTGATCCAAAACTTTGGTGGCACATGGCAAATGGAAATAGTTTTCTCCCTTGATTTGCTTCTATTTTTTCATTAAGGCCCATATAGTGTTGGACCAGGTTGAAAGTTGGGCCCTAGGTATTTCATGGGGCATTGCATCATATGAATCATTCAAATTTTAGGCTCACATCACGTTAGATGAGTTCTCAAAAAAGTTCTCACGAGTTCCCGTGAGAACTGGTGCACATGTGAGCATGACTCAATGTATGTGTGCCCATATGAGGCATGCTCACCAGCACACCTTTGCACACGTGTCATGGGCCCAAAATCTGAACAGTCCACATGATGTTGCACCCCTTGAAACCTTCGGGGCTCAACTTTTACCTCAATCCAAAACTTTGGTGGGTTGTAGCAAAGAGAAGAAAATCAAGGGATGAAATTGTTTCCTTTCACCATGGCTTACCAAAGTTTTGGATCAAGGTAAAAGTTGTCCCTCGAACATTTCATGGGGTGCTACATGATGGTCCAAATTTTGGGTTCATATCACGTTAGATGAGTTCTTTCTCACGAGAACTCGTGAGAATTGGTGAGCAATATATATATATATATTAGTTCTTATGAGGTCGAGCCGTATGGGCCCCACGGTGATGTGTGTCGAACATCTACCCCATTAGTAAGATGCACCATTCCATGGTGGGCCAGGGGCTTAAAAATCAAGTCAATCCGTGACTTGTGTGGGCCACACCAAGTACAAAAGTTGAGAGGGGTTACCCTCCATTACAACATTCATAATCATGTTTTGGGCCCACAGAGATGTTGTTCACATATCCTGCCCATCCATTACGTGTGTCCCACTTGGATGAGGGGTTAGACCAAGTTTCAAATACATCCAAATTTCATGTGGGCCCCACCAAGTGCTTTTATATGTTTTAGGCAGGTCTTCACATGATTTTAGATGGTATGGCCCACCTGAGTTCTGTATACGACTGATTTTTCAGATATCCCATAATTTAAAGGGGACCCATCAAATGCAGTGTTGATATTCGACACGCATCATGGTGGGGCCCACACAGCTCAACCTCATGGGAAGTGTGTGTGTGTGTGTGTGTGTAACCCTAAATAAACTAGAGTTTAGGTAAAACATCGTGTGAAATTATAAAATTAGGACTATGTTTTCTCCCCACCCAAACCCAATTGTAAATAAATGAATTGGTTTTAATCCTCTGAATCGTAAACTCGAATAACTCAACCTAAACAAATGGACTACAGCCTGACTCAAATATTCGCAGATCAGCTCTTGAGCAGAAATTTCTCTTGAGCAGAAATTTAAACCCAACAATCAGAAAGGTTGGTCTAAAAAACCTCCCTTCAAGACCTTGCCCATTTGAATCACTAATCTTTTGTACCTGTGGCACATTTAAAGATCTGGGGC
The DNA here is from genome assembly GCA_021015155.1 of Magnolia officinalis. Lineage (NCBI taxonomy): Eukaryota > Viridiplantae > Streptophyta > Magnoliopsida > Magnoliales > Magnoliaceae > Magnolia > Magnolia officinalis. Next base: position 66,336,458 of record JAJHSJ010000007.1, on the reverse strand, counting down.
TCTAACCTAGTGGACGCACCATGAATCGGCTCTATCAAAACATCACACTGCTTGGATGACCTATATGTTTACCCAATGAATATAGACCCTTGGTTAGACCATTCTCAAAAACCATTGATTGGAGAATGCTCGCCCATATGTTTGAACCTGCTTTAATGCTTTTCATGCATAATGAAGTGTCACATTCAAGAATCAAAAAGATGTTATAAAGTTATCTAGCAAGATTTTGTTAGAATCCGGTGCCTCCTATCACACAAGTTGTGGGGCCAGTTTCCACACCCAGATTACATCCTTATATTAATCCAAACTGTTCATGTTCTCATTACTAACATTTGAAAGCTATGGTCTTACTATAACAAATTTTCATTCATGATCTTGACCTTTGAATCTTGGATTTAAATATGAGACATTAAACATTCATCTCTTTCAAAAAAAAAAAAAAAGTTTATTACAATGGCCAGTGCAACATATAATTCAAACCAAGAACGGTTCAGATCATCATTTAAGATGCACCCACGGACGTAAAATCCAGCCCCATTACTGTAATGTGGTCAGGTTCACTGTACCCTATCAAAACCCTACTAGGAATGGTAGGGAGGATAAGTTCTTGAATCCTTTCTTAGTTTAGAGAAATAATCATGACTTTTTTAGGAGCAATGATCTAGAGGACTACATGAGGGGAAACCTTCCCATGTGCATAGTTTCATCTGGACTTGTAGGCATTCACAGCAATCAGATAGTTCTGAACATCCATGATTGGAATCATCTAATAAATACACATTTTTAAGGCAACTGGACTAATTGATTGCTGGGGCCAAATGAAACTATGTGCATTGAAAGGTTCCCATACACAATTTTTTGAAAATAGGTACTGCGTTTTAACGAAAATCTGCACTTGCTCCCAAACAGAAACTTTCAAGCTAAACAATGCATTCCTGAGAGAAATACACTCTCGAAGTGAGAATTGAATTCCATGACATGTAAGAGTTTTCAAATTATATATAAAATATACTTCTTCCAGAAATGTGCCAATTCATTTAGGAAAATGATATAGTAGATCAAGACCTACCGTAGGAGTAGGGGTGAAACACTGGCTGGTTATGTCAGGCTAATGGTCAACCCTAACCTAACCCAACCTCAACAGACAACCTAAGGACGAACTAAACCCTAGATCCAACCCAGCCCAAGCATTCACTACTCAACCCAAACAAAATTTGAATTGGGTTGTGTTATATCAGGTTGGGTTGTGTTAAGTCAAGTTAAATTGAGTAAGGCCATGTTATACATAATAACCAATATACTAATATATGAAGTGAAAGTATATCTCACCATCACCACTAATTTGAAAAAATTTAGACAATGGAAAAACAAAATTAGAGGAGATAATTGAATATTTTCATGTATTTTGTATCATTAAACAATGGAATTTATAGAAGAGGGGTTGAATCAAATCCACAATTCAAATCCCTTGATTAGGAGGCTAAACAAGAAAAAAAATTTAAAATACATTGAATATGAAAGGAAAGAGACAGAGGGCAATGGAAAGTAATGAATTTACCTAATACTCCCCCTCAAGTTGAGGTGTGGAGATCAGAAACGCCCAATTTGCCAATTAAGAGATGAAAATGGTCTCACCCAAGTGCCTTGGTGAGAAGCTCGCAAGCTGATACATGAGGGCACGTAGCATGTGCGGAGGATGCCAGAAGATAATTTTTTCCAGATGATGTGACAATCGATCTTTATATGCTTCATGCGCTTATGGAAAACATGATTATTGCTAAGGGAAGAGTGGCTTGATTGTCACAGTGAAGGCTCATTTGTTGAGAATGAGAAACTCCAAGATCTTGAATCGATCTTTATATGCTTCATGCGCTTATGGAAAACATGATTATTGCTAAGTGGCATTAGTCATGGCCTAATATTCAGCATCAACAGAAGACAATGAAATGGAACTCTCTCTCTCTCTCTCTCTCTCTCTAGTAGCGTGTGGATAACTTACCCAGTTGAAGTCCGAGTAAGCGGAGAGTTGAAAAGAGCTAATGGATGACAGAAAACTTACTTTGCCAGGATGGACTTGAGATATCATAAAACTCGAATAGATGCATCATAATGAGGTCAGCGCCGCTTGTGTATGAATTGATTGAGGGCGTTGACTGAATAAACAATGCCAAGTCTGGTGGTGGTTTAGTAAATGAGATGTCCAATAAGCCACCAATATATAGTGGTGTCTGGTAGGAGATCATCATGTTTGTCGTTCAAACAGATTTTGTTCCATGGGAAAGGAGGTAGGTCGAACTCCAAGATAACCATTGTTTTTTAGAATGTCAAGAAGATACTTCTGCTGGCTTAAAAAGATTTCTTAGGTGAGCGAGCCATCTCAATGCCTAAAAAAAAATTTAAGGACCAAAGGTCTTTAATGTGGAACTTGGTGTAGAGCAAGCCTTTCAATGAAGAGATTGCAAATGGATCATTTCCCATTAGAATAATATGATCGACATAAATAAGTACAGCAGTAAAGCTTGGTCTAGTTGAACATATGAAAAGGGAATAATCTGCAAGCGATTGTCGATATCCAACTTTTTTAAGTGCAAAGAAAAATTTCTCAAACTAGTTTCATGAAGAAGCTTGTTTGAGACATAAAGTGACTTATGGAGATGACAAACGCAGTGCCCCCCCTGTTGTTAGAAACCAGGAGAAATTAACGTATAAACCTCTTTATGTAGATCGCCATGAAAGGAATGTGTTGTAGACGTTGAGTTGATAAGTGACCAATGACGAATAGTAGCTACAACCAAGAGGCAATGAATAGTGATAAATTTGGCAATGGGTACAAACGTCTTATGATAATTTAAACCGTCGGTTTGATTATAGCCTTTTATCACAAATCTCTCCTAAGGATAGATCAAGGTATGTCAGTGCTGTGTTTGACCTGTACCAGTGCTGTGTTTGCAATCCGAATTAATTAAATTTCTTTCTAGAGGTAAATGTTGCAAGGTCCGAGTATTGGTTTGCTTCAAAACTTGTATTTCTACTGCCATTACTTCATGCCAATGAGAAAATTTTACAGCTTGAGAGTATGATATTTGCTTATTATAAAAAGATATAGCTGAAAGGAGAATGGAGGTGATGTAGTAGGAGATGGAGGTTGGGGAAGGGTGGGATAAATATAATCTATGAGATGGGAGGGTCATTTGATGATGGATGAGTATCGAGAGTTGGAAAGTCAGCATCATGATGTGGTTTAGGAATGGGCATTGGAATGACAAAAGGGGTGGTGTATTGGGTGTGGGAAAAGTATCTTTGAATGCAGTCAGAACAATTGTGACGATTGGTGCTAATTGTATGAGCATAGCATAAGTATTCAAATACACAAAGCTGATCATAAGTTAGCAATTGTTAAGCATTTCATGCACAGTTTTTCTGTCCAAGTTAGGAGTGGGTATGTGGTTGATTAGGTAAATGGCAGTCAGAACACATTCTCCCTAAAAAGATAAGGGTAGATGTGCCTAAAATTGCAAAGCTCAAGCTACCTCAAGGTATATATGCTGACGTCAAAGTGTCTCAACACAAGTACGCTGATGACTGATCCTATGTGCATAAAAAATTAATTGCATTTTATGGGATAGAAATTTTGTTCCATTATCGGTTCTTGTTGAACTTAACATTGGAATTGAGTCTGAACCATGGCATAAAAACGCTTGAGTGAGGAGTAAGCTTCATATTTGTAATTCATGAGGTAAACCCAAGTACATTGAGAGTAATCATCCACAATAGTGAGAAAATAAGGCGCTCCAATGTAAGAAGATGTGGAATATCCTCCCCAAATATCACAATGAATTAAATTAAATGCATGATTACTTTTATTAGAACTCAAGTGAAAAGGATGATGAATTTATTTAGCAAAATGACAAACATCAAAATCAAAATTATAAGAAAAAAATAATACTAAAAGTAGAAGAGAGACAAGAGAGGAGGGCTACAGAGGGGCGTCCTAGGTGCATGTGCCAAAGTCTGGAGACAAGAAGGTGAGTAGTGGGCATGGCTACGGGTGTAGTGGTTGGTGGCAGAATATAATGGTAGAGTCCATATCTTACTTCATGCACTCTAATCAGCTTCCTCAATGTCAAGTCTTAAAAAACACAGAAAGTTATTATATATATATATATATATATATATATATATATATATATATATATATATATATATCTATATATATATATATATATATTGAGACTCTCGGTTAGTTTGCTAACAAACAAAAGATTAAAATGAAAATTAAAAACACATAAAACATCATGTAAGGACAGATGTTTGGATAAATGAACAGGCTCAACATTAGGAGAAGACAAGCCCATAAAAGACAATAAGATGGGTGTCATGTGATCAGATGCCCCAGAAAATGATGATTACCAACAAGATTTGCAGAAGCTGAGTTCCCATTGGCATTTAGCAATGTTAACAGTTATCGATTCCAGGTAGGGGGTGACATGTCAATCTCTGTAGTGAAGTAGCAAGAACCTAATTGTATGGAGAAGAACCATGACAGAGTGATGTTGGCATGCACACAGTGTGTGAAGAGATGCTTTGGGCACTGAACCATAAGATGATTTTTTCTAAGTTGCTTTGAGCTCTACCCCAATTAGGTGGATATCTCACCAGGGTGTACCATTTTGCTTTAATGCATTCAAATTGTAGTGTATCTTGTGAAACATTTTACGATTGAGTATGGAAGACCATAGCATGTTATCATGAGAATTCCGAGCCACAAAATGAAGAAGTCTTTGCTTCTTCTTCTTTTTTTTTTTTTTTCTGATTGATGAAGACATAGGCTTTAATGATACTTGGAAGAGATCCATAGCTAGAATTTGATTTTTAATGGAAGAATAAGTGTTATTAAAGCCCATTAGGAATTGATAAACTTGTTTTCTCTTAAAAGTTTGTTAGCTCCTAGAAAGCCCCAGATACATTCAAAAATAATAATATGAGTATTCATTTCATCCAAGTATGTTTTAAGTGTATTGTACTAACTGACTAAAGCTTGTTGATCTTGTTGAAGAGTATAAATAGCCCATTTCAATTAAACAATTTGAGGCTTTTTTCTCTGTGAAAAACATTCCTCGATATCTAATCATATATTGTGAGGTGTACCTCTATAGATAATGCTATTTGTGAGGTTCTGAGAATTCAAGAGGAAACATATCATTACACCTCTCCTATACTTGGAAGTTCTTCCGAGTTTGAGGAGGCTTTATTTAAATACGATTAACAAATTTCAATTTATTTTTTGCATTTAAAGCTATTTTTCATGACTATTTTCTAGGTGGGATAAATTTATTATTATTATTTTATCTTTTTTACACACGCACCCAACACGCACCCCCACGCACGCCCTAGTGGGATTTCACCACCTATGGGTATCAAATTAAGCCAAAAACTCGTGTTGAAACTCCTCAAAGTCTACCACTGAGGTAAGGACTCGAACCCATTGAACCCATGAGAGGAATTTACAACAAGATGGTCAAAAAAAAAAAAAAAACAACAACAACAACAAGGATTATACATTATTAATCAGTCAGCCATAAGATGAAGGGAACTATAGTGATGATATACCAAAAAACAATCTAGGCAAATCAGGCATGCATACATATATCAGTGCACCGGCAAAGCATGGAATATTTAAAAGAATGGAGGGGGTTCTAGAGGTGCTGAAAGAATGGAGGGGGTTCTAGAGGTGCTGTTCCAACACAACACCAGCTGGAGGCGGCATTGCTGGGTGCTGCTAGATACGCCGACGATGGTGATGAAGAGTAGGCATCTAAAATGGATTTTAGTAGCAGATTCACATCCAATGATATACTAAAACAAGATACTGGAAATATATCTCACTTAGATAGACTTATATTTTGTATTTGTGATCTCAGCTTTCTCCAAAATATGTAGAGATGACAAGTATCAGGTGTAGGTTAAAGGTCAAGCCACCTGGTTGCTCTGGCTCATCATTTGAGTTTTAGGCTGGGTGGGTCAAGCTACCTGACCCACTCCATTCATAACCTACGTGGCCAGATTCTAACCTGATCACCTCGTAGCTTAGCCCAAACACACTAAAGCAGCAGCTCCTGCCAGTTAACCTACACAGGCCTATTATCCAATCCATTGCACCATTCTCTTTCATCACATGATACTCATGGATTGCCGACATGCACAAGTTATGCACGCGAAGTAATTACACCTATAGGTGCTACGTGATGATGATAGTCATGCATTGACTACTCGAGGCCAATTACCATCTTCCTCAAGGATTAACTACTTCGAATTCATGAAACTTGTCTGGACCCTCACAGACTTCTCAATTAGACAAGAAAAGAAGTAAAGAACATACAAGTAATATTCTAAAAAATTCGTAAATTGATTGATAATTGTTTAATGTGACTCTATACATGATTAATATAATATATTATATATATATATATATATATATATAGATATATATATATATATATATATATATATATATATATATCAAAATTCATAATTACCAAAAACAGTAAAATTTTAACTCTAATAAAAATTCTAATTCTAATAGAACTCTTCTAAAGTCTACTTTTGAAAATAAAAATTCCAAATAAACTTTTGCTAGAAAAGTCTAAGTTATTTCTAAAAAGAATGGAATCTCAAACTCAAAAAATTAACAAAAAAATATATTAAAAAATTAGAATTACTAAAAATAGTTATTTTTCTTAAATTTTAGTTTTTAAGCTGAAAGTGCGCGTTTTCTGGCAAAACAGAGATATGGGATCCACTTGGTGAGTCGGTTCACCTCGGATGGCCCATTTCAGTAAAGATTGATAAGTTGTGCATCCCGTAACAATACATGTATCAAAAGGTTTGATTAATTTACCGTTCCACCTGCGTTTTAATTTTTAATTTACAGTCCACCTTAGTTTAGTCCAACCATGCCAGGGAATGTATCCGTGGGAACATAGTACCCTCCCACTTGGTACAACCCACCATGTCAGAAGCAAAGATCAAATCAGTCCACTCATTTGTTGGGCCACAGCAGACTGAGTAAATGAACAGTCCAGAAAGTTGGTTTTGGACCATCTTTGAAGGTAGGTTCCAATTAATGACTGACCCGGATTTTCCACCTGTGCACCATATTGGCACAAGCTTTCAATCTCTTTCACTATGCACCATTTCCATTTGATTAATATATAATCATTACTCTCTAATCATTACTCCTAAACCACCTCCTTATCTTAATTTTATGATATTGATGTATGTGGAGCTATGTATACTCTGGAAGAGTATGATGCTTGATACACAGTCACTGAAATCGTACAGTGATCATTCTCTCCTGCAAATTAAACTGACTAAACAATGGAATCAATATCCATGATTTGGACAGTTTAATTTGAATTAAATGTATTGGAAGCGCACCTGAATCATCCATCATATCCTCCCAGAGTAACAAAGCTTTTCTTTTAGAACATTTCACATCGTGATTAAGGGGCGGATGTTGTTTCAGAGATTTGCGACATTCATTCATCAGGTAAGGTTCTGTGATGGAAGTGGCACAGGCAGGGGCTCTGTGGGGCCCACCGTGATGCATGAACCCAAAATTAGGTAGATTCAAAACTCGTGTGGAAAACAGCACAGGAAACAGTGGTGATCGAATGCCCACCATTAAAAATTTACTGGACCACACAACTTTTGGATGAAGCTCATATTTGTGTTATATCCCTGGAGAGGTCTGTGTCATCTAATCAACAGGTTGGATGGCAAATAAACATTACAGCGGGCCCTCGGAAGTTTTTAACTGTAGGAATTGTTTTCTTATTATGTGGTCCACCTAAGATATGGATCTGTTGCATTTTTACGCTCATGCAAATGATCATGGATGGCGTAGACAAAAGACATACATGATGGTGGGACCCACAGAGCCTTGTCCATTAGCCACCTCAGTACAGGCAGCGTCAGTTGGCAATCCACGATTCATCTGCACTCACTCCAATTTATTCACTCAGGTCCAACCAAAAGTCAGTTGGGCAGAAGATAGAAACATGGTGGGCACCGCGTAACTGTCCCATGCAGAATGGCCCACTCGAGTTCTGGATTGGTCTGATATCCCCTGCAGATTGGCCCGCTCGAATTCTGGATTGGTTTAATATATAAGGCCTAGGAAAAAGCATTAGGTGCCAATAAATGGTGAACGAGTTAGGTCAGTAAAAGGCCACGGTAGGCCCCAAACATAGATTTTTTTTTATTCACTCATGGTGGGGCCCACAGAGCCATGTCCAGTAGCTTATCCTGCAAACATTTTATACTGGACCACACCTCTCAATAACAAAATATTATTACAATGCAAACCAATACAAAATAAATGTTAATGCGTTGATAGAATATTTGTAACAAGAGCTGAACTAAACTAGGCAGAGCTTAACTAAACTCAGGTGCCATGTGTGGCCACCTCACTGGGGCCCACTTGCTGAGATGGACAATGATTAAAGTAGTCCACAAGTCATTCTCAAATGATCACATGACCAATGATCCTAACCTATGATATTTGGAGCTGAAAATGTGATCCATTGAAAATTTTCTTTTGATGATGATCACAGTCATCCATTTCTAAAGGGTAGCCCGGGTGGCATGGAAGCCGATTGGCTGGTGTACCACACACCAGCTATATAGCTGCCGTAGGTACGTGTCGTGCTAGGACGAACATGCGCGCTCCTCGAGCTCCGAGTTGTACGAACGGTTCAAAGGAGATCAAAGTTACATGGCCCCACAATGATGAATTTATTATATCTACACCGTTCATCTACTTTTAGAGATCATTTTAGAGCATTATCCAAAAAACGAATCATATCCAAAGATCATGTGGATCACACCACAAATAGCAGGGGAGATAATGATTTTCGACATTAAACAATTCGTAGGGCCCACCATCATGTTTATTTTCCATCCAATCTGTTCATAAGGTCGCAAAGACCAGAATTAAGAGAAAAAACAAATTTCATATTAATCCAAAACTTCTGTGACCCTGAAAAGGGTTTCAATGGTAGACGTTCAATCCCCCACTGCTTTTTGCAGTGGGGTCCACTTGATAGTTAGATCTGTCTTACTTTTCGTGTCAAACCTTAGGACGAGTTAGACAAATGGAACATAACACATACCTCGTGATCAGACCTACCTACAAAACTTGCTGACGCCAATACACCAGCTATATAGCTGGTGGGAGGTACACCAGCCAATCCGCTTCCGGGTGACATAGAGTACGTACACGTGTGTAAGGTTCGGATCATCTGATCACTTAAGATTGGGGGCCCAATTGGAGGGAATTCATGATGGTTGCTGAGTAACTACAGAAGCGAAATTACCAGGCCGTCGAATCAGACCGTCGGGGGTCCACGTGGTGGGCCATTCAATATAGAAATTTCAAACAAGGCCTGGCATGAAAAAGCATACCATTCAGTGGGACATGAGTGTTGCAACCAGTTCCTCAATCGACATCGTTAGTTGAATAGGATTATAAAACAAGTGGGAGCAACTCAGGTGGACCACACCTTGTAAACAATGGCCTGAAACTTCTATAGTTACATGGTATGGCCCACCAATGGTCTGGAAGCCTATTTGTTAGATGTCTAGGGTTTAGGGTTTAAATGGTGGGCGTCCACAGGCAAACTATTCCCTGTGGCGGGACCCATGCATCTGTGTTTTGGGTCCGAACCATCCTGCTGGGATGCATTCATTGATGGATTGGATGGAATATTATACCAGAGAGTAGCCGCCAGTGTACTTTGAATATTCCAGATGTTTGGACACTCCTAGGGCGTGTTTGGGCAGTGGGATTAGAAGGGATTAGGTGGGATGGGATTCATCTGGTCCCGTGCCAATTCCAATCCATGTTTGGAAAAGCTTAGAAGTAGATCGGATGGAATTGCATTGTGCCAATTTCACTCAATGCTAGCAAGTTGTATAGGTCCCGCCATGATGTGTGGGCTATATCCATACCGTCCACCCATTTTTCGAGATTAGTTTCGAGCATGGGCCGAAAAATCAGGTAACTCTAAAGCTCAAGTGGACCCACCACAGAAAGCAACCCCTGATGGACGAAGTGGATGAGGATCTTATATCATGGTGGGTCCCAAATATAGTTGTTGAACCACCCTTGAGAATTGTAGTCTTAAATCTACCAGTACAGCCCATCAACTCGCCGGCACACATGTCAATAAAGAACACTG
>JAJHSJ010000007.1:66126117-66326117 GCA_021015155.1 Magnolia officinalis | reverse complement strand
GGCCTAACAGAGCTTTTTGTGCATGGGCTCTCCTACTACCACTGTTGCATAAGAAATTCACGTCCCTTACTCCATAACTGTTCCAGTCTCACTCTTACAAAGGAGAAGTCGATATCAAGAAAGAAGAAGGAAATAAAGCCAAGGCATGTACAAGAAGCAAATAGGAGGCAGGCATGCAGACAAAGCAGTTCCCTAAAAACCCTAGAAACCCTAACATATATCACAAAGATATGACAGTGAGTGGTCCTTGTTTCCCTATCCTTAGCCTCTGCTCTTTGCCAGCAGGAGAGAGAGAGAGTCGTGTTTAAAGAAGGGATGTAGGGCAGGTGGTCCTACACCTAATAAACTCTCTAGGGTTTTACTTCTCTTGTCTGTATTGGAATAATCATTTCATTTCATTGTATAATATTAAAAGAGACCTGTACTGTAGTCCACAAACTATAATTGCATTTATAGCCACCTAGTGGGGGACGTGGATTAGCTACTGACTGCTTGAGTAGATAGACTATCTACTGAAGTGACATCACCAAGTTCCATGGCCCCACCATGATGTATGTTTTGTATCCACACCGTCCATCCATTTAGATAGACTATATTAGGGCATGATCCAAATAATGAGGCAGATCCAAGTCTGGAGTGGATCCTACCACAGAAAAAAGTAGGGAGAGTGATGCCACCGTTAAAAAGTTCTAATGGCCACGAAAGGTTTCTATCAAGCTGATATTTGTATTTTCCCTTCTTTCATGAATGAGTTAACACATGAACAGGTTGGATCTCGAATCAACATTATGGTGGACCCTCCGAAGGTTTCAACGGTATGATCTCTCCGAACACATGGACGGTGTGGATACAAAACATACATCATGGTGGGTCCACAGAATTTGGTGACGTCATGCGTATGGACGTTTGGAATAGTTCAACAGGTACGTCCCACCTTTAGTGGGGCCCACAGGAGAAGCCAGCATTTATAAATGTAACACTAGTTGGATCCATGCATAGGTGATACCTTTTACATTTAGACTTTTTGTTCTGTATTTTTTTTAATGGTTAGGATCATCCTATCTATGGTATATCCATGGTGGGGCCTACCTAATCTTACTCTGATTATTCACATGACCTAGCTGGCGAGAAATCGGATTGCGTAATGAGTTACTCACTATGCTCTTATCGTACCGAGTAAACTCAGTTGGGCCCACCTTGAATGTATGTAGTTTATCCACGCCGTCCATCCCATTTTCCATGTAATTTAAGGGGTTGAGCTCAAACTTGGAGCATATCCAAAGATCAAGTGGATCATACCACATGAAACAATGGGGATAATGATTTCCACCGTTGAAACCTTGCTAGCCGCATAGTGATGTTTATTTGTCATCCATCCTGTTCATAAGATAATACAGACATGGATGTACGGAAAACATATATATAAGCATCATCCAAAACTTCTGTGGCCCCTAAGAAATTTTCAACGGTAGAATTTCAATTCAGCTGTTTTCTGTGGTGTGGTCCATTTGAACATTGTATATGCTTCCTTTTTGGGATCTAGCCCTAAAATTATCAAGGAAAATGGATGGACGGAGCGGATAAAATACATAAATCAGAGAATTTATGTATTTTACTCAATACTCACTACGCAATCCGCTTCCAGATGGGGACTACATTTCACTTCAGTGGTCCACGGACTACCTTTTGATTGTTACCCATGATGAAAAGGAGAATCAGCAAGTGCACTCGCGTTGCAACGATGAACACTTGTGCGATATCTGAGCCGTACATCATGCAATCCCCTATGCGTATTTACTAGGCCTAGGAAGTTTGGGTTGGTAATTCCATCATGTAGGCAATGTATGTACGTAATAAGAAATGAACGGATGAGATTTTTTTTTTAAAAAAAAAAAAAAAACCAGCTGTCTGGTTTTGATTTGCATGTGCATCCTACCTGAATATCATAAAAACCTGGTTTTTTTTTTTTTTTTTTTTAATTTTTATACATGGACTAATGGTTTCGATCTCATATAGGAATGGTCGTTTCAACACGTGTGACGAGCGGGTTTTTACAAAGTGTATTCGTGCAAGTGTACGTAGCCTTTCTCATTAAAAACAAAGGGAATGCAGCTGGTCAGGCCCATTGAAAGAGCGTATCCCAGTAGTTGGATGCCTGGCATTGTATTTTTGTCTCTTTATATTTCGAAAGAAAAATACACTGGCTGTGATGGATGACTAGAGGTGTAAACAGTCGATCCGACACAGCTCCACTTCGCTAGCCCATTAGCTGACCAAGCTCGGCTCGGCTTAGTCCTCAAGCCTGACTGGCCGGGTGGGATTGGTTCGGTCAACAGCCAGTTCGAGCCCAGTTTGAGTGAAGAGGAGTTTGAACCAAGATTGGGCTCATGCATCATTTTCTCAAATACATGGGGTGCACCTTCAATTTCTCAATAAACATAAAATAACAACATCCGATTTACATATTTTATCAAACACTTCGTAGGTAACATAAAAAATCAAAATACAAGAGTATTTATTTCATATCCATACCTTCCTTGCCACTAACCAACACTTCATTGAGTCATTTCATCAAATGCTTGCTGAGCAACATCAGTATCAAAATAACCAAGTCACCAAACTGATTCGATCTGAGTTGGGGTCCGATCCAGGTCAAGGCAAGCTCGGGCAAACTCGAACTGGGCTTGAAATTTTTACGAGCTCAAAAAATCGGTTCAACTCGGCATGAACTCAATTTCGAGTCGAATCAAGAACTTGGTGGTGTACAGCTCTATAGAAGAGGACGAACTTGATACTCTGGCATAGTCTGTTATCAGTGAGGAGGTATTTGATAATCCGGCAATGTATGATGCTTGATACTCAGGCACTGAAAGAACGTAGACTTAACATGCATTAACTCAAATTAAACCGAGTAAAGTGTAGAAATACAATTCTTGCACTTTATCTGTTGAAATTGAGCATTTTTATTTTTTTAACGTGTATTTTGAATTACATTTATGCTACAGTTTAAAAATTTTCGTGCACGTATGTCAACATCACACTCTGCCAGAGTATCAAAGTTTTCGATCCCTTTCATGCACTGTCCATCATCGCATGCCTTACCGTGAGAGAGCATGCTTCCTTTCGGTACGGTCATGTATCATTCGCACGTGCTACTCTCTCACACGCTCGGCCCATTACTCATACCATCCTAGCCCCACCATGGACTTGTTTTTTTTTTTTTTTTCTTTTTTTGAGAAATGATTCAGTGGACTGAAGTGTATGACCCTCATACATATATATAGCTGCAATGTATCTGAACCGTCCACTAGGTCCAGTTCACTCCTATTATGCTAGGTGGCGAAAATCCATGCAACTGATGATTGTGAACTTATGTAACTGGATCTATCATGTGCTGAACTGTTCAGATTAACTGAACAGTTTGGATCATCTGATTAGTCTAAATTTTTTTAAGGCAGCCTAAGAAGAGTGGGCTGTAACTAATGGGGTGGCCCAGCTAGGTGATGTGGATGCCAACGAGTCCAATGCAACTAGGTGCATGGAACGGTTTATGTCTCCTTAAAATTCCAAACGAAAGCCTTCCCATCATTTGATTTATAGTGGGACCCACGATTTGGTTGGTATGGATCAATGCTCATGTACAGCCATTTCCTTCCCCCCAATAATATCCAAACCGATCACAAGGTGGGCCACACCAAGATTATCAGATGGTTCAAAAACCACCGTAGATAGTCCATTTACCAAAAACATCATCCTTCATTTCAAGAAAAGGATGGTCAGAGAGAGAAAAATCCAGCAACGATTCACCCTAAACCATAAACCAGAATATATATATATATATATATATATATATATATTATATATATATATATATATATATATAGCTCATGGGAACTCCCCATGAGGTCGAGCTGTGTGGGCCCCACCATGATGTATGTCAAACATCAACACCTTGCATTTGATGGGTCCCCTTTAAGTTATAGGATATCCCAAAAATCAGCCGCATACAGAACTCAGGTGGGTTATACCATCTAAAATCATGTGAAGACATGCCTAAAACGTATAAAGCACTTGGTGGGGCCCACATGAAATTTGGATGCGTCTGAAACTTGGTCTGACCCCTCATCCAAGTGGGACACACATAATGGATAGGCTGGATTTGTGAATCACATCTCCGTGGGCCCAAAAAATGATTATGAATGTTTCAATGGAGGGTAACCCCCCTCAACTTTTGTACGTGGTGTGGCCCACACAAGTCACAGATTGACTTGATTTTTAAGATCTAGGCCCACTATGGAATGGTGCATCTGACTGATGGAGGAGATGTTCGACATAAATTATGGTGGGGCCCACACAATTTGACCTAATGGGGAGTTCCCATGAGTTCGACTGTACAAAACCTTTTCCATATATATATATATATATAATATATATATATAATATATATATATATATATAATATATATATATATATATAGAGAGAGAGAGAGAGGAGAGAGAGAGAGAGAGCTGGGCAAAATTGATCTGATCCGGTGGATCTGACCCGATCCTAACTGAATCGACGGCCTAGATCGGTGCAGATCGGGTTAGGTATTTCAGATCCCAATGAGTTTTGGATCGGGCTCGGATTGTGGTCAATCCGGACCGATCTGATCTGAAACCCAATCCGAATGGATCTGATCCAATCAGATCTGACCCGATCCGGAGCCTGAGGAGGATTTTAATGGAGGGTATCCAATCATTATTGTTTTCCTGTGATGTGGTCCACCTGAGATTTTTATCCCTCTAATATTTTTTATCAAGCCTTGAAATGCTCTGTAAAAATGGATGAACGGCATCAATGAAATACATACATCATGGTGGGGCCCACAAATCACCGAACACGGGAGTAGCCAATCCGTTTTCGTCACCGTCAGTAACACGAAATCGGATTGCATACTCAGTAAGCTTTTATGGCACTGAGTAAACTCAGTTGGGCCTACCATGAATGTGTGTGGGTTATTCACGTCGTACATCCGTTTTTCCAGCTAATTTTAGTGGTTGAGCCGAAAATTGAAGAATGCACAAAGCTCAAGTGGACCACACCACGGGAAATAGTGGGAATAATGACTTCCACCGTTGAAACCTTGGTAGGCCCCACAGTGATGTTTATTTGTCATCCAACCTGTTCGTAAGATCACAAAGGCATGGATGAATGGATAACACAAATAACAGATTGACCCAAAACTTCTGTGGCCCCTAAGAAATTTTCAACGGTATAATTTCAATTCACACTGTTTCTAGTGGTCAGGCCCACTTGACATTTGGATATACTTTGTTTTTTGTCTTGAGCCCTCAAATTATCTTTTAAAATGGATGGACGGAGTGGATAAAATAAGTAAATCATGGTGGACCCCACAGAGTTTACTCAATATGCTTCTGAGTTACTTAGTACGCAATCCACGTCCCAGTACTAAGCACCAGCTATGCCGTAGGCTGTAGCCTAGGCCAGCTGGCTGTGGCGTGCGAAGACGAGACTGACGCGGACGCTCCTCGAGCTTCGAGTTGTACGAACGGTTCAAAGGAGATCAAGTTATATGGGCCCACAGTGATGTATTTATTATATCTACACCGTTCATATATTTTTGAGATCATTGTAGAGCATTATTCAAAAAATGAATAATATCCAAAGATCATCTAGACCACACCACAAATAGTAGCAGAGAATGATTTTCACAGTTAAACATTTCGTGTGGTCCACTTGATAGTTAGATCTGTCTTATTTTTTGTCACAAGCCTTATTACGAGCTCGTCAAATACATGGACGGTTTGGATATAATACATACCCCATTATCAGACCCACATATCTTGCTAAAGTTGTTACAGCAGGTCCTTGCGTGAAAAGCACTCACTGCCCCCTTTCTTGCAGTGCACGCCTTCAACACGTATCCAATAAAAGCGTGAATACGGTAAGGAGAGTTCTTGCAGAGCCATGTGGGGCCCACCTTGATGTATATGTTTTATCTAAGCCATTCATCCATTTTGAAATATCATTTTAGGCCTTGAACACAAAAAGACGGTATATTAAAGATTGAAGTAGACCACACCACATGAAACAGTTAGATTAAATTTATACGATCCGAATCCTACCGAACCCGATCCGACTCGGTTTCCCTGACCGAGTCGGACTCGATTCGGATCAGGTCAACCATGCATCGGATCGGTCCGAGTCAGGTAACCCAAACTCAGTCCCAGATCGGATCGAGTTTGGGTAAGGCCATTGAGACTTCGGATTGGGTCGAGTTGGATACAATCCGATCCGATCCGGACCGATGCCTATATATATATATATATATATATAATATATATATATATATATATATAGAGAGAGAGAGAGAGTGATTTTGGGTGCATAAGTCGTCTCTCAGTACGGGCAGCCATGATGGTTCAGATCACTGGGACAATGGGCCCCACTTGTAAAAACCAAAACCTGAACGGTACCCTATAAAACCCTAGCAGGGTATTGTATAAAATTTATTCTAGTTGTAACGTAAATATAAAATAAAAGTAAAAAAGAATTGCCCCAGTGCTCTTAGAGCACAATAAACTATTGTGCTCCTCATTACATTGATTCATTTTGATAGTCCGGTTGATTGATTTGAACCGTTCATTAAGTCCACAATACCTTTCATAGACTAAAAGACATAAATCATACTGATCGAATGATCCAATCTATCTTTGATTTGGCATTATATTTTACAGTATCAATTTTCAAAGCCATGTATGGAATGTTTACAATTGCCTTAACAACGTGATTATTAGAGTCATAAGCAGTCTATCATGGGCCTTAACAAATTAATGGATTAGTGACTTATTTTTGTGTAAATGATCTTGATGTAGGACGTGGCACGGATACAATCATAGCATGGTTAGATCAAAAGAAGGTAGACCATGAATTAATCATAACTTTTGATTTGGGTACCGCTACAGAATGCATAACATATCAATTTTACTGAAATGGGCCATCTACGGTAAACCGACCCACAAAGTGGGTCGCTTCTATCCGTTTCTTCAGAAAACGCATACTTTCAGCTCAAAAACAAAATTTTAAAGAAAAGTTACTATTTTTAGTCATTCTGATTTTTTTAATATTTTTTTATTTTTAGATTTTAAAATTTTCTTCTTTTTTAAAAATAACTTTTAATCATGCTAAGATTCTTCTAGCAAAAGTTTATTTGAAATTTTTATTTTTAAAAATTAGGCATTATAAGAGTTTTATTAGAATTATAATTTTTATTAGAGTTAAAATTTTGCTATTTTTGGTAATTACGAATTTTGATTTTTTTTTTTTTTCTATATTAATGGTGTAACAGACATACACATTAGATAATGATTAATCAATTTACGAATTTGTAGAAATTATTTCCTATTTTCTTCTTTTCATTATGGATTCGAGGTATCTCTGTGAGGAATCCAGAGAAGTTTCATGGATTCGGAACAGTTATCCCTTGAGGAAGACGATGCTTGAACTCAATGTGTCCTCCCCTGCATCAGTTTGGTATCAAAGTGAGACTTTTCCTCGGATCTATGTCTTCTAACGACAGGTTGGGTAACAATTCCATGGACGGTACTCCATAGAATTATCTTTTAACGACAGTAGCTTTCGAAGTAGCGCAGCGAGAGAATCGGCTAGTCATGCAAGGGTTGCAAGCTGCCATCGATTGCATGATGGAGGTCATAGGGCAACTCTGTGTTCCTGGCGGTGATCTGCCACCAGCAATTGCTAGAACTCGTAATTGCCCTAATCGCAGGATGGTGCCAGCGGTGAACCAAAGGATTACTCCTGAGAAAAGGGAATCTAGCGACGAGGAGGTCGATGACATGATCCTCCAACATATCAGACAAGGTGGTGATCAAGCAGATCAATCAGATCGAGAGTTGAGGATGAAGGTCGATATCCCTATCTTCAATGGCCAACTTTACATTGAAGATTTTCTTGATTAGTTTTCTGAAGTTGAGCAATTCTTCGACTATATGAAAATCCCTGAAATGAAGAAAATCAAACTTATTGCTACAAGTTGAAGAGTGAAGCTTCAGCGTGGTGAGAGCAACTACAACTCGCATGGACGAGACAGACGAAAGCACCAATCCACACATGACAGCGGATGAAGCAATTACTACACGTACGATTCCTCCTTAGCGATTATGATCAAGTACTATTCCAACAATACCTAAATTATTGGCAGGATAGCCGATCGATAAAGGGTTACGCAGAGGAATCTCATTATTTGTCAACGAGAGATGACCTCGTCAAAACGGAGTCACGACAGGCCACAAGATTCATCAGTGGCAGATATGTGGCTCCTATGGGAATGGAGAACCAATCCAAGACTTCTAAAGTGGATGGACAGTCTCTCATAACTAAACAAGATTTTGTTAAATAATCTGAGGCAACAAGAGATGTAGATGCATTAGTTGAAAAGGAAAAAATATATGAAGCCTGTAAACATCCCAGAGGATTTAAAACCAGTATTTCAAGAGTTCAAGGTGATTCTGCTCATCGAACTTCCTAATAAATTGTCTCTCATACGAGATATACAAAACCACATTGATCTTGTCTTAGGGGCAAGTCTGCCTAATTGCCCACATTATTAGGAAAGACGTGAGATCTTACATGCACAAGTAAAGTAAGTGATACATACTAGTCAAAAGTCAAGGAGAGCATAAGTACATGTATTGTGTCAGTTCAAGAGCCTAATGAAAAGTACAAGGAAAAAGTTAATAAACAGCAGTGCTATGAATTGTTTGGGTATCGAAGTCATTTAGATAACTCGATGACGAGTTATTTCCAAGTGGAGGGGTTTAATGTAGACATGGCACTGATACATTCCTAGCATGGTTGGACTAAAAGATTGTGGACTGTAAATTGATCATAACTTTTGATACAGGTATCGTTATGGGGCGCATAACTTATCAATTTTTACTGAAACAGGCCATCTAAGATTAACCAACCACAAAGTGGGTCACTTTTGTCCGTTTTGTTAGAAAACTCGCACTTTCAAGTCAACAATGAAATTTTAAGGAAAAATTAAAAATTACTATTTTTAGTAATTCTGATTTTTTTAATATTTTCTTATTTTTAGAGTTTTAGATTTTTCTTCTTTTTTAGAAATAACTTGTAATCATTTTAAAACTCTTTTAGCAAAAGTTTGTTTAGAATTTTTATTTTGTAGAAATTAAGCTTTAGAATTGTTTTATTAGAATTATAATTTTTATTAGAGTTATGATTTTGCTATTTTTGGTAATTACAAATTTTGGTTTTTTTTTTATATTAATGGTGTAACAAACATATGCACATTAGATAATGATCAATTAATTTACAAATTTCTAGAAATTATTTCTTTCTTCTTTTCCTTGTAATTCAAGGTATCCATGTGAGGAGTCCAGAGAAGTTCAGTGAATTCGGAATAGTTATCTCTTGAGTAAGACGGTGCTCACCTCAACACGGCCTCTCCTATGTCAACCATCCATGTTAAAGACCATTGATAAATGGACCATATTTGTCTGATTGGTGTAATATTTGCATGGTAGGCATTGACATTTGCGATGAACTTATTTAACAGTTTAGATCAGTGGATCGAACTAAGTGTCCCAATGCAATTAGGAGGACTGTAACTTATAGTGCTGTGAGAGAATCGGAGCATCTCTCTAAAGTAAATATGGGAACATTTTATTATCTAATACAAAACTAGGAAAAGCCCATTGGGCCTTCAAGTAAGGTCCAGGCCCTTCTCATATTTTTGTTGCTGAAAAATTCAAGTCCAGGGTCAATACATGGGCTTTAAGGTTAAGCCCAAGACCAGACGAACATGGGTCCCGGCCCATTGACAGCGCTAAGATTTTTAGATTGGTGATATGATAATATCGCAAAAAATGCAACTAAATGATATTATCATGATATTTTTAAAATACCACATTTTTATCAGGGTATTAACTGAAATGAATAGTAAAAAAACCTTAAGGAATTTGTTATTTAAATATAATTTAAAATTTTAGATTTTTTTTTATTTTTTTTTTGCTTAGATTTTCCAGATTCAAAGAGAAAAAAAAAAAAAAAAATCTTTGAATTTTGGAAATCTCTCCAGAAATTGCTGAGAAGGACATTTGTCATGGAGTGTGTGAAGCGTGTTGCCACCAATGCAGCTTCTCAAGGGAGCTCTATTGAATTAGGCAAAAATCAGCATTGAAAATATGATCTATGAGGGTGTGGATTTTGTTTTAATTTTACGTTTGGACAAGGTTGAAGTGAGCCACACATCATTATAGGCCTGCAACTGATCCATACCGTACAGATGCACACAATAAAGCTGAACCAGACCTTACAAACGGGGAACGGATTGGCTACTCCCCCTGACACCAGCAAATGGCTGATGGTCGGTGCTATGTGGGCCACACCATGATGTATGTGTTTCATCCATGCCATCCATCTGTTTTTACATATCATTTTACGGTACGAGTCCAAAAATGAAATATATCCATATCTCAAGTCGACCACATTACAGGAAAGAGTGTTGAATGAGGGTCGACCATTAAAAAAATTTCGGGGGCCATAAAAGTTTTGGATCAAGCTGATATTTGTTTTTTCTCTTCATCTGGGCCTGTATGACCTAATCAACAGATTGGATGTCAAATAAACAGTATAGTGGGCCATAGGAGGATTTTAATGGTTGATATCCAATCACTATTGTTTTCATGTGGTGTGGCCCACCTGAGATTTATATCCCTTTCATTTTTGGTATTAAGCAATAAAATGATCTTTAACAATGGATGAACGGAATGGATGAAACACATACATCATGTTGGGGCCCACAGAGCACCGAAAACCAGCCACGGAGCTGGTGTCAGGGGGAGTAGCCAATCCGTTTCCTTACAAACGTGGGCCCTGTCACTGAAGGAGCACTACCACTTATTAGATGATACTTACTGTCCAGTCCATGGAATGGATGGACTTGGTTTTTAGGCATCCCCCATCGCTATGCCTATCCGCAACTCGTTCTTTGTCAGGATTTTATTTTATACTCTGGCAGAGCATGATGCTCGATACGCAGGCACTCCCATGTTGTACACATGGAGTACACTCACTCGAGCTAAAATCACTGAGCTGAGAGCACTTTTTAAGTTACAATGCTTATAGTTGTATAAGAGTCATTAGAACGGTCCAATCATTCAATATTAAGTGCCCATTTAAGTCCAAAATACATATCAATGGCCTTATTATTTTTGGTAGCCATCCTTCCAAGATATTGATGGGATGGTGAGGATTGCCTAAAAATGCAATTTTTATTTTTAGAATCATGAGCAATTCATGATGGGCCCTGAGGAACAGATGGATTTCTATTATACCTGTTTTTTGTGTAAACAATCTTAACCGTCAATATTAGAGGCTATTGATGAAGAGTCTAAAGGGCCCACAGTCTGTGTGGTATCCAGCCTGTCCAAAAGGGTGACCCTGCTGTGATGGTTGGACATCACAGAAGTCAAAAGGCAATCCAATCATGTGAATTTGGAGGTTCAATTGTTTCTAATAATTTGGATAGGCCTGATTTTTGGAGCATCATGTCGTCCAAGTGTAGAGGTGGGCATCGAGTCGAGTCGGACCGAGTTACATCCAACTCAACCCGAGTCTGACCGAGTTAGGTCCAACTCAACCCGATCCGGTATTGTCAAAACCATGACCCAAACTCAATACGACTCGAGACTGAGTCCAGCAGGCCTGACTTGATCCGAACCAGATCCTGGCTGGACTGGCCCGAACTGAGTCCGACTCGATTAGAGATACCAACGGATCGAGTTGGCCTTTGTTCGGATCGGGGTAAAAAACCGTTTAAAGGTCCTGTTTCAACAAACAGGTGTCCATAAATCAGCGGTTAGGATTGTTAAAACAATCTGAATTTGGGACCCCGACTTACCTGCCGGCTCAATTTGAGTTAGTCACGCCACCTAAAATATATGGTGCCTTGCCTGCGTATCAAGCTTCATGAGCTGCCAGAGTTAAAACTCTCTCTCTCTCTCTCTCTCTCTCTCTCTCTCTCTCTCTCTCTCTCTCTCCATTACGAAAACTCCATTCTGCAACTCTCTCTCCAATGGCGTAAAGCAACCTCCAAAACAATGTGACGCAGGTAGGGTTAGGGTAGAAGGGTGGGTGAAAGGGAAAGTTAAAACTTTGTTTTTATAGTACCCGATTCCGATCGAGTCGAGTTTCGGATCGGATCCTACCGGATCGGATTTCAGATCGAGTCGGGTTACTATGTAACCCAAACTCAACTCGGTCGGAATTCGGTTATGGGTGGGTCTACTCGATCCAAACCCGACCCCGGCATTCGGTTCGGGTTGAGTCAAATCCGACCAAGTCAGTCGAGTCGGGTCCGGCCCACCTCTATCCAAGTGGGGCTCACTTGAGGAGGGCCCTGATAGACGTGGATGACTCTTAAAAGCAGGTGATAAAATTTTCATACACAAATGGTAAAATCACTTAATAAGCTTCTTCTAATAGTGATATTAATGTTCTAATATTTGGATGGTAAGAGCATGAAATGTGCTTTTTGGCCTAACAGAAGAGTCTTCTATATATCAATCAATGGATTGAAATTTTTTATGTTCAATGCAAACAAGAGCACTAGGGAGCATTTGTACAGACAGTCCCAAATCTTACCTCTTTGTTTGTCACTTTCTTGTTTAAAAAGGACCAATGGATATTCTGCATTTTTGTCCCCCAATCCATTTGTCATATAAAGCCTAACGTTCAGTTCATGATACATTTAAAACTGGGACCCAAAATTTGGTCAGTCTCATTTGAATTACCTGTATGCCACACCCAATAATTTCTAATAATTCCAAGTGCTTGCATATCATCCATCACACTGCCACAGTATCAAAGTTTTTTCCCTATATGCTTTATGAGAAAAACAAATAATAATAATAATTCACATGACATATACCCTTGGATCTTGTCTCTCCCTACTCTATCCACATGCCATACACTCTGCTAGTAATAATAATAAATTACCTTCCAAATCATCATAAATCCTTTTTAGGGATTTCAACTGTTGCAAGGAAATTTAAAAAATTAAAAATTAAAATAAAATAAAAAAGTAAAACAACTAAAACAGACCCAAGAGAAAATAAAATATTGATGTTCTTTTCATTTCATAAACAAGGGGGGCCCAGTGGCCATAACATTCATGGCTACAACAGATTATAAATGACTTGCACAAACAGAGTAACTATAATCACTTCCCTATTTCTAATTAAACAATCAAATGCTTACTATCAACCTTCCACATAAGCTTGAGATTCTGATTATTCACTGAAACAACCTATTCTTGACGTAGCTCTGTAATATGGTGCTCGTAGCTCTGTAATGGGCACCATCTTAGTTTCGCAGGTTGGACCCCGTAAAAACAGCTACAGACCCTAGCGTTAGAAGCTACAAAATTTTGATTCACCAGATGGGAAAAAATGGTGGAAACTAATCTGTAGTGGCGGACCTACTTCCATTGAGTTCATCCGATCTAGAGGAGATGAAACAACAAAGCCTATCATAGATTTGTCTGGCTGTTGGACGGTCGGCTGGATTTCCCTTGGTACACTCACGGAATAAATCAATCAAGAATTTCTGGGCTTCAGCTTCAGATGGTGCTGCTGGCGCTGAATCTGATCCGGTCATTGTGGACTCATCCGATGAATCCAGCGCCTCCAGCTCGTTTGTTAGTGGTGGCCGCTGATTTGACTGCCAATTACCATTTTAAATTTCAGCCACAAACTATAATCCTCGAAACACAAGGAAATACATCAAAAATATAATTGAAAAGGCATTATCCAGAGATTTAAGCCAATGGTACTGCATCAAAAACATGGCGTTCTGTATTGGCTACATATGGTTGCATAGTAGCGCAATCCAACATTCTGGCAACAGTTTAAAACAGCTCTCCTCATCCCACCCTCCTTACAAACAGGGAAATATGACCAAAAACTCAAAAGAAGTAAAATAACAAGGTAGTAAGTCCCAGCAAGATTACGATTTCCTGGGGTTGTCAATTAACCACAGATAGGAAGCAGTTGGGAACCAGAGCATTGATCTGGTGATGATGGGGTCCCCATCATGGTTGGGACAATGGCCCAAAAAAATGCCCAAGGTAGGAAATCCTAACCCTCCAATCTTTGGCCATCTTTTGTTAAGGGAACGGCTGTTGTACTTTGGTAACCATCTAACCGTAGGCCACTGATCAAAGGTCTTGATCTTCAGATTTGCAAGATTTCAGGGGCGTCCCATCCACAGTGGCAATTCCTACATGAACTGCTTTTGAGGTTCACAACTAAGATATTGGTACAAAGGTCGGACTGCGTCTCTAAACAATTGAAATCTAAATTAAGTTGGTACTATGTGTTGTCATGTTTCTATGGGTTACAAGGGTACAAGTAAAAAAGCAAATACGGGGTCAATTGAACAATCACCAAAACACCAAGTGGTTGGTACTTCCACGTTCCAACGTGATGTACAATCGTTCAGAAGAGGCCATTACAAGGGTTGATAGAGTGGCGGCACTTCTATCTTCTTTTTTTGTTTTTATTTTTGTTTGTTTTTTTTTTTTTTTGCTGAAAGATGCCGCACTTCTAACTATCAATATAACCATTCAATATTCTTAAATTGAACTATACCTGTAGGAGGTGATGGATTTTGGATTCTGGTAAACCTGCATAAGGGACTTGCAGTGTTAACATTTCCAATAGCACACACCCATATGACCAAATATCCACTTCCTGCAACCACACAAAGCACAAATTACCATCCCAGTAACCTAAGAAAGCCACCATCAGATGAACTATTTCTTTAAATAAAATAAAAGTCTAGAATCTCCAACAAGTGTTAGGCACAGCATAATCAGGCCTGAGAAACCTGAGAAAGTCCCATCAGATGAAAAATTGATCAAAGAAATGCAAGTCTAAAATCTCCAACAAGCACAATAACTACAATACACTATTTAGACCCATCAAGAAAAAGATTTCAGGTAGGAACAAGACGGTTACATAAAAGACAACCAGCAAAGGGTTC
Source organism: Magnolia officinalis (assembly GCA_021015155.1). Classification (NCBI taxonomy): domain Eukaryota; kingdom Viridiplantae; phylum Streptophyta; class Magnoliopsida; order Magnoliales; family Magnoliaceae; genus Magnolia; species Magnolia officinalis. The sequence continues at coordinate 66,311,026 of JAJHSJ010000007.1, read as the reverse complement.
ACACTGCAACAACTCCGCCATTCCAGCAGTTCAGTCATCCAAGCTATAGAGCATCAAGAAACAATTTATATTTCCATAAAATAAAGAGGTGTGCACCAGGGGTACTAGTACCACTACAAGTATCGTGGTGCTAGGTTGTTGCGGGGACCCACATGGTGTCTATGATATCCAACCCATACAAAAGGTGAATCCCATCATGATGGTCAGCCTGTCCAACCATCAAGTGGACCACACCGTAGAGAAAATTATAACATGCCCAAACATCCAAAATTCAACTGGTGGCTAGAGCTGGGCATCGAGTCGAGTCGAGTCGGACCGAGTTAGGGCTGACCCAACCTGACCCAGTTTTGAAATAGACCTGACCCGAACTCGACCCGACTCGGTACCGAATCCAGCATGCCTGACCTGATCCGAGTCCGGGCCTGGCCTAGACTAGCCTGGACCAAGTCTGACCCAGTCACGGGGACCGAGTCGGGTTGAGTTGACCTTTTCTTGTTGACCTTTTTTTTCCTGTTTGAATCCCAATTTAGTAGTGTACTTGAGTTGTTCATAATAAACATTGTCAAAAGTAATTTGAAAAATAAAAATAAAAAACCGAACAACGTAAATAAGCATCGTCAAAACTCAAAAGTATGTTTAAAATCTCAGATGGAGTTGCACATACAAATCATTCATTCATTCATTCAATATCCTCTATATAACGAATGCCTTTGTGGCATTTAACCCAAGTAACATTGTCCATAATAGTAACCCCCTCCACCTACGTCGCCAAAATGATCATTTGGTTCTCTTTCCTACGGCTTGGACTGTGTCTGGGCTAAGTCCGAACTGGAGGTGTCTAAAAGATAATTGTTTACCTCTTTTGAATCGGATGGGGGATATGCATTTCCATCGTCCTCATTCATAGACTTAACGAGTTTTTTCAACCTCTTTTATTATCCGATTTGTACAGGATTCATAATCACCTATAGAATGCAATGATACTTATAAGAAACTTCGATGATTTATCGCATGGCTTATGTCTCATACTCGTGCCTTCTTCGGCATCATGTTGTCTAGGAGGGGGTTGATGTTGTCTAGTTATGTATGCCAATTCCGGGCTTTGTTTTACGGCTTCTTTATAATCTCGTTCTTCTTGAATAGTCTGTCTTCTTCTTCTCTACTAAGTGTGGGGGCTCTTCCTCTGCTTAACCTTTCTTCATTTATAATAGGCCTACTTCTATCTTCTGTGGCTGGTTGTATTGGTTGTAGGGGAAGAGATGGAAGCCTTTGTATTTGAGTCAAGAATGGCTCGAAATAAATCCCGAACTTCTGGAGGAGCTTTGCTACATGAGGTAGCGTCTCCTCCCCAACAAGCCAAATGTAATTTTAACCGATTTGTTTTGTTTACAAGTTATTTGCAATACAACTTGCATTGCAAATTTATCTTTCCATCTTATGAGTAGACTTGGGCACCATAATCCCAAATATTTACCGATGGATCATCTTCCAATAACATATCTATAAGTGTGAATTTTAAAAGAAATAATATTTGGTTATGTTGGGGCAACATAAATATTAAGGAATGAAGATCAACAAACGCAACCCGCCAACCACATGAGATTTAAGCAACATTAAGTCATTTAAAAGCATAAACGAAAATAGGAGAAATATTTTATATATATATATATATATAATATATATATATATATATATAACACATAAGATAATAAGCATAGAAAATATTCATTCACCCATCAAATATTACAATTCAAGTCCATGAATAATAACTGTTAAATTGTCATAAGCAATGCAAGGTAAATAAAACGTATTATTTCATCCTGCTTCATGCAATTGTTACAGGTATTGTCTCATCCTAGTTCTCGCTCTCCTCTTCCTCGAGCTCCTCATCAACAGTTTTCCCTAGATTGGACGCAGCTAATCCTATGTACAAATGAGTGCTTCAACTGATCCGATGTAAATGAGCTTCAATACTTGTCCACGACCCTACTCCCCGTGATAAAAGCAGATTATGACGCCCCAATTAAAATTAAAATTGACAATGTCTCGTGCCATCCACGAGAGCACAGCGCACTGATTCACAAGCTTTCAACTTCCACCAATCTAAAACATCAAATTCCCCGCCTTTGTACTTTACAAATGGCTTCTTGAGATAGTAGTCAAATTCTGTTTAAGTTGTTTGCATTTAGGTCTCAACTTGTGCCATGAAAGACATGAAATCGTCAATCATATTTCGTTGTGCAGTAACATTAGAACTATAACTCATTTGAAGCGTCTAACCTGCGATATTGTCTTTTGTGGCCCCCAAAGTTTCTACATAGAAATTATATAGATCTCCGATTGCATCACGAATCTTATCGACCTCAGTTGCATTCTTCTCACCATACAACTTTTTAAAAATGAATATAACCATGCACATCTTGTATCAAGGATCAAGAACGATTGCAACGACCATTACCAAACTGCGCTCAGACCAATATTGATCAAACTTTTAACTGCATACTCATAGTCATTATTTGTAGAAAGTCTGGTCCACTACGGCTTCTGTGCAAAACATCATTTACTCTCCAAAGTTCTGGTAGAAATATATTTGTTGTTGGATACTTGTTTCCTGAAAAGATCACCATTGTGTCGTAAAAACTAAAAGAAACTTGTGAAGTGCTTCAACTCTTGTCCAATCATCATCAGAAGGCAACCACTGATACGCATTATCATACTCCGCATAGTGAGAGAATGGATCTCTAAAACCTACCGCTGAATCCAACATTTCGTAAGTTGAATTCCAACGTTTCATGACATCCAACTTCATTGTTTTCTGAGATGACAAATTCAACCGTTTCATGATCTCATTTCATGTATTTAATCGTGTATGTGGACCCCATATGTACTTCACACTCTTATATTCTCGATTGTTGGCTCAATTGTTTTAAACCCATCTTACACAATCAAATTTAGGATGTGGGCACAACACCTAACATGAAATATTTTTCCACCGAAATACAAGTCATCGGTGGCCCTAAATTGGTTCCGCAAAATCGTTATCGTGCTATTGTTTGCAGAAGCATTGTCTAAAGTTATCGAGGAAATTTTATTCTCAATGCCCCACTCCACAAGGCATCTGTAAATGTAATCTGAAATCATCAAACCAGTGTGAGGAGGTGTAAGATAGCGGAAGTTTATAGCTCTTTTACAGAGCTTCAATTCAGCATCAACATAGTGAGCAGTTAGTGATATATAAGCCTTTCATTGATAGGATGTCGTCCACAAATCTAATGTCAGGCTAATTCCGGAAACCGATGCTAACTGTCATTTCAACTTGACTTTCTCACTTATATACATCATCATGCACACTCTCTTTATTGTTGTATGAGAGACCTCATATCTAGGTTTAAGGCCTCTGGCTAATTCGACAAAAGACACTCTACCATCTAAAATGGTTTTTCATTTGCAATAATAAATCTGGCAGTCAACTCATTTACATGGTCCTTGTTATACTTATAGGTGGACAAGGTACCTTGCGACGGATCCACCATAGATTGGGTAAATGAAAGTGTCTGTTGGCTTGAGGTATGACTTCTCACTTTCTTATGACACTTCAATAGGTGTTTATTCAGAGTTATGATCGACCCGTCTACTTATTTAGCATATTAAGCCTTGCAGTACTTGCACTGTATCTTCACCGTGTCGTTCTTTAGGGTTACTTCTTCAAATTATTCTCACACTACCGATCTTTTTTTTTCTTTTACTGAACTCTATGAGGTACTAATCTCAATGGGCACCTCTTCATCTTGTAGATTTAATCCTTCATCCAAGATCATCGGGGAAGTAACTGACAAACCGTGGGCGGTATTGGAATTTTCTCACTAGTCATCTACTAATTGAAAGATATTAAATCAAACTAGAACTATAATGCCTTAAAAGTATATATTAAACCCTAAATTAGTCATACATCCAAGGTTGGATAGATTGCAATACTTTCATATTCTCATTTAAACGCCTACACCGAAATTCTGGCAACATCTCCCCATGTCTATCCAGATAAGTTGATCTTCCATTTCATTCGCATGCCAAATATCTAAGCAATGTGAAGATATTTGACATGAGAAATAATTTTAAAAATAATAAAATAATTATTAAAAAAAAAAAAAAAACATATCCAGAGATAAATGGAGAGATGGAGCACAAAACTAGCATAAGCATTTAAATAGGTTATATGAAAGCATACTATTTATCTAACCTTGAACTGTCCAAAATGGGACAATTTAAGCGATTTCTATGCAACCAAAAATATACGCCACATAGAAATCCCCAAATGGGTAACTAATTATCTAATTTACAAAAATAAAGTACATTAGGCTAACTATCTAATGGACAATAATAAGCTAAGCAATAAGCAATGTAATCCATAATTCACAAAAATAAACCACTATTTGTCTAATTCACAAAAATAAACCGCTAATTGTTTAATTCACAGAAATAAATCACATTAGGCTATCTAATGCACAATAATAAGCTAAGCAATAAGCAATGTAATCCATAATCCACAAAATCAATTTAAAAAAAAAAAAAAAACCACTAATTGTTTGAGCTTCAGCTTCAGCTTCGGCTTCGGCTTGGGATTGGGATTGGGATTGGGTTCTGGGTTTAGGGTTTAGGATTAGGTTAGGGTTAGGGTTTGGGTTTGGGGCTTCGGTTTAGGTTTAGGTTTAGGGTTTAAGGTTTAGAAATGGCTCAACCCGAGCCAACCCAGCCACACCCAAGCCAACCCAGATGCACCACAACCAACCCGGATGCACCACAGCCAGTTAGGACCAAATACAAGCACCCGACCCATTCCAATTTGTCCATTCAACCCTACCTGACCCCAATTTAACAAAACCCCCAAATTAGAATATCCTAGCATGATGTACTTCACAAGAATAGATGAAAATCATAAAATATAAGTCTGCCCAACACAAAATTACATTGATTAGTTGATTTGGAGAGTTGGGTGGTTATCAAAAGTCGGCGACAAGCGGGTGGACCGAGTGGGTGCAGATGAGCTGATCAGTTGAGACGAGCGGTCGAGCAATCGAGTCAGTGGCTGTTAGGTCAAGACCGTCGGGTAGGAAAGATGAGGGAGGGAGTGGAGGAGAGAGGAGGGTGGCCTGGTGGTGGGTGGGTGGGTGGCTGTCAGCCTCGGGAGAGGAGGGAGGGAGAGAGGTTGGGTCGAGTGCGACGGGTAGCTTAGATTATATTTAAGTTTTTTTTATACACACACACACTACCTGAACCCGAGTCGAGTTGGGTTTCAGATCGAGTCATTGGGTTTCGGATCGAGTCGAGTCAGTACCGAGTTAGATTTCGGGTCAAGTCGAGTCGAGTCAAGTTACTAGGTGACACGGACTCGACTCAGTTTGAGTTTGGATTGGGTGAAGTCTACTCGGTTCGAATTGACTCACCCACTCAGTTTGGGTCGAGTCAAGTCGAGTCTGAATGAGTCAGACAAGTCGAGTCTGCCAAGTCAACTCGGTTCGAATTGACTCACCCACTCAGTTTGGGTCGAGTCAAGTCGAGTCTGAATGAGTCAGACAAGTCGAGTCTGCCAAGTCAACTCGTCTCGTGCCCAGCTCTATGGTGGTGTCCACCTAATGATTGGATTAGCCCCATCTTTTGTGCGTCAATCAACATTGTCGTTACATCTTTCGGACAAGTTGGATGCCATATACGTATCAAGTGGAACCCACTATTTCAATTTGGGGGTTTTGAGAATTTGCTTAATATGGCGTGAGTGACCTACCTGATGATTGGATTAGCCTGATTTTTGGGCTGTCCATCAACATTTTGTCACATCTTTTGAACGGGCTCTACGCCATATACATATCACGTGGAACCCACTAGGCACACATCTTTGTAGAGCATCGTATGGGTTTGGATGTCATACACGCCAAATAAAACAAATTCCATGTTAGTATTTGCAAAAATACTTCCTACTTCGCTCCCTCCCTCCCTCCCTCCCTCCTTTTAAGAGTTCTAAATTCGAGGGGGTTAGCTTTTTCAGTCGAGGATGAGGAGAAGGTTCAATTTTGGGAAGATGTTTGGCTAGGCGAGGGGACTTTTCAAGCCGAGTTTCCTATGGATGTCATACACAACAAATAAAACAAATTCCATGTTAGTCTTTGCGAAAATACACCCTGCCTCACTCCCTCCCTCCCTCCTTTTAAGAGTTCAAAATTCGAGGGGGTTTGATGTAGGACAATTAACCACTTGCTCTAAAAGCTCGAACTGATAGAGCATGACGAATTAATCCTTTTATCTCATAGCCCAGACCCTAAATCCATGGGTTAGGTCATCGGCCGAACCCTCCTCGTGGGCCCCAAATCCATAGGTTCCACCCTACACGAGCCATCCGCCTCACACGGGCCCCAAATCCATGGGTTATGCGGGCCACCCACCCTGAGTGCGCCCCTGCATCCCACAGGCTACCCCACTTGAACCCGGTGTGAAAATGTCCCCACATTAATCACCCCCGATGAGGAGTCTCGAACATGAGACTAACCTGGCTCTGATACCAATTTGATAGAGGACAATTAACCACTTGCTCTAAAAGCTCGAACTGATAGAGCATGGCGAATTAATCCCTTTATCTCATAGCCCAGGCCCCAAATCCATGGGTTAGGTCCTCGGCCGAACCCTCCTCGTGGGCCCCGAATCCATGGGTTCTGCCCTACACGAGCCACCCACCTCACACGGGCCCCAAATCCATGGGTTATGCGGGCCACCCACCCCGAGTGTGCCCCTGCATCCCATAGGCTACCCCACTCGAACCCGGTGTGAAAATGCCCCCGCATTAGGGTTACCTTTTTCAATCGGGGATGGGGAGAAGGTTCAATTTTGGGAAGATGTTTGGCTAGGCGAGGGAACTTTTCAAGCCGAGTTTCATATGTTGGTGAGGATTGCAGGAAACGGCAATGTTGTTACTAGGTGAAGAAACCTAATGGATGAGTTAGACGAGTTCATTAGGGTAATGGTCAGGTTTCATGGCTTTTACCCCCCACCCAGTGTGATATATTCCATGGTATGGAAGCTAGAGAAGTCAGGTAGGTTTTTTGTTCGATCCTTCTACAGATTGCTTGCCAAGCAGTGGAAGTTTCAGGTTTGGGTCCACTGACTTCTGTGCGGCAAAATGGTTCTCCCCCTCAGATCGCTTTCGCTTGGTTGGTTGGCAAAAATAAGAGTGCTTACAATTGACAAGCTTCAAAAGTGGTCGATGTCAGTTCCCAATATATGCTCCATGTCTCATAGTGATGTGAAATTGGTAAGCCATTTGTATATTCGTTGCCCACTCGCTAGGTCGATATGGGAGGGGTTCTTAAGAGTTCCAATTCCCATGGGTGATTTCAGGGACTGCTGAAGGACTATTGTTAGCTTGGCATAGCGGCGGCAATGGGAAGGAAAGCAAGATTTTGTGGAGGCTCTCCTTGTTGGTGGGTCCTTGGGCTATTTGGAGCAAAAGAAACAATCGATGTTTTAGAGATAAGAGTCATTTGGTCTCGAAGTGGGCAAAATCAGATGTAAAGAATTGGGCTTCTAGTTTGGGAATCCTTTGTAGATTTGTTTCTCTTAGCCTTTTGTAAGCTTTTCTTTGTAGCTTCTGCTCACCTTCACCACTCTTTTAATAAATTACTTTTTTTAACTTCTCTTAAAATTATCTTAAGGCAATAGTTTATATATATATATATATATATATATATATATATATATATATATATATATATATATATATATATATATATATATATAATAACCACTTTGGTACCCAGTGTCTCCACATCAGGAACTCTTGTCAGAGCTGCCATAAGGACTTCTAAAAATAAAAGACCAATTGTAAACAGCCCAAATATCAACTAAATCTGGAAGTTCTATTGAAACACATTTTGTTTGTGAACGAAGAGAAATTTATTAAAAACCACAACTATAAAACAGATACAAAAAGCCTTAAACTAAAAATACAAGCCATATTCAAACCCCAACTAATGAAAACATGAGAAACTATAAGAAAAGCCAATCACATGCATTACAAGGCTTTTAACTCTCTTTCTTTTAAGTGACAAAATTTTATTGAAAGGAGCACAAAAGGTTCAAAGAATACAGCAACTAAAGCCCAGATAACAAGGACCAATCAAATTAGTCAAAGTCTCTTTGACAGGAAACCCAACTTGTTACATCGAGCCAGGCTTTCCTAAAGACATCGATCTCCGACCCACACTCGTTCCAGAAGCACGGCTACTCCATTTAGTTATAGGACCTATATACCATTAAAAAAAAAAAAAAAAAAAAACATGCAGCCAGCCTCTTCCATATATAAACTAAAAATCCCCTCTACAATGGATTCTTCGTATGAAAGTGAACCTTGAGCTTCTATTATCATATTATAAATATGGGATCCACTTTCAGAGCCCATGACACTAAAATAAACCCGAACAACTATTATGGTCCATTTTTTTACACTTGGGCACTTGTGTGGCCCCACTTGGGATCCAAAGGACTTAAGACCCTACAAGTACATATTAAAATATTAAAATAAAAAAGTATGAACTAAAATACTAGAATCAATGTTCAAAACTCATCTATGATTAGTGAAAATTATTGGATAGACCTATGAGTCCAACATTTGATCATGGTCTACTCTTGGGCTGCATCAGACCACATGAAGCATAATTCATCTCTAGGCCCAGAGTTCACAATCCGTACCCAATTGTGTCTAATATTAATATTGAAAGGTGTGGGCTCATTTGGAAGAACAAGCACTAAACACGAGAAAGAAGAGGGCACTTGATAGCTTCCCAAGCCAGTTAATATTTTGCACCTGAATATCCAATATTTTAATAGATGGTGGGCTTGCAAAGGCCTTGGGGATTTGAGATTAAGAGAAGCGACACTAGTCATACCAGAACTCTGATGCAGGTCCCACAAACAGTTCAGCAGACATTGAAACATTGTATACCATCTTCAATTGCAACCATAAGACAGATGAGAGCACAAATATATATAGGGCTGAAGTATGAACCTTATGGTTAGATGTTAGAGCAGCCTAGCCTTCTTTGGAAACTACCAGATGAAAATATAATTTCGGTAGAAGAAATGGATGTGTCGTTCTATTATACATAGAACATATACAAGCAAAGTGCTTTCATATATCATGCTTAAAGGTTATGTTCGAACAATTATTGGAAAGCTAGTCGAGTAAAAGGATGCCAACCATGTATCTATTTAAGAAATGCCCGTAACTAACTTGGGGGAGAGAGGGAAGCTTACCAGCCCATATCGATTCCGTGTATGCATTGCCTGCAACACCTCTGGTGCCATCCAGCAAGGTGTTCCAACACAAACGTCAGGTGGAGGTATGCCAAGATGAGCAATACAGCATGTATGTAGAGAGGCTTGGAGAGGAACAGCACTATCAAAATCACAGAGCTTGACAATAGGAGCATCATTGATTCTTTTGTCATCTAAATCAATCAATATGTTCTCGCTTTTAACATCTCGATGAATGATGTGCTTTGAGTGAACTTCTGCCAATGCAGAGGCAATGTCTCTGGCAATAAATAATGCCGAATTAATTGGGACATGCTTCTCCCCCCCTTCTGATAATCTTTTGATGTGATTCTGTCGGGCACAGGCAGAACAAATGCTAAGAAAAATATCAAAAGTATGTGGAAAATGCAAGAAACCAAACGTTTCAACTGCAGGATTACCTTTAAAGAACCCCCTCCTATGTACTCCATCATAATTGTGGACTGCAATAGTCGATGCCCTTTATTTCCGTCTGCTTGAGGAATCCACTTAGAAGACAGCCGGTGTCCATAAATTTCAACAATGCAATCGTGATTCCTCAAAGCGTTTAAAATTCTTACTTCCCCTAGACAACTGTACTCTAACTTCTTCATTTCCTGCTCTGAAGCCTCATATGCTTCTAAAGTACGCAACTGCAGCATGTAAATTGACAGAAAAGAATAAATTAGTTTTGGGGAAAAGAAGATTTAAAAGTAGCAAAAAGGCACAAAACAGACAAAGGAGCAGTTTAAAGCAAACCATCAAAATGATTGAGTAACAGATGGGACAGCAATGAGAAATATAACAAATAGGTTCTAAATGAGATATGCAGTAATTATAACAAATTAGGAAGTAAAACTGTACCCATGAAATGACATTTTCCAGCAAATGAGATATGCACACATAAAAGAGTGTGTTTGTGTGTAATGATATCCTAGAATGCATGAAATTAATATTGAGAAATGATATAATACACCCGTCTAGAAAGTGTTAGTGTAAAGTGTGTGTGTGTGTGTGTGTGTGTGTGTGTGTGTTAAGTGGCTCTTCGTATACATTGATACACCATCCTTTGACAGCTCAAGCTTTTAGAGAAAGTCGTTGTTTTGACATGGTATCAGAGAGGAAGGTCCTGTGTTCGAATCCCAAGAGCAGAAAATATGCCTCGGTAATATATTCTCCCATGGAGGGCCAGGAAAATCAGGTCCGGCCCAGGGACCGGGAAATCAAGCCCCGCCTGTTTATGGTGTGAGTGTCCCTCCACCCTTGTCAGTATGTTCCCGTGCGGAGTTCCACCCCACATGTGCAGGGAAGTGTTAAGAGTGTTAAGGTCCCTTGGTATACATTGATACGCCATCCTCTAACGGCTCGAGCTTTTAGAGAAAGTGGTTGTCTGACTATCCGGATATTTGCACAGCATATACAGGCTTTTCAAATATGACAAGTTTTGCACATGGTTCAGTAATCCAGACCATAGGTCAGTTGGGCCGTAGATGGAGCATGCTCCAAATCTCTCCAGATTGGAAGATCCCAGCTACCTATATAAGAATGTTTTTCAGTTGAATGCAGACCCTTTTTGTATCTCTCCTTAATCATCTATCTATAGGCCACGAAGCGAATTGTTAAGATTGTCCTGCCAGAGAGAATTTTAATGCCAACAGTGGGAAACAACAGGGCAATAGTTCTTATTACCGGACCATGGGCCTACTTGTCAGATTTGAATACCCAAGTATTAGTGTGCAAAGATGCGAGCTGCCTATCATATAAGTTCGTATAATCTAGTGCAAAGATCCAAGCAACGTATCATATAGGTTCATATAATCAGTGTTCAAAGTATCGGTATCTCTACAAGTTTAGGTGGCCGGGGGTACAGAAACAATATCATCATCACCGATAAAAACGCCAATTCCTGGAAATGCGGGAAAATATTCGGGGAAAACATGGGGAAAGTCGTGGAATTTTTCAATGGAACTTTAAGATATGCTAAAATACACATATTTGCATATTTAAGAATAAAATAATAGCGAAAAAGACATTGTATATTTAGGAATCAAATAATAAGTTTCCCTTTAATGGGGCCTAAAAGCAATTGTTGTTGTTACACGGAAACATTGGGGAAACATGGGGAAAATGGTGGATCCACCCATCCATCCATGCATGCACATACATGCATACATACAAACGCACATGCATGATCCATCCATCCATCCATACAACCATACATGCATGCACGCAAACACATACATACACATCCATCCATCCATCCATGCATACATACACATATACACATACAAACATGCATTTTATCATACAGGCATGCCCTCATTAAAAAATAAAAATTAAAAGATTTTTAAAAAATTAAAAATTAAAAAGAAGAATTTTTTTAATAAACAGATTTTAGCGATCCAATAAATTGGCGATATTATTGAAATATCGCTGATACACTAGCGATACAAGCGACACCTAGAATTTACACATCGAAAATACTGGCGATACAGCGGTGCTATCGATACATTAGCAATACAAGAGACACCTAGAATTTACGCAATAAAAAATATTATCAATACGTTGGCAATATCGATACGTTGGCGGTACCTAGTGATATATCGTTGATACGTGGAGTTTCAGATACCACCAATGTTATCGGTATTGCTACCAGTGTAATCAGTGTCGCCAAGCTAGATATTTCAATAATATCGGGGATACTTTGAACAATGCATATAATCAACTCATGCATGGGCATGGTATGCCAAAACGGTTACGTATCGGCCGTAACGGCCGATACGTAACGGTAACGGTGTGAACCGTTACGCGTTTCGGGGTCGTATCGGCCGTTACGCAATTTTGTACCCGTATCGGCCGATACGGGCCCGTTACGGGGCGTATCGGCCGTTACGGCCGTTACAGGGCCGTTACGGGCCCGTATCGGCCGAATTTTTTTTTTTCCCATTTTAAGCTCTGTTTTTGGTTTTTTTTTTTTTTAACCTCTTGCTTCCAAACTGTTTCTCACTCCTTCTACTACTAATTTCGACCAACCTTGACTAGGTATTTGAGATAAAAACACATTATATTACGGATTTTCTTGAATCAAAGCTCGGTAGGCCATTTTTCAGAAATTTGTCAAAATAGGTATTTATACTTTTTTTAATATGTTTTGCTGTTTTAATCATGCCATATGATGTGTTAATCATAGTAGAACATGTTAATGTGCATTTTACAAATTTGGGGTGCCATTTTATATTTTTTTAATATTTTTTTCTATTTATGCATGAATTTTGGCCCCTTTTTTTAAAATTCGAAAAATCAATTTTTAATGGTTGTTTTGCTGTTTTAATCATGCCATTTGATGTGTTAATCATAGTAGAACATGTTAATGTGCATTTTACAGATTTGGGGTGCCATTTTATATTTTTTTAATATTTTTTTCTATTTACGCATTTATTTTGGCCCTTTTTTTGAAAATTCGAAAAATCATTTTTTTAATGATTCTTTTGCTGTTTTAATGATGCCATATGATGTGTTAATCATAGTAGAACATGTTAATGTGCATTTTACAGATTTTGGGGTGCCATTTTATATTTTTTTAATATTTTTTTCTATTTACGCATGAATTTTGGCCCCTTTTTTGAAAATTCGAAAAATCAATTTTTAATAGTTGTTTTGCTGTTTTAATCATGCCATATGATGTGTTAATCATAGTAGAACATGTTAATGTGCATCTTACAGATTTGGGGTGCCATTTTATATTTTTTTAATATTTTTTTCTATTTACGCATGAATTTTGGCCCTTTTTTTGAAATTTTGAAAAATCATTTTTTTAATGATTCTTTTGCTGTTTTAATGATGTCATATGATGTGTTAATCATAGTAGGACACGTTAATGTGCATTTTACATATTTGGGGTGCCATTTTATATTTTTTCTATTTACGCATTTATTTTGGCCCTTTTTTTGAAAATTCAAAAAATCATTTCTTAATGATTCTTTTGTTGTTTTAATGATGCCATATGATGTGTTAATCATAGTAGAACATGTTAATGTGCATTTTACATATTTGGGGTGCCATTTTATATTTTTTTTTATTTTTTTCTATTTACGCAAGAATTTTGGCCCTAAAAAATAATTGCAAACACCTAAATGTAAGATATTTTCATATTACATTCATTCTAATATATCTATCATTGATAGTAAGTTAGAAAATTAAATATATGAATTTTGTAGTCAAATTTAGGTTATCTGGTTCATAAATTCATCAGACAGTCCGATACAACTTCTCACCAAAGAGTGAACCGTTACACCACCATAAACATGTTCCAATTTATAAATGAATGCATATTTAGAATGCTTAGAATATTCCGGAATTAATCCATATTTTTTCATATTTTTTTGGCAAAAAAAATATTTTTGCGCCGTTACGGGCCGTTACACCCCCGTATCGCCGTTACGCCCCCGTATCCGTATCAGTGTCGGAGGGCACCGTTACGCCAACCGATACCGATACGGGACACCTTGTGCATGGGACAAATCGAACTCTTAAGATATAATGACTGTTAGAAGTATAAGAAATAGGTTCTGCAACCCTAAAAATTGGTATACAGCAGAAGAGGACACCGAGTTCAACAATGAAGCAACACTATCTTGCAGGCATGCACAGAGATTACATAGAGAGCATGTAAAAACTGATGCTACTAGTACATTACTTCATTTAATGGTGAAATCAGTGATTTAGTGATGCATGGGAGAACTGAACTCTTAAGCTACAATGTCTTTTGTAATGGCCAAGTAATACAAACTCTAATCCTGGAAAGAAATTCACACCTTTGCAGCAACTACTTTTGTACCAAACTTGCACTGGATGACAGAGCCTGATGCTGCTTTCTCAGCTTCAATGCCTGGAGACACAGAAGGAAAAGTGTACTCCGAGGTGGCAATGTTTTCAGTTGAAACAGGAACCTGAACCCGAGTCAGTGGGATATACCTGAAATAACAAGGTTGCCCATCAAAAAAAGCACGCAGCACTACACGTCCTTAATATTATTAAAATATTAAGAAATGCTCAAATGTATTAAACCATAAAATCATATGGTGTTAGTAAGCTGGAAACTACAAGATTGCAAGATTTTCTTGATTTTAAAATATTGAAAATCTAAAATAATATTAGAAAAATATAAAAAAGCTGCATACAATCAGAGATCAATACACACAAAATAAATAAATAACATCATCATCACCTTCTAAGGCTTATCCTAATTAATTGGGTTAGCTACGTGAATCCTATTCTGCCATTCTTCTATCAAGGGCTACACCTTCAGTTGCTTAGACCATAGATCACCAAGTCTATTATTACTACCTCCATCCACGTCCTTTTCGGCCTTCACCTTGCCCTTTTAGAGCCTTTAACTTGTACCAACTCACTCCTAACCGACATAGTTCTTGGTCTCCAATGCACATGACCAAACCAAGAAAATCTTATTACTTATCGGTGCTACTCCTAAGTTCCATTAAATGCATGCACTTCTAAATTTATCCTTCGTCATCTTGCCACTCATCCATCTCAGCTACACATCTTATGAACATGTTGTTCCGTAACTGACCAAACTTGTTGGTCAACAATCTTAACCAATTCCTCATTTTCACTGTTATTATTACCAAAATTGCACTCCATATACTCTGCTTTAGTCTGACTAATTTAAAATCCTTTAGATTCTAAAGCATCCATCCATAAATCTAGCTTTCTATTTATGTCCCTCCCTCGTCTTATCAACCAAAACTATGTCATTTGCAAACAACATACACCATAGGAGATCTTCCTGTAAATGTCTCGTTAACTCGTCCATAACCAATGCAAACCAATACAACATAAGATCCATTAGCCCAGAAAGAGCACTTTTGCAGTATTTGCAGTATCCTTCCACAATGAGATGATCTACGGAGCCAAGAGCCTCCTAAGACAAATGCAAACTTGTCTCAATCACTTCCAATTCCACCCAATTAGCGCCCCTAAACACATGTGGCCCTAAAGGTGACAATAGGCCAAGTCTGGGCCAGGCCCGACACTCAAGACAGGCCTACCACGACAAGGCCAAGCCTGAGCCAGAAAACTTTGGTTAGGCCCGAGCCCAACCTGACTAGGCCAGAAAATTGATAAAATCCCTATTTCCCACTTAAATGCTCCTAATTCATCCACTGATCAAGTGGGCCACACATGCACAAAGAAATAGCCATTTGATTAAAATGAAAACCAAACAGTCTACATTCAGTAGGATGGTTAGGATTGGAATCGGATATTTTTAGTATATAACATGTACATAAAAAGTCGGGTCGGCTGGGTCAAGCTAAAATGACTTGCGTACAAGCCTTACCAGAAAATTGATTGGACCATGCATGAGAAGCCCGAGCACTAGTAGGTCCAAGCCCGGCCAAAAGTCAGGTTGAGCAGGCTCTCAGTCCATAGCCACCCCTACATGGCCCTGAAAAGAAAAGCTTGAAATTTCCTTGATAAACCTTAACGAAACCCCCTTACACCCAAAGGCCCGCAATTTCCAAAACAACAACAAATGGCATTGGGATAACCCATCGATGAAGGGACCAAAGAACTGAATTTTTTTTTGCAGTTTGCCTACCTCATTAATCTTTTTCCATTTTTATCAATGACAAAAAGGGGATACACGTTTAAACTCTTCCCCTGATCTACACCCAATCAATTTGAAGAAGCTTAATTTTGACTTTAAGCCACCAATAGGCATCACCGTGCAATTGGAAAGTCCCTTGTTTCATTTCCTACTTATATTCTAAAAATAGCATGAGGAAGCATTCTAACAAGGACTTCAAATGGATGAGCCACCCAGAAATTCCCGGCATCCGAACCATCTTCCCACCTTGAAATTCTTACCACTTGTTGAGTTTTTGGTGTGTGGATGAAATTGCCTATAATA
The DNA here is from genome assembly GCA_021015155.1 of Magnolia officinalis. NCBI lineage: Eukaryota > Viridiplantae > Streptophyta > Magnoliopsida > Magnoliales > Magnoliaceae > Magnolia > Magnolia officinalis. The sequence continues at coordinate 66,294,780 of JAJHSJ010000007.1, read as the reverse complement.
TCAAAAAAAATCTATGCATGATATATGCCTCCTAACTGTCCTCCCAAAAATAATTTATTCTGATTAAATTACAGAGAAGATTCCTCAATGATTGTAATCTTAACTAGGAGGGACCTTTGTCTTAACTAAACGGATGTAAGGATAGGTGTTTTAAATAGTGAACAGCATGTAGCATAGGCGTTCACCCCTCTAAAGCATGAGGCATAAGCTATATAGTGTGTAGCATAAGTTACATGCTACTTTTAGATTTTAAATTTAGGTTGCACCTGGTTGCACCAAATATTATGATCTCATGATATTTTGCACAAAATTGGACTGATCAATAATGTAATTTCATGACATTTGGTGCAAGCCGACACAATCTAAAATAATAGAAAAATTAGAGTAAAGATTAAGTATAAAGATAAAGAAAAGGCAATGTAACTTATTTAATACTGTAATATTATTTTACTAAAATCATTGAAAAGATTAACTAAATTTTATTGGAAATAGAAAAATGTAATAAATCACTAAAAACATTAATCAATTTTAATGTTTTAGTGAAAATTAATTTTTAATGTAAGCTACATAGCGTGTAACATAGGTTGTGTAGCATGTTGCGTATACAAATTAGTGTGAGCGTAGGCTACATGTGACTTGAGCTATTTTCATGAGCTACATAGAGTTAAGAGTAAGCTAAGCTACATAGCATCCGCTATTTAAAACACGGGCAAGGATGTTTACAGCAACAAGCCTATGATCTGAAGAATGCTACCAATCGGTGGCAGTCAACATTGTTCTCAATGCCACATAAAAAATTAAAAGCGTATATTAGTCAAGGAAATAATGCCTTTGTAGTCTTATTGCAGCTTTCTTGTCTCCCAATAATTCAAAAGCATCCTCACACTACAACCTCTCTCTCCAATATGTACAAGCTTGTTAAACATGATAGAAAGATTCATTTCCCACCGATGCATCTTCAAAAATCCACTCCCATCTTTCCACCCTAAATCGGGAAAACGTCTTGTAAAAAGAGACCACCTGATTTTGATCATTCCCGGCAATATGAGAAAAGGTTTTATGTGTGCACTCAAAGTCCAGGCAAGCATACTTCAACCATCCAAAATTGACGGATGGGAATCTTAACATGCACTTCAAATTACGTTTTCAAAATACATATTTTCGGATGCTTCTTAAATTCCCATCAACCGTATTTGGGTGAAAGGATCAATGCGCACACTGATTCTTGTTGCTCCTTGTGTGCGCTGAAGTTGTGCCATTTAATCAAATAACAACTTAGATGTTGTTTACATTGTTGCTTATATACTCATATAATCCAATAGGAAAATACACCGTCTAGAGTTTTTGGAAGCTCATCATGCTGATGTCCATGTCTTTCAGCATACATGAGTGTAAATGCTGCAGATCAATCTACAAATGCTGCATGCAAACAGTGGTGGCCACATCTGTTCAGAATGCATGACTGAATACTACGCATTCGTCTGCAAAAAGAGAGCACAACTAGCAACAATAATCCTACAGTAAGCAGCAAAAGGAACAGTTACTGACCTGCAAAAATATTCAACATCCGTCTCTTCTCTTATGTCAGTTGGATGGCATGCATCAACAACCAAGCGCACCAATGATTCCCCTTTCCTAATAAGAATGACATTCCAAGCATGTGGCATGAAGTCTAGATAGCCCCTCACAAGCTCACAGGGAATCGGAGGATCTGCCCTGTCGCATAGATACTGTGCAACATAAACAATCCATCAGCAGGTAATCGTCATGAGTTTGGGAGAAGAAAAAAAAAAACTTCCAAATACATGTACAAGATAATGCAAAACCAAACAAGGGCTATCAGAAAATCACCTTCATAAGCACTGCTCTATGTCTACACACACCAAAGCGCACAGATCCTATAGGCACAACATTAGAATTCCTCATTTCCTTAACAAATCGCAGAGATTTCTCACATAGATCAATGAAACTAAAACTTTCAACAGGTCCATCAATCTGGTTAGAGGTTGCTATGTCATTGTAACTGTTTCCAGTGGAGCATGTACAAATGAAAGGCTTCTGATAATTTGAGCCAGCAACAGATTTCCTCATCATCGCAGTACTGTTACTCCTGTCGCAGCCTCCAAAACAATTAGAAACGAAGAGTGCAAGCACTGACGCCCTCCGCAAGTCAACAGAAAATTGTTCGTTTTCTTCCGATGAACTCCTTGATAGTTTCAAACTTGACGCCAACACTTGTGCAGTTAATGCAATTGCATCTAATTCCTCATCAGTTTCTCTGAAATAGAGCAGTACTTTCTTTAGTTTAAACTACCACATACATCAAAGTCAAAACCACTATGAACTACTACATAATGCAACACATAGATGCTATTCAGTGAGATAGTGTCCTGATGCTCAGAACGTGAACAGTTTCCCGATGTGCCAGCCTGTATGGGTTAGGGCCATAGTTCAGTGATCAAGAATATTGACCTAATGACACCCATTATCATTGATGAAGGGTGGCCCAAAAGTCTCCCAGAGTGGAAGATGCCAACCTATTGAAGCAAGGTTTCTTGGTTGCCATACTTCAAATAATAATAATAACAGCAGCAGCAGCAGCAATAACAATAAGAATAGCAATAATAATATGTAAATTATTATTAATAATAATAGTTCAATAAGTCACCGGGATGGCAGGTTGCTTTCATACATGATGCCGGAACAGCTAATGGGTATGCTACACCTCACCCAATATGTGGTATGCTAGGATCAAGTCAAGTGGGTTGCTAGTACCTAATGTAACCATATGTGCTGTTTTTATTTTTTAACACACGCTCACACACACCCCATGGGCACTTGAACCCATGAACTCAGTGTTTAAACTCACTCTGTCTACCACTGAGCCATGGGTTGGAACCCTTAAACATGTGCTAGTTATATATACAGAATGCTATTGTAATTTATATATAATGTCTGTTACTATTTTAGATCTTGAATTGCATAGTATCATCTCATGTGCCTGCATTGCATAAATCAAAGGATAAACTTCTACATTTAATAAAAATTAAAATTACAACTTAATCAACTGCGAGTGTATAGAACCATAAAGTGAGTGAATAGAACAGTGATTTCAGATTGGTAAAAGTAGTCTTCCTGATCCGAACTGGCCCAAAACCCAGACAGCACAATACAGAACAGAAAACATGGGTGGGTCAGGGATTTAGGTAACATTGCTTGGGACGGTGGAGTATATAATGACAGTTATGAAAAAATTACAGGGGCAATCTGGAGAAGAAGGCCAAAGAGTAGAACATGAGGATCTTCTAAACAGAATGATTTCCGGGCATTGTTTGTCCACCATGAGGCTCATCAGATGAACAGTATGAATTACTCAACAATTGGCCCCCACTTGGACAGACAGAAAGCACATGAAATTATTCACATCTTCATGTAACATAACTGCAGACTCCTCAGCAAGCAAATGCTACTGAAGTTCCATAGGAGTTTCATTGTTTAACTAAACGGGTAAATACTAACCTGTCCACAAGAATTACTTCACGGGAACCCGGACATGGACTCTGGTCATAACTACGCAATGGCATAAATGGTCGATCACGTCCCGCATCATAAAAGCCATCTGGCATATGGTCATTGCTACTACAAAATGATTCAGTGCTATACTTGCAAGAAAAATTCAAGCATTCATCAACAGGTCTCCGAAACTTTCTGGGTTTAGGACTATCAAGATCCCTATCAGAATGCCTTTTGGATTTTGGTATATTTTTAGGCACCTCTGAAGAAGACTCCCCATCTTGCTCATCATTTTTCTTCAAGGGGCGGGCTGAGGAGGCATTATGCTCCTCATTGCAGTCATATTCATGCTCTTTATTTACGCAAACAGAAGCAACAATGCATGAGCAATCATCCCCATAATACCCCTTATCTGAAACATTTCTGTCATTATCCTCGTCATGACCAAGCAAAATCTGAGAATCATGTTCACCAGCAAGTTCACACTCATCGTCATTAAGATCTCTTACAATGCCCAATTCATCCTCTGCAAGAGGACTTGATTCCAACCGACAACATGACTGCTTTTCTTCATTTATATGGTACTGCGATTCAGAGGCTCTGCTTTCCACAAGGGGTTCTTTGCAAGGGTTACCATTTGCAGCCTTCTTCCTGGTCATTGCCTCACAACGATCTTCACTTCTCCACTTCCTACTGGTATTCAAACGCTCCTGGCGAGCTTTTTGTTGCAGATAATCACGACGCTTCCACCCCTTTTTCATCCTCCGAGCTGCAGAACTTCTGGAGCTTGATGAGGATTCAGATAATAAAGGTGAAGAGGTACTACGACAACCTGATATAAGTTTATGAATATTTTTTGTTAGTTCCATAAGTATGTGCATAATCATAGAGAAAAACCCAATTTCAGAGCAGTAAATGGGCCTCAGTGACTCACCACTACAGGAACGACTTGCGTCAACCTCATCGATGGCAGCATCGAAGACATCCACCTCAACTGAAGAACTTATGAATTCATCATTTGCAGTATCTTTTCCATTTCCTTCCAAATTGCAGCATATCCACGAAGGAATTTGACAGCAATGTAGAAGCTTATTGTACTTGAACATAATGAAGAATAAAAAGCACCAATAAACACGTTAGTCCTTGAGAAAGTACACACATGAAAAATGAAAGGTGCAATAAACTACATAAGGATTAATTCAGCAGGTTATCCAGATGCACAAAAGTAAATGTACATGCAACCATTGAGATAAAACTGCTTTGAAGTGAGTAACCAAAAACATCAAGACCAGCACATTGTAAGCTCAATAGCATCCCACACAGTTGCTAAATATAGGCAAAATCACTCAATATAAAGCTCTCTGAAAACATGGGGAAAAAATACATATTGAATTATTAAAACAAAGGCGAAACAATATTTCTGCAACCAGCAACCATATAGAGGTTTGCTAATTCCAACGTGTAAGGCAGCCCACCTACAAGCCACAGCAAGTGCCACTGTGACATACAGGTCTGAGATCCAAGCTGTCAATCAGGTGAGTTCACTGTGTACATAAACCTGGCCTAAATATATGGTTGGTCCATTAGTTGTGTGGGCCACAACATAAGGCAGCCAACCTACCAGCCACAGCAAGTGCCAGATGGCACACGTATGAGATCCAAGTTGTCAATCAGGTGGGTCCACTGTGTAGATACCCTGGTCTCATTATCAGGCTGGTCCACTTGTCATTTGGGCCACACTGTAAGAAGCAGATGCATGGCTCAGAAAAACTAGGCTAAGTCTTTTCGCTGTCCATTTTGTTTCATAAACTCTGGCGCACCTGATGAGTGGAGCGGCCTATTTTTGGCCAGGGCACTTACATTGAGGGGCCCAACACCTGATGGATGGCTTGGATCTCGCACCTATGTACCATGTTGGAAATGTGCTGGCATGTAGATGGGCTGCCTTTTACACGCTCATTGGATTACCCAAGGTACCAAACTTGTAACCACAATGGTCAGAATAAAATCTTAACATATGAAAATAGCATTTTACAAAGCACCTCAAAACTTGCTTACTCAAAGCTGTTGGTCAATGTGTGAATTCTAAAGGGAAGAAAAATATAAAAATGGTACATTTGATTGGTAAGATTGAGAGTTGCAGGATACCTGAAGATTCAAATTCTGAAGGGTATGCATAGAATCAAGACTCAGAGAGCCCAACGATGTCAGCCTATTGTTTGACAAGTCCAAATTTTTCAGCCTTTGCAGACAGGAGAGACCCAAAGGCAATTCCACCAATTTATTATTAGCAACTCTTAACGATTTCAAGGCAATCAATGCGGCAATGTCATCAGGCAAGTTCTTTAGCTTATTGAATGAAAGATCAAGATCCTCCAGCTTCTTTAGGCATCCGATCTCAGGAGGAAGGTATCTGCAGAAAAATGGATGCAATATTATCATATAGATGTTTCCAACACCGGTCCATAACTAAATTCAACACAAAAAAGCCATTGATACTGCTTTAAATATATAATCACACATTTCTCAAAGTCTTCATTAACCACTCTCCTAACTAAACCAAGTTTAAATTAAATAACAGTAAAAGCATGTTAGTGTACATTCAAATTTTGACTTCCTACAAAATGTGTGGTAAAATCTACACTGTTTGAGTAACCTCCAGGCAAGTTCAGGTCTCTGTTTTCTGTTAATATTTTTAAAACAAAGGGTTGGATCTCAGTCGCATGATCCTTCCTAGGTGCCGCTCCCACTGGGAATCCTGCTTCGGGCTCGTGCCCCTGCTCTCGCTTCCTAGCTGCTTTTAGCTACTATTGAATCAGACACTTCCCCACCCACACCCGCACCAGAATCTGCTGTTGCTCTCTTCACACTTCGTGCAACAACAGACTGCATATAACATTGCTAAGTTTGTGACTCTTGAGTTAGCTGGAAAAAACCATTATCAAGACATTGTAAAGCCCATCTTCAATATCCTGGCACAAGGAAATCCTCGTGACTGCTTCAACTATGAGTAAACCCTACAAAGTCTACTTTTGTAGAGCAGTCAATATGGATAACTAGTTATTCCATAAGAATCGCATCATGCCAAATATCTGAGGAAAATTTTCAAACGTAAGCTTGAAACATCGCAGTCTCACCAGTAATAGAAGAGAATATCACATCAGAGACATGATTCAGAAAGGAAAAAAAAAAAAAAAAAGTGTAGTCCAAAGTGATTTTCATTGCAAAATGCAGATTCTGTTAGGGCCTGTTTGGTTGCCAGCAAATACCGGTAAACAGTGACAAAGCACAATAATTGCAAGTGCGGACTGTTTGGAAGTGAGGTAAAATTTCACCTCGAACATGGGGATTTTCTAACCGGTTTCCAAGCCAAAACTATGTGGGCCTCACCATGATATGTGTTATATCCACACCATCCATTCATTTTTTAGATCATTTTAGGGCATGACCCCAAAAATGAAGCAAATCCAAAGCTCAAGTGGACCACACCATAGAAAACAGTGGATTCAACAATGGGCATCATTATTCCTGTTGCTTCCTGTGGTGTTGGTCCACTTGAGCTTTGGATATGCCCCTTTTTTTTTATGATGTTAGGGTGTCCCTGCCCCATTTTAAGGCAAGCCTATTCCCTGCGGATCTGGCCTCATTTTTGGGCTCATGCCCTAAAATGATCTAGCAAGTTGAATGGATGGTGTGGATAAAAACATAAACATCATGGTTAGACCCACACATTTTTGCCACATACACAGGGTACCGACATATCACACCACCATACCTGTCAATATCATACCACAAGGATCGCGCGAGAGGCCCCTCTCAGCCTCACATTTCCCTCGTCAACGACCTTCTAGATCAGGGCGCATTAGGTATCGGCAGCACCCAAAATAGCAATCCAGCGAGCCAAGTCCGTTCAACTTATCAATGGCAATTCAAAGTAATCGGGGCAGTAGGGTTCCCAAATGAAGATCATCTCCTGGAATGTTAGGGGAGTGGGGTCCAAGCAGAAGCGATGCCTCATCAAAGATCTATGTAGCAGACAGAATCCAGATATCATTTGTATGCAGGAGACCAAAGTCCTTGTTTTTTATGACAGTCTGATGGGCACATTATGGAGTGCAGCAGATGTAAAATGGATAGTGTTGGACTCGATGGCAGTTCTGGGGGCATTCTTCTAGCATGGAGGTCGTCCCGGTGGGCCTTGTATAGTAGCAGGATAAGCGAGTTCTCTGTCTTTGCTATTCTGCAAGACACAGGGTCAGGAGTTCATATTCTGGTTGCTGCAGTACATGGGCCAACTTCGGATGCTAGCAGGACTGATTTCTGGGCGGATTTGAGCCTCATTTGTCAAAGCTTCCAAGGCCCTCTCTATATCGCGGGGGACTTCAACGTCATCAAATCAGTAGCTGAGAAATCCCATGGGAAGCGCAGCACTCCCGCAATGGCATCCTTCTCGCAATGGATTGAGGATCAGGAGCTGGTTGACCTGCCTCTGCTAGGTGCCAGATTCACCTGGTCTAATGGTAGAGCCTCCCTGATCCTATCTCGGTTGGATAGATTTCTCATATCAAATGATTGGTTAGACCACTTCCCTGCGGCCTCATAGTCAGTCCTTCCCAAAGTTACATCCGATCACTCTCCCATCCTTCGTGGAACACAATTGGGGGCCAAAGCCCTTCAGGTTTGATTCCCCTTGGTTTAAAATAGAAGGATTTTACCAAATGATAGTTGAATGGTGGGCTGTCTTTCAGGATGATGGCTTCGCAGGGTATTCCTTATTTTCTAAACTGAAGCAGCTGAAGGCTCGCCTAAAGCAATGGAAGCTGGCAGAACTCCGCACTAGAGAGCAGGAAACAGAGGAGCTGCTAGCCGAGTTACATAAGATAGATCAGAAAATCGAAACTTCCCCCATGTCCCGTGTCGATGAGAAGCAGAATCCAGCTGATCTAAACCCTATCCTCGAGGGCTCTCAAAAAGGAAATAGCCTGGAAACAGAAGTTAAGAGCTAAGTGGATCAAGGGGGGTGATAAGAACACCAGCTATTTCCACAGAATTGCCAACATCTATGCCAGCTGTAACAAGATCTCCAGTATTATCGTGGAAGGGGTCAGAATCGAAGACGAGGATCCCATCGCTAAAGAGGCGATCTCACACTTCAGTTCCCTGCTAAAAAGCGAAGAATGGCAGCGTCAAGGCCTGGATCACCTCCAGATAGATAGCATCTCGTCGGATGAAGCCTCTCATCTGGAAGCCCTATTCTCAGTTGAAAAGGTGAAGTCTGCAATTGATTCTCTCAGCAGTGAAAAGGCTCCCGGGCCGGACGGTTTTCCTATTTTGTTCTTTCAACGATTTTGGGAGGTCATAAGTGCAGATGTGATGGCTTTCTTCAAGGAGTTCTTTGATAGAGGCAGATTGTCCAAAGGTTTAGGAGCATCCTTTATCGCCCTCATTCCCAAAATGACAGGGGATGCATCCTTCAAGGACTTCAGACCGATCAGTCTGATCGGAGGGCCATACAAAATTCTAGCAAACGTACTCGCCTCTCGGCTCAAGCAAGTGATCGGCAGGGTAATTTCGGACCACCAAAGCGCCTTCATAGTTGGGAGACAAATAATCGACAGTGCGTTAATAGCAAATGAGTGTCTTCATTCTAGTCACAAGACCGGGGTGAAGAGTCTGGTGTGCAAGTTAGATATCGAGAAAGCTTATGATCATGTCAATTGGAAATTCCTTGACTACATGATGAAGAGGATGGGTTTTGGGGAAAAATGGCGCAGGTGGATAAGAGGATGTATAGGTTCGGCGTATTTCTCGGTGCTCCTAAATGGATCCCCCAAGGGGTTTTTTAAGAGCTCTAGAGGCCTAAGGCAAGGCAACCCCTTGTCCCCTTTTCTTTTTCTCATGGTGGTCGAGGCCCTTTCAAAGCTCCTTCTAAAAGGTCTTTCGGTAGGCATCCTGGGAGGCATCCAGATAAAAGGCATGAGCAGCCCCTTATCGCACATTCAGTTCGCAGATGATTCGCTAATTTTCTCTGAAGCTATAGCCCTGTTCAACTGCAAAATCTACGGACTACTATCTGCTGCTTCGAAGCTGTGTCGGGTTTGAGAGTTAATCTTGCTAAATCGAAATTCTTCGGGATAAACGTTGAGCCTGAGGAGCTTGAATCTTTTGCTAGTATCCTTCATTGCTAGCCTGTTGCCCTTCTGTCTACTTTTGTGGGGTTGCCTTTATGCATAGGCAGTCCCCCAAAGTCCTATTGGGAGAAGATTTTTTCCAGAATTCAGAACTACTTGGCGAGATGGAAATGTCGATACTTATCGATGAGAGGCCGCCTCACTCTCATCAAGGCGGCCCTTTCGAACTTGCCGATCTACTATATGTCTCTGTTCAGATGCCCAGGCAAGATTATATCATCCATCGATAGACTAAGATGTGACTTCCTCCGACACGGCGGGGAGGAGAGGAAGTTCCATCTCTTGCGCTGGAAAGAGGTGTGCCAGCAATATAAAGCAAGAGAGGCTGGTGTGAAGGACCTAAAGGTAATTAACCGGGCTCTTCTTGGCAAGTGGATTTGGAGATTAGGGACAGAAAATGGGGCCCTGTGGAATTTGATCGCTAAAGGTAAATATGGAATGTCTGCGAGTGGCTGGTGGACCAAGGAGTCCTCACTTTACAAGGCGTTAGCAATCTGGAAAGGAATGCAAAAGCAGCATCAAGTTGTGTCGAGAGGAGTGGCATTCGAGTTGGGTAAAGAGACCAGAATTCGATTTTGGACAGATCTCTAGATCGGTTCCTCCCCCCTAAAAGATAGATTCCCTAATATTTATCTCTTAGCCCCCTCAAAGGACTATTGTGTAGCCGATTGCTATGACCTCCAAGGCGATAACATTGTGTGGAATCTGCCAAGTAGGCGCAACTTGCAGGATTGGGAAGTTGCTGAATACGCGGAATTGTTGAGTTGCGTTGCTGCAGCCTATCCAAATCAGTCCGTTGAAGATTCCTTAACCTAGAGCTTGGCAAAAGATAGTAGGTTCTCGGTTAATTCATTGTATAACTCTCTTCTCATTAGCCCGGTGCCCCCTAAAGCTCAGAAGATTTGTCGAATCTGGAAGTCCCCAGCCCCGCCAAAAATTCAGGTGTTCGGATGGCTTGCATGCAAGCAGAAAATTCTAACTGTCGACAATCTACACAAAAGAGGTATGGTCCTTGTTAATATAAGTCTTTGCTGCATGCGGAATGAAGAAACCGTGGATCATCTTCTGCTCCATTGCCCCTTTTCTTCACAAATCTAGGGTGAATTCTGTCGCCGGTTTAACGTCAGTTGGTGTGCTCCCAGGTCGGCGGCTCATTTCTTTCAAGCTTGGTATGGGGTTAGCTTCGGTAAGCTCAATGTGCATCCTCGCAATCTGGTGGGCAATGTGGGAGGAAAGAAATCAGAGATGTTTCTCTGACGTATATAGTTATGCTCACGTCGTTATCTCTAGGGCTAAGCGTTTGCCGGTGGAATGGGCGTCCCAAACAGATAGGCTAAAGTGTCAGGACTTGTGTTTTATTGGCATGTAATGGTATTTGTTTCTTAGGAGCTTCTGCCTTCTCAGCAGATTCTCTTTTGTATTATCTTTCCTTTTAATATATAGAACTTTACCTTTCAAATATAAATATATATATATACATCAGAAACGCTCACCTGCGAACCAGTTCGTACGTACTATGTACGAACTTTTTTGAGAACCCATCATACGTGATGTGGATCCAATATCTGAACCGTTCATGTGAAGCAGCACCTCGTGAAACCCCCCGGGCCCAAGTTTTACTTTGATCTAAAGCTTTGATGGGCCATGAAAAATGAAAATAGTTTCCTCCCTTGATTTGCATTTCTCTTTGCTATGGCCAACCAGAATTTTAGATCGGGGTGAAAATTTGTCAGGTTTCATGGGATTCCACATCACATGGACCGTTCAGATTAGACACCCATGGCACGTGTGCAAAGGTGCGCACGTGCGCAGGGGAGCATGACTATATATATATATATATATATCATACCACAGGGAATAACAAAATGATTATTACTTATTTATACCGAATTCCTTGTAATTACTGCAAATCAAACCCTTAGTATATGTGATTCTATGATGAAAGAAGCTTAGCTGATTAGAAGAAATGTCCAAACCAGTTATCAGTTCTAGTTTGATAAATAATTTCTTTTAAGGTCTAATTGGCGTGCATTAATATGCCAATCTTGATTTCATTAATTCCATTGTTATCCTTTTTGGTCTGGTCCAGGTTTCATGCTGAAACCCCCATCAGCAGGACTCAATCTTGGGTCTTTCCTCTAGAGAGTAGAGAGGGCACACACGACCAACTTGACTCTCAACCTAGATGCCATTCCACCATTATCCTAAGGGCCTGTTTGATTTTTTAAAGCAGGTGTAAATACCCTGTAAATGCGTAATTATTAACCCTTTCACCCGTCTGAAAATTCATCGGAAATTCTATTGTGGAAACCGGTTTAAAAGAGGTAGTTTAAATTTCTAGACCCACTGTGATGTATATTATATATCCGTTCCGTCCATTCATTTTACCACGACATTTTGATGCATGAGCCAAAAAATAAGGCAAATCCAACATTCAAGTGGCCCACACCAAAATAAACAGTGGCCTCAAGAAGTTTTTAACAGTGAGTGTTCAATTCCCTTTTTCTTATGGTGTGGTCCACTTGAACTTTGAATCCGCCTCATTTTTTGACTCATGCCCTAAATTCAGTTGGCATAACGGATGGCCGGTGTGAATAATTCACATATATCATGATGGGCCCCACATATATTTGTCAGCAACCTCGATTTTAGTGTTGAAAAAAGTAAGAGTCAAATCAACCCTCGGAACGATGAGGTAATTACCCTGGGAAGTAATTATTACATATTTGCAATGCATTTACCATTACACTGGAAAATCAAACATGCCCTAAGAGACTCATGACAAAACCAGCTCCCCTCAGTCTGGCAGTTATCAGTTAATTCTACAACAGAATCAGCAACTGACTTAAAAAGAAATTTAGCAATAGTCTGTCCTAGATGATTTCAATCGATCAGCAGACTTGGCAAAATGCTAGTTTGGCGTGTTTATTCAAGTACCAAAATCAGCTGATTTTAGTTGCTTCTTTTTTTATTCATTCATTTTAGTAGAGTGCGATACCACCACAAACTTTAATACACAAGTGGAAAGAATTTCATTAAGAGGAGGGAAAGAATGTAACCTCCCAGCACTGGTTGTAACCAGCCCACGATGTTATTAGTTAATACTAACCTTCCGACCCTGTAATTTCGGATGATTATTTTTTTAACTTCTAGCCTTCCTTATTTCCCACATGGGGGGGGGGGGGGGGGGGGGGGGGGGGGGGGGGGGGGGGGGAAGAAATGAGACCAATTAGAGCCTGCACCAGATTATGGCCGCTTAGTTTGCTTACAGGTTGACTCAGGCAGTTCCATTAAATAGGCCAGGCCACTGATTGTAACCAGCCCACGTTGTTATTAGCTATTAATAACCTTCGGACCCTGTAATTTCTGATTTTTTAACTTCTAGCCTTCCTTATTTCCCACCGTGGGGGGGGGAGACCAATTAGAGCCTACACCTGATTTTGGCCGCTTAGTTTGCTTACAGGTTGACTCAGGCAGTTCCATTAAATAGGCTAGGCCAAATTCCTCCCCCAAATGTGACCAATTAGAGTCTTCAACTGATTTTGGCCACTTAGTTTGCTTACAGGTTTAGGCCAAATTCCCCCCCCCCCCCCCCCCCCCCAAAAAAAAAAAAAAAAAGAAGTCTACAAAGTACCAGAGTGTCTATAACTGCAAATGATTTCTTGCAACTGCAATCAAATTTACAAAGTTTCACGAACAATGGGATGCTTTCATCGAAGCAAGAAACTAATCTACTTTTTCATTGGCTCCTGTCATGACAACTTCCACCAGATGGGGCATGCAAGCCAGTCACAACCATCCTGGTGGCTAGCCATGTTCAATCAGGACATGAGTTCATTCAAAGCAATGCAGCCAAAGATTATGCCAGTGCCACAGTCTGGAACAAGCCCTGGAGGCAATGCAGTTGGGCCTGATTGCATCTCTAGAGAAATTAAAAACTAGCTGTATGGAGCATTATATTGATTAGTGATTGCATTAGTTCATTCATGTGCAGATTCTTACGCACGACTTTTTTGATAGATACAACTTCAATTTGTACTAATTGCCAGAGTAGAAAGAAAGGATGTCTATCTAAAGGGCAAGCATATATATCAATTCCCTTGTCAAATCTTACAATTTATGATATGCAAGTTGAGTTGAATCTTAAGAAAAATTATTTAAACCCTACAATTTACGATTCAAATCCCAATTTACTATACAAATAATACTTCATCCTCTTCTATTTTAAGCTTCACTGGGCTTTCGTTTTACGTTTTTTAAATTGGTGAGGACTTTAAGAACCGTTTTGAGAAGATAAATGATTTTATTTGTTCTTTATAAGAGACTAAATGATATAATATTCTATTCAACGTTAAATCATGAAGCTTTTTATGATTACTTCTTAGCTGGTCAAAACACCAAATCAATGTATGACTTATCTAAAATGTTTTTATGGATGGTTACAATCACATTGACTTGTATGTATTATGAACAGTGTTGTCATGTGCGATCGCATACGTGCATATCCATATGCAGATCGCATGTGGCATATGCGATGTATGTGATCGCATACAGCATATGTGATCGCATATTGGCCAACGTTCAAAAATCTAACTGTCGGCACTTTTTCTTTGCAAAAATTAAAAAATTAAAAAAAAAAATAACAACTTTTTGCCTATAAAAAGGCTTCCAAACCTCCTCCATTTGCAAAATTCTCACCCCAAAACTTTCTTCTTCTCTAATATTTCTTAATTTCAAATGCTCTCTCTCTCTCTCTCTCTCTCTCTCTCTCTCTCTCTCTCTCTCTCTCTCTCTCTCTCTCCATACATAAAACATTCTACGTTTCTCCCTCTCTCTTACATTTTATTTCAAGTGTGTGTATGCCATAAGCTACAAGCCTACCTACAACAAGGTACAAGTAGACGACTTGTAAATTATATTTCCATTTTCTACAATAACAAATAATAGCTGGTTGATTTTGTTGTTACTTCTTACTTGTTAACTATATTGTTGAATATTGATGACTTAATGTTTAATTCATTGTTTAATTAATTTTATTTCTCTCAAATGTATTTTAAATATGTAAAATTAGTTATCTATTAACTTAGGAAAGTTCTGCTTATTTTCTTCTTTTTTTTACATTTTTTTGAATTTTTCCCTATTTTTCATTTTTTTAACTTTTCATGTATATATATATATATATATACAATTGTGCAATCGCATATGCGCATAGGCATATGCGATCACACGTGGTCATATATCCGATTCGACAACATTGATTGTGAATGATGTTTAGAAATCAAATTATCTTGTTGCATCAGTCTACAATATCAAATGCCGCCTTTTCAATGTGATTCTACATTCAAGAAAGATTAGAAGAACATAAATTATTAAAGGATCCTTGTACGTTTCTTAAGGGAAATTCTTGAAAGAAAAAAAAAGGGGGGGGGGGGGGGGGGGGGGGGAAGATAAGAATCCTTTAATACTATCATGATATGGTATTGCTTGGTGCATATTGATGGCAAAAAGATGATCGATGAGTTTTAGATTTTTCTGATTTTTATTTATTATTATATATATATATATATATATATATATATATATATATATATATATCTTACAATTTGCGATTTGATACAATTCAGCCCCTATCAGGATTTGCGATACGATAACGATTTTGACAGCATTAGTTGTGAGCATTATTCATTCTTAAATTGGCTGGCTAGCTTTTTTGAGCAACTAGAACTCGCACATAACTCCTAGAAAGTTGGAGGTTAGCAGGAGCAAGAGTTTTGTAACTTCATTTTATCGCTTGATAATCTCTAGATCTGATTCTAGGGAGCTGGATCTGAGTTGATATATTGCGTCATCTTGTTCACTACTCAGGAAAAATGAGGTTCTTACGTTCAATAATCTAAGGAGAAGACATGATCATTCCAAAAGTTTGCATTCTATGCTTTCGAGTCAACAAATCAGTGGCTCATCCATGCATGCTTAGTTATATGGTGGATGTTCTTCGACCTTTTTGAGGTAGTGTGGATGATGCCCCGATCGACAGTCAATTTTTTGGCATGGCATGATGGATGCAGAGCATAACATAAGAAGAGGATTTCTGTGGAGAATAGCAACGCTTGCAAGGCTTTGGTCATTTTTTGGTGGGAACACAATTATAGGGCATTTTGCAGTAAGTCCAGTCCCTGGGTAGAGCTGTTTCTAAAGGCATTTCAGGTGATTGAGCAGGGACATGTCTTCTCATGTATTTTCTAGTTTATCCTTTGAATCTTTTGTAGGGTGTGGGGGATGAGGCGCCTCATTGTGTCTACCTGTTGATCCTCACCATCAGGTCCTCAGTCCTTTCTTTGCTGTTCTCCTTTTGTTGTCGTTATATCTCCAAACAATACACACACACACACACACACACACCACACACACACACACACACAAGCCCTCCCAAGCTCCCAATGTCTGATGTTCCTTCTAATTCTCACTAAGCCTAATTGTTCATTCACTTCTAAAGATAACTTCTCCACCTCTCCTTAATAATACCAACTCACATTACGACCCTGTGGCCCATGGACATAACACATCCAGTTTGGTTTGATTGTACCAGCACTAGTGCACCAAATCCAATCGGAATTCCGTTAAATAATGGCAATCATTTAACTAAACATCAGTTATTTATACATAAGAACGTATCCAGAAACTACAAGTTTACAATTATTAAACATTAAAAAATTAGGTTGTCATAGACTCATAAGAGACATGTTTAGGAATACTGATTAAATATAAAAACCAGCATTTGTACGAGCCATATTAAGAGTGCCAGATACCATATTTAAGGAAGGGATCCGATACATCATCTGCAATAGAGCCAAAATCCTTTTGGGAGAGAATGCTTGGTATTTGTGTCGCACTCTTTCTCTTCAATTTTAGAACTTGTTCAGAGTAACAGCAAAAGATAGATGTTTCTTCAGGGTGCGAGAACAAGCTGTCTGGCATATCCTTTTTCGAATAAATCTACGAAAGAGATTGTCTCTAAGTCCTTTCTCATGACCATAGTGAAACTCTCACATTCTCACAGAAGGATCAAAAAGACAGTCCGGTCAATGAACATTTTCTCACATCTCATATGAATCACTTCTCGCATTCTACCGAGAGATAAAATAAAGCACAGACTCCATTCTTTTCCATCAAATTTGCCTTTTTTTTTTTTTGAGAGATAACGCAATTTCATTAAAAAAAAAGTAGCGAAACTATGAGAAAAGAGAACAAAAAGAAAGAGAAAAACGGAAAAACAAAGAGAAGGCTACGCCGAGCTGGCGTAAGCCATTAAGCAACAAGGAAAATAAAATCCACTTCCCTTAAGGAGGTGTCATACGTGGCCCATTCGATCACCAAATTGAGAGCTTTGAAGACAACTTTCTTCGCGGAGGAGGAGGAGTTGCGGAAACATCTATCCTTTCTTTCCAACCAAACTGACCACCAAATGGCCAGGATGGCCATTCTCCAAATCTGCGTTTTTGGCTTCCCTATCCTGACGCCGTGCCAAGCTTTGAGCAACAGTTCAATTGACCCAGGAAAGCACCATTTAATGTTGAACCTTCTGGTGAATACTGTCCATGTGAGGTAGATGAAAGGACAGTGGACTAGAAGATGGTCAACCGATTCCGCTTCCTTCATGCCGTAAAGGCAGATGTTGGGCAGCAGCATCCCTCTTTTCCTCAGGTTGTTGACAGTTAGAATCCTCTTGTTGGCAACCAAGCAAGCAAAAGCTAAGATTGGGGGGGGGGGGGGGGGGGGGGGGGGGGGGGGGGGGGGGGGGGGGGAAGGGAAAGGGGGGCTAGGGGGCAGAAGGACTTGACTGTGAATCAAATTTGCCATTTTTAACTGCTTAAAAGTACTAGCAAGTAGCAACAGCAACAATTTTAAAAGAAAAGCACTCCAGCGAAAAGATTCTGATCTGACATTCAAGTCCTCACTAATCCTAAACTAACATTATGTTAGCAACGTGTATGTACAATCCAACTGTATCGAAATTATTAGTCTAATAAGATGGAAAAGACCAAATTGTGTTCCTTCCTCAGCATTTGTTTTGAGCGTTTGGGCACCAATTTCAATTCTGTTGCTTCCAATTTGGACTCAAAAGAAATATAACTGCAGTTCAAGAGCAACTTGCTTGTTATTTATACTGGGAAATATCATTAGCTTTTATCATTTCATCTCGAATTCTAGATTAAACTGAATGTTCAAGGTTCAGTTCGCTTGTGCATCCAACCGCAGCCCAAAGCTACTAAAACAAGTTAAATATAGCAGCAGACATTATAATAGCAAAACCGGAAATATGCAACATGAATTCTCTGGCACTGCCACATTTATCTTCTCGCTTTAATCAAGTTATGATATCGAAATTGCGATTGCAATTTTCGCTTCATGGAACATCCATGAAACACAATCAACACCGTATATGTGGAAAATGTGTATGCCATGGACCATTTAGCTGATGGGCCCACCGTGAAAGAAAAATTGTCCAAAAATCAAACCCATCCAACGATTGCAAGCTTAGCATCAAATGGTAGTGTGTGAACCATTGCCCTTTTGGGCTCAACATTTCATTAACTGCCCATTTGAGCACCACTTATCCAAAGCAACCCCATAGCCCAATCATCTTGAGTTCTAGTCTGTGTGGTCCACACAATCAATGGTTCTGATCACCATGTTATGAGTACAGGGGATATGATTCAGCCAGTAACATTTCTTGCTTCATAAACAAGGAACTGAATTCAACATTAAAAAGAGAAAAAAAAAACGCATTCAGCACCTGATTGAGAAATGGCAGATGGAGAGTTTCGTCAAGGACTTCAACACCGCAATATCACTCAGAATCGAGAAGGCCGACGGGCGCGGCGGCACATGACAGAGCTCCAGCTCCTTCAAAGCGGCCATCTTCCGAAGCGCCAGGCCTGACAGCGCAGGTGACGCCACCTTCACCTGCAAGCACTCGAGCTCGACCCAATCCCCCACCTCCGACGGGAAGACCTCAATCTCATTCGCAAAGAATTTCAGCGTCTTCAGCCGCCGGAACCCGCCGACTGATCTCGGTAGAAGGCTGAAGACGTTCTTGTACACGTACAGGCTCTCAGTGGAATCATCCTGGCCGTCGAAGAGAGAAATCTCCAGGCTTCGATCCGAGACATCGGCGACAGAGTCAGCGCCGGGAACTTTGTTCGAGGAATCCGGGTCGGCTTCTGGATCATCATCGTCATTCGATTGTGATGGTTTTTCGACAGAGGATATTTGGTTTGAGAGCTCCATTGGAGCCGAGGCAGGGGATTAGGGTTTTGGTCAGGGGTAGAAAAGGAAGAAATAGAAAACAGGATTCGGAGAGAGAAAGGGGGGAAAGATAGATTTTGGAAGAAGAAGAGGTTTTCGAGGATTCTTCCTGTGGAAATTGACGGAAGAATCCCTGAAATTGAGGGAGAAGAAGCGAAATGAGGGTTTTTGGAGACGTTGGAGAAGAAAAGGGTTCCAAGTAGATTCAACGGAAAAGCTTGCGAGGGTTCGGAGCAAGGACGTTTTTGTAACTTTCCATATTTCTTACGAAATTATAATAACAGACTGCCCCTGGTTTTTTGCTTAATAACGAAAATAGCCTACCGAAACGTTGGGTGGCCGTTTTCGCTGGATCCCCGTGTGTATCTAACGAGGTGGGTCGATCCCTGACTGTGGGGCCCACCATGATTTATTTTCCTTACATCCACTATGTCCATAAGTTTAGGAAGATTATTTTAGGACTATATCCCAAAATTGAAGAAGCTACGAATATTAGGTGGATCACACCACACGAAAGAGTAATAATTGAATACCCACCATTAAAAACTTCAAGGGGCCCACCAGAATGTTTTTTTGCCATACAACCTGTTGATAAGGTCACAAAGAAGGGATAGCAGCTCTTTCGTGCCCCAAAAAATGTTTTCAATGGTCAACCGCCATTGTTTCGTGTGGCATGGACCACATGAGACTTGGATCTTCTTAATATACGGGATAATACCTTAAAATAATCTTTCAAAATGAATGAACGGTGTGTATTTAATCTACATGCATGAAGGTAGGCCCCACATTCAGGGATCAACCGACCTTGGTGGATCCGGGAATCCACTGAAGCCGCGGCCCACAAAATAAACGGTAGCCGTTCCATCCCAGCGTTTACTACTATAGGGCTTAACCTGTGTTGGCTCACCATAAATTTTTTTTTGTTTTTTTATTATGTCATATGGTGAAAATGAGGCTGCCTGCCCGATGGACGGAGTGGATCTTATGATCACTGACGTGGCTCTTGCTGAGAGAGACCTATAGGGTAACCCATCCCAGGCCACGCAAGCACGGTTCTTCCGAAAATACCCTCAGTGCGTCCTTTCACGTCATGTATTCGTTTTCCTCTCTAGCGATTGAGATTTTAGCGTGCGTCGCGATACACTGGACCCGCGTCCTTAGTCGACCAATGATCGGAACCGTTCATTTTCTTGAATCTGTCCAGTACCGACCATCCTAATAAACTCACGCTGAACCGAGAATTTCACCGTCGCTCTTTGCAGATGAATTTATAGCAATAAAAATAAAATTTTCAACGTCTCCTATTCAACTGATAAAATCAAAGGTTAGGATCATCAACGAACCGCGATTATACACTAGTAATGTGAAAATGGCAGAGAGTAACTGAAGGAAAACATCGCAGCCGTTACTTTTAAACCATGGGTCATCCATGGTAGGTTGACTGTATCCATTGATAAATCGTGCTATGAAGTGTACTTCCAAGAGATAGTCTGAGTAAGATCACGAGGATAGTTTCAACACCATTTAAAATGGCAATCCATGCCATAGAAAATCGTGGGCCTCGATCGAGCAAAACCAAAGGGATGGAACGATTCCATCATTCCATTCCTGGCAATTCAATTGAAGTGTGAACCCACCAGATCAATGGTCTCTAAATTCAATGGCCCACAATGTCTGTTAACATCGTATGGTCACAATCTGGACCTGAACGGCTAGGATTTGTGTATTTGTATTACCGCAGATGGTAGATGATTCAGAGCCATTCACAAAACGGTAGATACTTCCACCGTAACCAACTCCTTTTTAACAAATCCCAACGTGGATTGCTTACCCTAATGTAGGTGCCTTGTCCAGGTCTTCCATCCGTAGTTTTACGAGCTCATTATACGGGAATTGAACTATCTACCATTAAAAACTTCAGCCTCCGATCGTTTTAACAGGTTAAATTAAAAATAAACATCCTTGTGGAACCTATGAAGGTTTTAATGGTGGACATCATTATCCTCACTCTTTGTGGTGGGGTGAGCCACTTTAGCTTTTTATATGCTTCAATTTTCGGCTCATGCCCTAAAATGATATGCTAAAACGGATGGACAGTGTGGATAAGACACATATCATAGTGCTGAGTTGCTCAATACACGGTCAGGGCACTATTACTCGCTGGGTTGCTCAGTACACGATTAGGTACTGCAATTTCTCTGTATAGCTTTAATTAAAATTTAATCACAATAATGTGAAATTACAAACGTTTCTTTTAGAGTTGGGCATGAACTCGGGACTGCATTAGGGTTGACTTGACCTGACTCTATCTTTTAAATGAATATGACTTGAATTTAACTTAGACACAGTACCAGTCTAGCATGCTTGAGCCGATCTGAGTCTGGGTATGGCCCGGACTAACCCAACTAAGTTCGACTCGGTCACAGGGACCAAGTTGAGTCAAGTTGATTTTCTTATTTTTTTTCATGTTGACCTTTTTTTAAAAAATATCAATTTAGTAGTGTACTTGAGTTGAATTGTTTATAATAAACATTGTCAAATGTAATTTATAATTTCAAAAAATTTAAAAAAAAAACTGAAAGAATTAAAAAAACATTGTTGAAACTCAAAAGTATATTCAGAATCTCAGATGGATTTACACATACAAACCATTCATTCATTCAATATTCTCTACATGATTAATGTATTTGTAGTGTGTAACCCAAATAGCCTTATCTATAATAATAACCCATTCCTCCACCTTTGTCACCGAAATCATCATTTGATTCTCTTTTTACAACTTCGACTGAGGGGGAACTTTGAGCTCAGTTCGAATTGGAGGTATTTAAAAGATGGTTGTTTACTCTTCTAAATTGGATAATGGAGATGCCTTTTCATCGTCCTCATTCATAAATTTAACGAGTTTATTTAACTTCTTTTTTATTATCTAATTTGTACGGGATTCTCAACTGCTTATAGAATGCAGCGAGACTTTTAAGAAGCTTAAATGATTTATTGTCTGGCTTATGTCTCATACTCGTACCTGCTTCAGCATCATGTTGTCTCGAAGGGAATAGATGTTGTCTGGTATTGGATGGCAATTTCAAATTTAGTTTTACGGTTTTTTATAATATTGTTTTTCTTGTTCCCATAATAGTTTGTCTTCTTATTCTTTATTAAGTGTGGAGGCTCTTCCTCTGCTTGACCATTCTCCATTTATTATAGGCCTACTTTTATATTTTATATTGTTAGTTATGTTGGTTGTAGGGGAAGAAATGAAAGCCATTATATTTGAGTCGAGAATGGCTTGAAATAAATCTCATACTTTTTTAGGAGCCTTGCTACATCGGGAAGCATCTTCTCCCAATAAGCCAAATGTAAAACTAATAGATTTGTTTTATTTACAAGTTATTTTTAACACAGCTTACATTGCAACTTTATATTTCCATCGTATGGGTAGACTTGGACTCCATAATCTCAAATATTTATCAATGGATCATCTTTCAATGACATGTATATAAGTGCGTATTTTGAATGAAAGAATATTTGGTTAAGTTAAGGTAACATAAATATTTAAGGAATGAAGATAAACAAAAAACAACCAACCAACCATATGAGATTTAGGTAACATTAAGTCATTTAAAAGTATAAACGAAAATATAAGGAATATATATATATTATATATAGATAATATATATATATATATATATATATATCTATATATATATATATATATATATATAAATGATAAGCATAGAAAATATTCATCCACCCATCAAATGTTACAATTCAATTTCATAAATAATAATCGTAATTATTCATAAGCAAATGCAAGAGAAACAAAATGTATTATTTTATCCTGCTTCATACAATTGTTGTAGGTACTGCCTCGTCTTGTTTCCCACTCTCATATTTATTGAACTCGTTATTAATATAATTGCATTTTTCTCAGATCGGACGCAACCAATCTTGTGTACAAATGAACGCTTCAACTGATCCCGATGTAAGTAAGCTTTGATACTTGTTCACGACCCTTACTTCCCATGCCAAAAGCAAATTATTATGCCACAGTTGAAATCGAAATTAACAATATATCTCGTGCCATTAACGATAGCATGGGGTCACTGTGATTCATGAGTTTTCGACTTCCACTAGTTTAAAACATCAAATTCTTCACCCTTGTACTTTACAAATGGCTCCTTAAGATAATGATCAAGTTCTGTTAGGGTTATTTGCATTTGGGTCTCAACTTATGTCATGAAAGACACAAACTTATCGGTCGTGTTTCGTTATGCAACAACACTAGAACTAGAATCCACTTGAGGAGTCTGACCTACGGTATTGTCTTTTACAGCCACAAAGTTTCTACATACAAATTGTAAAGATATCTGAATGCATCACAAATCCTATTAACCTCAATGGCACTCTTCACACCATATGGCTTTTTAAAAATGAATATAATCATGAATATCTTGTATCGAGGATCAAGAACGACCGCAATGACCATTACCAAACTGCACTTAGACCAATCTTTCATCCAAGATCATCGACAAAGTGACCAACAAATCGTCGAGGGTCTTGGAAATTTCCTCACCAGTCATCTACTAATTGAAAGATACTTAATTAGTCTAACAATATAATGCCTTCAAACTGTATACT
The DNA here is from genome assembly GCA_021015155.1 of Magnolia officinalis. Lineage (NCBI taxonomy): Eukaryota > Viridiplantae > Streptophyta > Magnoliopsida > Magnoliales > Magnoliaceae > Magnolia > Magnolia officinalis. The sequence continues at coordinate 66,271,129 of JAJHSJ010000007.1, read as the reverse complement.
AAATCCTAAATTAGTCACAATCTAAGGTTGGATGTATTGTAATACTTTTATATTCTCATTTAAACCCTCACGCCGAAATTCTAGCAGCATCTCTTCGTGTCTCTCTAAATAAGCCGATCTTCCATTATATTCTCATGCTAAATATCTAAGTGATGTGAAGATATCTGACATAAGAAATAAAAAGGAAGAAACATATCTATAGAGAAATGGAGAGATGGAACACATAACATGCATGAGCGTTTAAATAAGTTATATGAAAGAATACTATTTATTAACTTAAACTGTTCAAAATAGGACAATTTGAGCTATAACTTTTTTGATTGCTCCTGATCAATAGAATGAAATAGAGTACTCGTATATTTTTTGAGAACACATACACAAATTATATTCATTTATTGTACGATACACACCCCCGACTAGGAGGCATCTACCTCATCCCGATTGGAGGTGGGCATCGAATCGAGTCGGACCGGATTGGGTCCAACTCGACTCAGTCCGAAATTTTCAATGAACTAACCCGAACTCGATCTAATCCGGTACCAAGTCTGAGTCATTTGACTCGATCCGATCCGTTGCACTGCTGGCCTGACCCGAACTGAGTCCGACTTGATCAAGGAAACCGAGTCGGATCGGGTTGGGTACGGTTTGGATCGAGTCTTCTGTTTTATTTTTAACAAAAAAACTAATTGATTTTTACCGTTAAAAAATTCGTAGGGCCCACCATAACGTTTATTTTCCATCCAATCCGTTAATAAGGTCACAACTACATAGATGAAGAGGAAAAACAAATTTCGTATTGATCCAAAACTTCTGTGACCCCTAAAAGAGCTTTAATGGTAGACGTTCAACCCCCACTACTTTTTGCAGTGTGGTCCAGTTGATCTTTAGATCTGTCTTTTTTTTTTATAGCCCAAGCCTTGAGACAAGCCCGCCAAATGGATGGACAGTTTGGATATAACATATACCTCATGATGAGACCCACATAACTTACTGACGTCAATACACAGTTGGTGCATGGTACACCTGCCAATTCGCTTCTTGACGTCATGTCAATACACCAGGAGTCAGAACTCGGTGCTCGAAGCACCTTAAGCCATGAGCTGAGACCTGAGACCTGAGAGGAGACGGATTGGCTACTCCCCCTGCCACTATCTAATGGCTGGTGGTCGGTGCTCTGTGGACCCCACCATGATGTATTTATTTCATCCATGTCGTCCATCTATTTTTCTAGATCATTTTATGGTATTAAACAAAAAATGAGGTATATTCCAAACTCAAGTGGACAACATTATAGGAAACAATGTTGATTGAACATTGTGCGGATCGGATCGATTCAGATTGGCTACTGACCCGAACTCGAGTCGTTGTGCGGTCAGATCTGAGTGAGCCTACTCGATCCGACCCGATCCTGGCCTTCAGTTCGGGTCGGACCAGATCCTGCCCAGCTCTATTCCTGATCATAAGGAGAGGTTCACCATGATAGGTGATAAGGTACTTCTTTTTTATTTTATTTTTTCCATTTTAGATCAATTTATATACCACAAAAAATACACCATATATTTGCTTGGCCACATAGAAACTCTCAAATTTGTAACTAATTGTCTAATTCACAACAATAAACCACATTAAACTAACTGTCTAATGTATAATAATAAGCCAAGCAATAAGTAATGTATTCCGTAATTCACAAAAATAAATAAATAATTGTCTAATTCACAAAAATAAATCACATTAGGCTAATTGTCTAATGCACAATAATAAGCTAAGGAATAAATGGTTAAGGGAATAAGAGCTTGGGTTTAGGGTTTAGTTTTTAGGTTTTAGGATTTAGGATTTAGGGATAACTTTTAGGGATTAGGTTTGGGGTTTAGGGTTTAGGGTTTTCGTTTAGGTTTTAGGTAGGGTTGTACATCGAGCCAAGTCGAGGTGGGCCAAGCTTGGCTTGACTCGTCCATGCTATACTCGAGTTCGAGCTCAAGCTCAAGCTCGCCCTCGAGCTTAACATTGAAGCTTGGCTTGTTTGCCAAAGCTTTCGAGTTGAGCTAGTGGTTCAAGTCAAGTCGAGTTTATCTCAAGTCGAGTTAAGTTTACCTTTGTAGGGTAAGGGAAAGAAAAAGAGGGAATGGGGACGGGTAGGGTCGGGTAGGGTTTTTTAGTAAAAACTTTTAAGTTTTAACTTCTTTTAAAAAAAAAAAAAAAAAAAACTTAAATATATATATTATATATTTAATATTAACATAATATATATTATTAAAATATATTACTCGAGCCGAGTCGAGCTCGAGCTTGAGCTTCGAGTTGAGTTCGAGTTGAGTCGAGTTGAAATACACCATAGTCGAACTTGGCTTGAACTCAACTCGAGCTTTAGTAAACAAGCTTGACTCGCCTTGAGTCGGCCTTTCAAATCGAGTCAATCCGAGCTGAGTCGAGTCGAGTCGAGCGAGCTTTTCGAGCTAGCTTGACTCGTGTACAGCCCTAGTTTTAGGTTAAAGGTTTATGTATAGGGTTATGGTCTAAGGTTTAGTGTTTATGATTTAGGCTTTAGGGTTTAGTGTTTAGGATATGGGTTTATGGTTTAGGGTTTAGAAACGACTCGGCCTGAGCCAGCCTAGCTATACTTGAGCTAGCCAGGATGCACCATAGTTAGCCCAACCGCACCCGAGGCACCCAAACACACAACAGCCAGTCCAAACGCACCCAAGCCAGCCTAGATCAAATATAAGCACCTGACCCATTCTGATTTGTCCATTCAACCCTAACCAACCCCAATTTCACAAAACCTCCAAATTAAAATAGATGAAAACTATGAAATAAAACTATAAATGCCTTCTAAAACACAAATTACTTTGATTAGTTGACTTAGAGAGCTGGGTGGTTGTCGATAGTTGGCGGCGAGCGGATGGGTGCGGACGAGCTGTTTAGTCAAGTCAAGCGGCCGAGTTAATGGTTATTGGGTGCGGCTGTGAGGGGAATGAGGGTGAGATAGAGAGAGAGAGAGAGAGAGAGAGAGAGAGAGTGTGTGTGTGTGTAACATCCCGAAAAATCGAGGGTCGAGCATAACTCAACTCTCGAGTTTCCAGAACATCACTTATGCAACATAGATAATGATGATTGAATGTTGTCTGTATTAGTGCATTGAACATGAGCGAGATTAAGCCAAAACAGAATATCATACTCCAGAGACAGTTAATTGCAAGCGGAAGACTATGCTAGATAGGATAACATATATAAACTATGGTGAGTCTTCAGAGTGTGATAATGTTACCAGGTTAAAGAATTACAAGTATGATTTCAAAATATACCAAAGGTGTAGTGTCATCTAATCAACATCACTATAACCCCGTCGATCAAGGCACGGCTCACATGAAGCCGCCAGAAAATAACATATGCAAGAAAGTGTCCTCATCGTCGCAGAGGTCTGGCTCCGCCTCACAAGCCTCGCCAACACTTGCAGCTACAACAGGGTCTGGTTGGTGTTTAAAAACACCGTCCCGTAACGTGGGAGTAAGTGATCAACTCAGTGGAACAATAAAGCATATGTTAACATGTTTCAATACAATCAAGCAGTAATGATAAAGCAGTAAAATCAAACACTCCTAACTACTCTTATTAATGCAAGTATGAATGCAGTCATGATGTATGCCCTCACTGACATACTCCCTCATGCGACACCCTCTTCGTTCGCGGCATGCTTTCATCCCTCAGTGTTCTACATTTTCCAGGCACATGCAATGCATGATGAGCATGATTACTGAGTTATTATTAGTCCATTTCAAACAGCAGTATTGGAAAACTAAGGTACCTCCCTTGTATCATTCCCAAACATGATCCATTATAGGGTCGTCAATCCTAGCTAATCTTAAACGATTGTGTGTTTTCTAGGTTGCTTGCAGAAGGGCTTTACAGGAATCGTTACACTACCCCACATCACCCTTCCCTATGTTACCTTTTAACGGTTCACATATACAGATACAGGCTTAGTTCATACTCATACACTGTGGCAAAACTCGTCGTCTAACCGCAATTCAGATTATGCTCGAGGTCACTGCAAAGGGCTGCCAGGGCTGTTACACGGAATCGTTGCACCACTCCCCCATCACCTCAGCACGATATATAGTGTCCCATAACACGATATCGGCTCACGAGTCAGGTTGCTCACTGATCACTACGGGGGAGGCACGGCCCCAGCATAGGCCGACAGACTAAAACCCGGTGTCCCATACGGACCATGCCCGGCTCATGAGTACGTGATGCCGTCACGCTGTGCCAGTCCGGTTTGGAGGTACCATGGTTAAAAGGGATTTCACTGGTAAGTTTGGTACCCTAGGTTCAAGCAGTGGTGACCAAACATGGTGAACATACATTAGACAGATCGGGTTACTTGACGAGCTCGGCTAGCTCGAGCGCACAACAAGTTGAACGACATGAAGTGCATAAGCACCTTCGCGTGGCCAACCACTATCACCAACCGAAGTATGACTCGAGTTCGTCGAACACATCTTACGTGACAAATGAATCACAGCCACGAGTTTAATTCTGGTACCGATTGTCTGGACTATGATCATAGCCCCAAACACAATAACTTACAGATAAATAAAGCAGTAATAGATCAAGATTCAAATCATACAATCAAAGTATGGTATTTTCCGTTTAGGGCTGTCAGGGCTGTTGCACGGAATCGTTGCTCCACACCCCCATCACCAATGACGGATCATATAATGTAAACATGAATTTAAACATATGCATTATACAGATAAAATCATACAATCAATTGAGCATGTTATGAAGCACAACACAAGCATGAGTTTGAACATATTCAATTTCAAATCACACAACTATCCAAGGAAATCATACACATAGTTAAAGGAGTTGAGAATCATATCTCAACACCCTTAAACATTACAATTTACTAACTACTACTCATTCAAACATTTCAACAAACACTTTAAAATGCATACATCAACATACATAACATATGTTGATCACATAGGCATAAGGCCAAATCCTTTCACTAGAGAGTTGCCCCAATCATAACATGCATACACCCACGACGGATAGTCATGGCAAGCGGGAATCCAAGTTCCATATTCATTCAGTAATCTCCACAAGCACTTGGGCCACACATTTTAGCATATATAGTGTATTTTGGTCGTGGCGTGATTTAGGGCAAATCCTTTCGTCAAAGGGGTATCGCCAATATAACAATCATAAATCCATGACAATTAGTCATGGCGAGCACGAATGAGAATTCTATATTCATTCGGTCATTTTCACAAACACTTAGAATACACTATGTTAACATACATAGTGTATGTTAGCAAATCATGTATTAAGGCGAATCCTTTCGCCAAACAAGTATTTTATCCATATATAATATATTCATACAGCAAATAATCATGGCAAACACATCTCCAAAATGTATACGTATACGGTATTTTCTAGAATACACTATTTCTACATACATAGTGTATATTAGCAAAACATGCATTAGGGCGAGTCCTTTCGCCAAACAAGTATTTTATTCATGTATAATATATTCATACAACAAATAATCATGTCAAACATATTTCCAAAATTTATATATATACGGTACTTTCTACAAATACCTAGAGTATGTAGAATTCCATATTTTTCATCTTTAATCGAAACGGAAAACAGACGGCACTTTGTACATGTACAATTGCATGCAGATCATGAATCTATCATTATCTGACATTGAAAGGGTTGAAAACCATAACTTATACACCTAAAGTCCGCACTTTTTGTCGTAGAATCGTAACGGAGGCGATAGATTCGCTAAGCTTTCGTATATGGCAGTTTGACAACCTATAGAACGAAATAGGTTAGCTATTTTATAACCTACAACAATCGAAACCCCAAATCAGTTTAGGGTTAGGGTTTCTTACTTAGAAACGGAGTTAGAATCGTTGGGAAAGTGATTAGAACGGAGTGGTGGAGCTCGTGGAGCGGCAAGGAAACATGGCAGGGAGGTTCTCCCACTGTTCCCACACTTTCTCTCTCTTTTCTCTCTTCTCTCTCTAGGGTTTTTCTCTCAAATCGTATGGCTGTTATGAGAGAGGGTTTTAGGTCCTTATATAGCCTAAACTAATCGAAATAGACTCCAGGTCAAAGTATACTTAGATTATAACCAAAGCGGAACTGTTTCAGCTCAAAGGAGGACTTCTGGCAGGCCTCCTCGAGCCAAAGGTTGGACTTAAGCTCACTAACACCGGATCTACATTTAGTTAAGTTTTCGTTTCGGTCGGGATTTCAGATCTCGCGTGGCGGACCAGTTTCAGTTCAACGGTCAGCGGATCTCGATCGGAGATTCCGAGTACATGTAAATGTGTATGAAATTTCTCCTGATCCGAGGGTGTAATTTGGTTTGATTCTGACGGTCTGGTTACTTAAAACTGATCCGCAAGCAACACGTGCCAGATTACTATTCAAGATATTTATTTTGAATTAATTTCACATTTCTTACACTCTTCACTCTGAGCTCAAGCGAATAGCGCTGGGACACTATCTGGATTTGATTTCCGAGATGGTTGTCAGGCCGAGCAAGGGGGTCCTAATTCCTTAACTTTGTGTTAATCGGACTTCCGACGTGCGGTCCAGATCTGATACGGAGTTTCGAGATGCTCCCTAGAGCAGCCGGGTAATGAGATTGATCCTAGATTTTAGGGTAACCTAGCGTCAATGATTCTACAAGTTTTGGGTCTTGCAGATCGTATTTAAAGTGATTGGTGCTAATTTCACAGGCACTCTAGTTTAACACTATCTAAATCTCGCATAATTTCTAAAGGATTTAGTCCTGAGTGATTTTGGTCTGAAGTGGTACTTAGACCTTTGTTGCAATGTTTAGTTTAAGTATTGTTCTTCATCACATAAACTTTAAGGTAGTGTCTAATGTGAAAGTACTTAGAAGGATTTAAGGAACAAGGTAATGAAAGGTGAGATTTGTGAAGAAAATGGTTTGAAAATGGACTTAAGACCCTTGAGTTGAGTGTTTGTGAAGTTAAACAGGAGTTAGGATTGTCCCATCGCCTAAGGACGTCTAATTCCAGGTTGGAAAAAATCCGAGCTGTTACAGAGAGAGAGAGAGGCCTAGTGGTAGTGGGCAGCTGTCAGGCGCAGGAGAGGTGGAGGAGGAGGGAGGGAGAGGTCGAGTCAGGTGCGGGTGGGCGGGCAGTGAGTATGTTAGATTATATTTAGGTTTATACACACACACACAACCCAAAACTCGAGTTGAGTCAGGTTTCGAATTGAGTCGAGTCATTACCGAATAGGATTTTGGGTCGAGTCGAATTACTGGGTGACCCGGACTCGACTCAGTTTGAGTTCGGACTGGACAAAGTCTACTTAGTTCAAATCAACTCACCCACTCGGTTCAGATCGAGTCGGATCTGAACGAGTCAGACAAGTCGAGTCTGTCGAGTTGACTCATCCCGTGCATAGCTCGACTTTCCTTTAAAAAAAACTTTTAAGGATAGTTTTATGTAAGAAAAAGGGTGAATCTTTCTTTTTTAAAATAAGGATGTCAATGGGTCAAGCTTGAGCCTTGAAGTTTAGAATTTTGAATAAGGTCGGCCCAACAGCCCACCCAAAACAATTCAAAATCCGGGCGAGACCTACCTCAAGCCGGCCCATTGACAACCCTGGGGGAGCTATTTGATGCACCGAATATGATGCTTGAAATGCAGCCTCTCAAAATTTGTCCACGTATCCTAAATTAACTCAAATGAGTCCAATTAAGATTTAGAACCCACACTCGGTAAATTACATTGTTTTAACTATTCTAACCTGTGATTCATGGACACACGTTTGTTGAAATAGAGCCGTTCGATATTTTCATTTCTAATCGTCCAATAAATGTCCATCATTCCAATAGTCAGAAAATAATTTTAAAAAAAACATAATTCTTTATTTATGATTCATCTAAAATTAGACCCATAATATGGACAGTTTACATCGAATTACTGGTTTGAAATTTCTAAGTAATTTTAGTGCCTATGTATCATCCATCACACATCGCCAAAGTATCATCCTTTTTCGCTTTCGAAAAAAAAAAACTAATGAGATTTTTCCCACTGTAAATCTCATCTTTTACTCCCAGACTTTTTTGAATCACCCAAACTTTACTTTCCGTAACTAAACTACTGTTGTACGGATTAACTCTTTGTATATGAAAATACCCTTGCTTTCATAGTGGCACCATGATATCCACAATGCCACCGTGGGACTCTATCTTGTCCACAGTGGCACCATGGATATCATGGTGGCACTGTCCACTACTAGAAAAAGGGTCAAAGGCCGTAACTAAAGACATACAGCTATGAATTATAACCGTAGCAAGACCGTAACCATTGGTAGTGCTTCATTCGATTCGTAGCCATTAGTTCTATGGCTACGGATCGCTTATGTAGTGAAAAGTACATACAACAACAGATAATTGAGCGAGCCTAACATGAAATTGAGTGAGTTTCAAATAAAATTGAGCAAGATTAACATGAAATTGAGCGAGCTTCGAATGAATTTGAGCGAGTTTAACATGAAATTGAGCGAGTTTCAAATGAAATTGAGCGAGCCTAACATGAAATTGAGCGAGCTTCACATTAAATTGAGCGAGCTTCAAATGAAATTGAGCGAGCTTAATATGAAATTGACCGAGGTTCACATGAATGTATGTGGTCTATCCACGTCATCCATCTGTTTTTCCATCTAATTCAAGGGGTTAAGCCCAAAATTGAAGCATATCCAAAGATCAAGTGGATCATACCACATGAAATAGTGGGGATAATCATTTCCACCGTTAAAACCTTGATAGGCCCCACAATGATGGTTTATTTGTCATCCAGCCTGTTCATAGGATGATGTAGACATGGATGAACAGAAAACATAGATACAAGCTTGATCCAAAACTTCTATGGCCCACAAGAAATTTTTTCGGTTTAGGTTTAGGGCAATTTGATCAAATATACCTACAGTGCTTGCTTTCTTTAATGGAGACACCATTTTCGTCTTTTCTTGACAAACTAAAATGAAAACAAAAAAGTAATGGTTTGGTAGAAGGGTATTCTTATATGAAGAAGAGAGAATATTTCAGAAAAATGTATTTTTAAGTAGACGAGTATTATTATATGAAGATGATAGAAGATTCCAGAAAATGAGTTTTAAGTAGAGGGGTATTGCTGTATAAAGAGGATAAAAGAATCCAGAAAATAGGTTTTTGCATAAAATGAGTTTTTGCATAAGAGGAGAGGAGAGAAGACTATAAAAAATTGGTTTGTAATGCAGGGGTATTTTTATTTAGAAAAAGGCAATGGTTTAGCATTGTAAAGTAAAGTTTGGGAGCATTCAGAAAAGTCGATTGATGAAATGTGAGATTTATGGTAGAAAAATCTCTAAAACTAATGGGCATTGTGCTAAAAAAAATAAACTATATCATATTTTGCGAGACCTTGGTATATCATACTCAATCATATAAATTTGGACGATTTGGATCATGGTTCCTACATGTAACACGGGCAGAAATATGGTTTTGTGCCTATGATGTTCTGTACTCTTGCATTATTATAGTTCCTATAAGGAAATCCAGTGCGTAGTGTGACATACTGATTAGAGAAAATGACAAAAATGATAGACGAATTGTACGGTGTTGTTCACCAAGGCACTTTAAATTTACCCTCGTGCAGGATTACACACGTACTCCTGTACAAGTTAGTGATTTAAATCGTTAATCTGAGGGGACCCTAAGTGGATGGAGAAAAAATCGAGATTTGAAGATCCTAGCCCTTCAATATCCTCATTTTTTAGTTGATTTTTGTGTTTGAATTCTCTCAACTGTCCCTATGTAATTGGCAACCATATCAAAGGTCTGCAATCTTGGAATCTGTAAAATTTTGGCTTCTGACCACTCCTATGCTGGGGCCCATCAGATCGACGGTCTGAGTCGCCAAGCAATGGCCCCACATGAATGGAGCCCGTGCGTCAGCAAACTACAAGAACACTGACGAGCAAGATGTTAGATTCATCAAAGTTATAGGAGAAAATTCTGACTGTAAACCTCAACTTTCACCCACTGTCTTTTCCAAATGCTCCCAAACTATACGTTTCCAAACAAAACCATTATGTACGGACACATTATTTTTAGACGAAAATACTCTAGTATTCAGCTAGGTTGCACTGCCCATTCTGTCGACCTATATTTACGGAGTCTACTGTCCAAAAGCTCCCGACCCCAATGGCTACGTTATAAATAGCTACGGTTATAATTCGTAGCCATAGGTCTACAGAATGGATACTGATTGCAAGGGATTTTCGTCTGAAAATAGTGTGTCCGTACGAAATGATTTAGCTGGGGAAAGTAAAGTTTTGGAGTGTTTGGAATAGACGGTGGGTAAAAGGTGGGATTACAGTATGAAATTTCTCATGTTATAGTGTGTGGGTAGGTGTGACTTGAATAAGCTCCGAGTTGTACCAACGGTTCAAAGGAAATCAAAGTTACATGGGCCCATAATGATGTATTTATCATATCTACATGGTTCATACATTTTGAGAGATCAATCTAGATCTTGGTACCAAAAACAAGTAATTTCCAAGTCTCAAGTGGAATGCACCACAAATAGCAGTGGAGACAATGATTCTCACCATTAAAACATTCGTAGGGCCCAATGTAATGTTTACTTTCTGTCTCATATGTTCATAAAGTCACACAGATATGAATAAAGAGAAAAATAAATACCATATTAATCTAAAATTTCTGTGACCCCAAAAGTGTTTCAACGGCACCCGTTCAATCTCCCGTTGCTTTTTACAGTGTGGTCCATTTGATTTTTAGACCTATTTTATTTTAAGGCTCGAGCCTTAAGACCAGCTGGCCAAATGAACTTACAGTTTGGATATAACTAATGCCTCACAGTGACCCACATAACTTAGTGATGCCAACACACTAGCCACATTGATGGGGTATGGTACACCAACCAATCCGCTTCAACAGCTCGAAATTCAAGGACGCGGATTTCCTGCAAAGCATTTCCAAGTAAGTTCCTGCCCGTGAATGCTGGGTGGGCCACCGATATGTTTCCTGAGAAATACACCCAGTTCATCATGGAAACGGATTGGAAGTCAAATAAACAATACAGTGGGCCTTTTGAGGTATATCCCAATCTCAAGTGGACCTCATCTAGGTCTATATGACCTAATCACCAGATTGGAAGTCAAATAAACAGTACAGTGGGCCTTTTGAGGATTTTAATGGTGGATATCCAATCATTATTGTTTTCCCATGGTGTGGTCCACCTGAGATTTATATCCCTCTCATTTTTTTTGGATCAAGCCCTAAAATGATTTGTAAAAATGGATGAACGACATGGATGAAATACATACATTATGGTGGGGCCCACATACCACCGACCATCAGCCACCACTAGGCTAGTGGCAGGGGAGAGCCTAGGAAGGTTTCAATTGTAAACATTTCTTTCCCCAATTTTCCCTCTCATGTGACCCAGTTGAGTTTTGGATCTGCCTAATTTTTTGTATAATGTTCTAAAATTAGCACTCAAAACGGATGCACAGGGTGGATTTTTCACAAACATCTCGGTGGACCCACCCATCATCCTTTTACAGTAACTTTCTGCCAAAGGCTTTTGAAAATAAAATCCAATGTGCATTTGCCACGTAGCCTTAAAAAGGTGTGGCAATCATTCCATGCATTCTTGCCAATCCAACCGTAGAGCACATGAGGCCCATTGAGATGGAGTAGAGCCTGAAAATGATACGCTTGCGACTTGCTTAACAATTTGATCTTGCCCGTTGGATGAGGTCATGTTCGGTCTTATTAGGTGGTGGACAGACGTTGATAGGTCCAAACGTGTGGCCCTGCAGGTGAGAGTGTCCTTAGTTTTAATAACTTTTAAAAAAGTCAAAAATGTAGCTCCACATCCAACACGACTTTCCATTTGCTATCTCTTTTTCTCTATTTAATATTTGAATTTGTATTTAGAGTTTTTTTTTTTTTTTTTTGGGTGGGAAACAACTCCTTTTCTACAAACTAGGTTAGAATTTTGTGGATGGAGATTGACGACTAAAGCCTTCGTAGCTCTCTCAGTGCTGAAATGACCTAACAATTTCTATCATGGCTTTTTTGATTTTCCAAATTCACCTTGAATATCTTGTAAATTTGTAAATGGGTAATGATTATTTCCTTAAATAATTACCAAACGATTCCTCGTGGTTGATTTGGTGGGCTTACTTTTTAACACAAAAATAATTAAGGTTGGGAACATACATGGGGCCTGTCATAATGTATGTGGCTTAACCACATCGTCCTTCCCTTATGCCAGCTAAATTTAGAGCATGAGCTAAAAACTAAGGCAGATCCAAAGCTCAAATGGACTACACTACAGAAAAAGGAAATTGAACATCTATCGTTTAAAACTTCCTTGGGGTGCTTTTTCCTTTTGTGTGGACCACTTGAGTGTTGGATTAGTCTTATTTTTAGGCTCATATTTCAAAATATTATAGTAAAATAGATGAACGGCGTGGATATGTCATTGTATATCATGGTAGAGCCCACAAATTTAAACCAACACTTTTAAATCAGTCTTCGAAGTAAAATACTGAAAATACAAAGTTAAAGTGTAATAATTGCCTATTTATCACATATTTAATGGGGATTTAGAAAATCAAACAAGCCCTTAATGTAGGTTGATGAGCCGACAATGAAGCATTTATTGCTCCTTTGCTAGGGAAAGAAAAGGCATTTAGGTCATGTGTGTACAAAGTAGGGAAGGGAAAACCTCCATTTCGCTCTCATTTTTTTCTCTCCCTGGCTCTCTCTGCCTCTCTCTATATCTCTTGATTGAATCCCAAGGAAACCCCTAGATTTCATAGATGGATTCTTACAACAATATCTTGATTAAGTTTGTGAACTAGTTTTCTTCTTCAATTCCTGCAATTCTTGGTCAGTTTGATAATTCTACTGTATTGATTCGACAACACCCTCTCAAACCCAAATTCTCATCTTTTCATCAATTTTCTCATGAGTTAGGATTTTCTTGTAATGATTTGTGCTCAAATTTTCTAGGGTATCGAATTTATATTGTGTGAGAGCTAAATTTCGAGCAAGTTAAGAGTTTGGAAGTGAAAAGGTTAGGTCACGGGATGACCAAACTATGATGGCACATTAGCTGTTGTGGACGTTGGGATCTGATGACAGAATCGTCTCGAGGCCACTTTCTCCACGGGTTACCTCTTTTGAGGGTTTTGCTTTGTGATTAGTTGATTATGTTTGACCAGAGTCGCCACTAGCCAATTTCTTCGTCTCTATAGTCGGTTAGACCCTATAGAAACGTTAGGGTATTGATCTGAAGATTTCCTGCCCCAAGATGACTCATTGGTTCTATGATAAGAGATTTTGAGCAAGGGACTGCAGTTACATAGAGGAAAGGTGTTAGGAACCCACTCCGCCTGTAAAGATGTACAATCTCACTTCATGAGATTTGATTATTCTTAAAGGTTAAGATTCAGTTCTCGTATGTGAATGTATGCAATGCTTGTGATAAAAATGTGAAGTAATTGGCAGGTTTTTTGTTGGGTAGGGTCCGATTAAATCGGCAAACCATTTTGGTGCAAAGTGTGTTGAATGATGAGATGAATATTGTGTTATGCAAATGTTATGGTTAGATAAAGCTTGATAGGGAACAGTTGGCTGGATGGACGATAGTGTCACAAAGGTTGGGATGAGAGTTTTGGATCGAGACCTAAATGGCTCCGATGGGTTTGGATTTGGCTGAACTTAATTGGAGCAGAGTTGAACTCTTTTGAAATTACAGTTTTCGTGCGGCAATGTGTTTATGTGTGGAATTTGGTGGAGCTATAGAATGTAGGTGTAACAACTCACATATGTAATTCCTAAACTTTAACTTACCATTAAGATCTACATAACCAGCCTTTACAAGAAGTAAATCAAACAAATAAGCCCATCTAAACCATAGATCCGGCCGATCTTGAACCAAAGATAAATAGTAAACCATAGATTCGGCTGATCCGGTCGAGAAAGTGAACTTTCCTTCTTTGAGCCCGCTGAAGATGGCCGAGAGTGTCATTTTGTCATCGTAGTCTTCCACTAACAACGCCTTCTCGTTGAAGCGGGTAATGAAGTCTTTCAGTGACTCCTTGTTCCCCTGCTTGAGGGTAAACATATGGGTAGTCGGCTTCCGACTCTTCTTACCAGAGATGAACTGGGTAAGTAACAATTTGCTGAGCTTGGCGAAGGAGCCGATCGATTTTGGTTTAAGCTGTCGATACCAACTCTGAGCAGATCCGGAGAGGGTTATCAAGAAGACTCTGCACATCATTGCATCCATTACCGACTGGATCTGCATTCACGAACGGTACGACTCTACATGTTCCGACGGGTCCCAGACCTAGAGAATTGGATGACGGGAGACATTCTGAACCTCGACGGCATCACATCACCCATGATTTCTGAGGTGAAGGGAGGTTCGGTCTCTTCCATCATTGCCTGAACTACAGTTGGGACGGATGCAGATTGCTGATTCTTCTGAAACGTCATAAGCTGGTCTCGGAGTTCCTTAAGTTGAGCTTCTCAAGGATTCTGATTCTTTACTACCGTCTCCTGGGGGCCCTCCATCATCGCGGGTGCTCTGCCCTGTCTTCTCCTCTCCAGCCGATGGCGAAGGTCGGTGGGGGCCAGAGCCAAAGTGATGGATACGTAAGACGGCTCCGCATCTCGAACAGGTTCCAGGGCTCTGGCGGATCGATTCTGGGACACTGCATTGTGTGCGGGGTCGGGAACTCGTGCGGACTGTGCCTGGGAACCTCTGGCCCGGGAACTAACTTGCCGCGGTCGTTCCTCGGGCACCGGTGTGGCCTCCACTAGGTTAAGAGGCGGTTGTTGATTCTGTTGTGCCTTCATTCGACTGATTTCGTCCTTTAGCATCTGGACTTCATTTTGCAGTGCCCTGTACTTTCCTCCTTGACTCCGAGTCTGTTGGGACGACCCTATTGGAGTCGACTCGGTATGCAACAGCGAAGAAGACTGATGTTGTCCGCTAGGTTCGGGCTCCACCACTGTCACCTTTTTATTTCCTCTTGCTATATCTGATAAACTTCCTAGCTTTTTGTTTGGGTTTCCCACAGACGGCGCTAAAAAATGTTGAGGTCAAAATCTAGACCACCCTCCACTCAATGCCGCAAACCTTCAACGAACCCTGGTCCTGCACAATGGGATGAGCAAAGGAGACCCTGGCTCAGCCGGGGGACCCTCCAATGCCTAAGTCAGGCTAGAGAATATGGGTCTAAGTCGAATGTAGAGAGAGGGTGCGAGATATTGCGTACTTGTAGCAATGGGGTCCCCTGATATTTATACCTGTAGATTGAACGATCCACGTTCGTTAATATCGGCATGATTTGCTCAATCATCAAGATATTGTGATCGTGGAGGTATTATCCGCAATTCATGGATCGAGTAGCGTATCGTGTCTAACGGATGCGTATCTGCTGGCGAGATCTTCGGGCACGCCCGAATTTAGGTTAGTCTCTAGGCTCGGCACACAGAGTATCCTCACCTGGGCTCAGACTCAAGCTATGTAGACCCGAGGCCAAGTACTAGCAGTCGAAGTTCATCGGTAGTCACCGAGGCCAGAGTTCGTTGAATGAAGCTGAGGACGAGGATCAGAGCTCAGCTTAGCTATCCTTCTTCGGATGAGGACGGGGATTCGGATCGGCCAATCAGGGCTGCAGTTCCGAGTCATGATTCATTAGTGGAGAGCTTGTCTCAGCTAACCTACGGTTGTAACTCAGGGGTCGGCTCATACTTAATGCGGTATCTTCCTTCTGAGGCTTTGTTAACTGATTCAGGTAGTTTAAGTCGGCCCTAATTATCTTTGCTCAGATTTCCTCATAACAAAAATGATCTGAAAAAAAATTGGATGGCATGGATATAAAATACATACATGGAGGTGGTCCCAAGTAATGGCACAAAATATATATACATCAAGGTGGGTCCAGGTAAAGGCCGCACCGTTGTCCGGGGTCTCACCTAATCCGCTGGGAGCTGATGGCGTGTGACACCGTGCCCGGGGCTGCATGGGATTCACAGAAATTTCGGTGACAAATCCACTCCATCTATCTGTTTTGAAAGACCGAAATAGGACAGGATTCAGGCAGTCCAAAACTCAGGTGAGCCGTGAGCCGCACCACCAGAATGGATGCAGCAACGTCCACCGTTGAAACCTTCCCAGGTCTGAACATGATGTTTATATGGCATCTAAACCGTTCATGGAATTATTACCACTAAGATAAACTGCGGGAATAAATATGATTCTGATACAGAACTTATGTCACCGCCAGGCATTCAATCTCCACTGTTTCATGTGGTATGGCCCACTTGAGATTTGGATATGCCTGATTTTCAGAATCCTGTCCTATTGTGGTCTTTCAAAACAGATGGACGGAGTGGATTTAGGACTTACATCTCTATGGGCCCCACACAGACCCGGGCACAGAGACCTACATGGCGGGAATCGCCCTCTCGGCTGATTTCAGCGCCTATAAATACCTGTCTTTGTATAGTGTGCATGTATCTCAAAACTCAATCTCTTCTCTCTCTCGATCTCGAAAATGATCGATTTCAAGTAAGAGATCCTCTCCTTTCCCTCTCTTTCCATTTGAAAATGGCGTTTCAGAGATCAACATCTCTTAAATCTCTGCATCTGTTTGATCTCAGATCTGAAGAACAAGCCCAGCTCCAGCTCGTTGAAAGAGACGATCTGGAAGACGAGGAAGATTGCTTCGAATCGATCGACAAACGTGAAAAAATCTCATCTCATTTCCTTCAATTTCAATTGAATTTCATTTCATTTCCATTGCATCCGGAGAACACTCTACTGGAATGGAGATCTCCAGCTCTCTTCTCGCTTCATTTCACTGCCGCATGAAAAATTTAACTGAATTTCACTTCGTTTCGAGATATAAGCGTTAATCTTCAACCAGATGAGCGAGAATCTCATTTCTCTTCGTTTCAACGAATTCTCACTTCACTGCTGTTTTCATTGATTTCCTCTTTTTCTTCACAATGTGTGTTTCTCTGCAGTGATTTCTCAGGGAATCAATGCAGGAGATGTCAAGAAGCTTCAAGATGCGGGAATCTACACATGCAACGGGCTGATGATGCATACAAAGAAGGTAAGATGATGTACGTCTTCAGATCTGAAGATCCATGGCGGTTTTCATTAGGTTTTGAACGATTTCTCCTCTTGTTTTCCAGAGCTTGACGGGGATAAAGGGATTATCAGAGGCGAAGGTCGAAAAGATCTGTGAAGCAGCGGAAAAGCTTGTGGTTAGAGATCTGATCTTCCAAAAATCAAATACTAGTTCTTGACTTCATCAGATTTTTTCCTCCCGATGTCTGAAATCTGCGTTTTGGTTGAATTTCGTTTTTCGCAGAACTACGGTTATGTTACTGGAAGCGAGGTTCTGCTCAGAGTAAGTTACAAATTTCTAACGTGCGCCAGTATTCGAAGGCACTTAAACGGAGCTGGACGATCTGATCCGTTGGATCAGCGTCCCATAAATCTAACGGCTCACATCGAGTGCCTCCGGTTTAGGGATGCGAGTCTACTGCGCGAGTTAGCAAAATGCGTCTGGATCAATGCTGAGGAATTGAAGTTTTGAACGATAGCACTCATCCTATATTTATGTACGTTTTGTCTACAGAGGAAGTCGGTGATTCGAATTACAACGGGAAGCCAAGCCCTAGACGAGCTTTTAGGCGGTATTTCCTTTCGCAATAGGCCTCTGGTTTTTAGTTTTTCGTTTTTCAATGGAGTTCGTTTCCAATGAGTTTGAATTTGTGAAGGCGGGATCGAGACTCTATCGATTACAGAAGCATTTGGGGAATTCCGGTAAGAATTCGCTGCTGTTCGTATGGTTTTCCATTCTGTCTTTTTTATTCTTTGCTTAATTCTGCCGAAAACTTTGATAGTCTGATGGAGTATGATGGATGATATGCAGGCGCCTAGAAATTACAATGAAATTACATAGGTGGCATACAATCAAGTAAAATTAACAAATTATTGTTCCAGTTTAGATTTTTATGAATAAAAAAATGAAAACATCCACTGGTCTTATTTTCACAAAATAAAAATAAAAATAAAAATGTCGAGGAATCAGGAATCAAAGGTTATGATTTTTCAACCAATCTGGTCATGGGATTATGATTTTATGAGCTGAACTGCAAAATTTAGACGCTTAATGGAAGTTAATAGGTGCCACGTGTATAGTTTCTAACTGCCTGCGAATCAACTGTCATACATATCACTTCTCTCGAGCATGCCGTTTTCTTTTAACCGATCCCCGGTCCTAATTCGTACTGGCGTTGGAACACGTGTCAGGTCCGGAAAAACTCAGCTGGCGCATACGCTCTGCGTGTCTACCCAGGTTTCGTTCACCTCTTACCAGTGACTTGCTATTTTCTTTGTAGCTTCAATGTGACGTAGCGGTCTGGAGTACCAAATCATTTAGTCCGCGGATTATCTATGGCTAAAACCTTGGGACCCGGCAATCAGTAATCCAGATAAATACACCGCCGATGGTTCAAATTCGAGAATATCACGTTAAGACAGAATTGGACGTCAGAAAGAGACTAAAATACCCCTAGAAGGATCAATTCAATTGCTTGCACGCTAACTTATAGATTAAGCTGTTTGATGTCATTCAATAAGGATGTTGCCCACCACGCGGTTGTTAAGCCGTTGGCTGATTTTCCAATTGCATTTTTGTGCAGCTTCCGATCAGCATGCACGGAGGCAATGGGAAGGTTGCCTACATCGACACGGAAGGAACTTTGTATCTTTTTCCCTGTGGTCCTCCCTAACTTACACGGCCAGTGATGCTTACATTGGAAGCAGATTAGCTGCTGTAGCGCACACCAGCGACTTCGCTGGTTTACGTACATGGTGCATGCAAAGAGTCCGGCACCCTGCAACTGTTACTAGCAATGGAAAGAATATCAAAGTTCTGTGGGCCCATCAAATATATTTATTAAATTCTGCACCCTCTATCCATTTTGAGAGATCGTTTTAATACATATATCCAAAAATGAGTCATATCCAAAACTCTAAGTGTACCGCATCATAAATATCTGTGGAGACAATGATTCCCATCGTTAAAATATTCAGCCCAACATCATGTTTTTCCTCCATCTAATCTGTTTATAAGGTCACAAGATGGATGAAGAGAAGAAATAAATATCAGATTGATCCAAAACTTCTATGACCCTCAGGAAGGTTTCAATGATGGACATTAAATCTCTGTTGCTTTCAGTGTGGTTCATTTGATCTTTGGATTTGTTTTATTTTTGGGCTTAACCCTTAGACCGATCTCACAAAAATGGACGGATGATATAAATACAACACCTACCTTATTGTGGGCCCACAGAACTTGGTGACGTCAATACACCAGCCACTCCGCTTACACACGTTTACACTAGAGTACTGCGCCATTTTCCTGCAAACTTGTCACGTTTGCAGGACATCCGACCCGTGAAAAGGTGGGCCCATCAAGACGAGATCACTTGTCGTAAAAATAGGCGACCCTACTCATCAAGTGGCCCATACATGTATGTTGGGTCAATCATTCGTCATCTATTGACTTTATATGTGGCCCACCTGAGACCCCCACACGCCTTGGTTGTCCTACACGTGGCATGTGGGTGGATAAAACTACGTAGTATGCTTAGCATGCCTCGTCTGTATATGATCATTTGCCATCAACTCCGTGTAGCATTTCCTATACCTTGTGCCCTTGCAGCCGACCAGATCGAATAGTACCGATTGCAGAACGGTTTGGGATGGATGCTGGAGCTGTACTCGACAATGTAAGGCTGAATTTGATTTGCATTTAGACTGTAGTAACATATTTATGGTCTCAAATGCAAGGGTGGAAAAGGGGCCGTTGTATGATAAGTGAGCCTCACCTCGTATCCATGGTAGCTGCGCTTTCCTGTCCAGACACGTGGATGGTCATCCAGATCGTCCTATCTGGCTGTCCACTCGCTGATAGGTCTGTCAACAGGCCACTTCGAGGTCTGTCCCAAGCGCAGTCTACCTAATGAACCTAGGCCGGAGCCTTTCCTGGGCCCGAGTCCACCCTGGCAAACCACTGTCGTGCAAGATCCTGGGCCCAGCATGAATGACATATGACAGAAATGCCCTTGAAACCCTAAACGAGCTGGGACAGGCTGAGATTGGGTCCGCTGAGAGGTCTCATAGCCTCGGCCTGGTTACTGAACCGGCTTAAAGTCATGGCCATTTCCCTTAAGCAAATTACTTGTTCCAGCCCAAGCCGAAGCGGGCTAGGCCGGCCATTTTGGCCCATTGACAGCCTTAGCTGAATCCATTCCAAAGCAGGCTGGACTACGGCCGGGACAGACCAGTCCAGCTCATTTGCGAGCATGATTATCACGGTCCATGTGTCCATCTTGCCAAGTGGAGGGCCAGTGCACATACCACGAGCGCACGTTTTATATCTTATATGTTGGACTGATATGTTTTGTTTGATGAGAAGATCATCTATGCGCGAGCCTACACTTACGAGCACCAGTTCAACTTGCTTCTTGGCCTCGCTGCCAAAATGTCCGAAGAGCCTTTCCGACTTCTGGTAATCATTTTTCCTCCATTTGATTTTCGTCTTTAAACTAAAATAAAGAGCAATGGGAAAAGCGTTGTTAACACCGTAAGGATTTCAGATCGTGGATTCGGTAATCGCTCTCTTTCGAGTGGATTTCACGGGAAGAGGAGAGCTCGCCGATCGGCAGGTAATCCCAACCCCTCTTGTTTTCCTATCTTGTTCTAGTATATGATGTGTTTTCCTGTCGTCTCCTGGGGTGATATTGTTTGATCTAGACCGTCCATTTTGTCCCATCCGCTCTTCTTGTCCTAGTGTCGTTTGTCACGTACTCATTGCCACGGTTATTACAAATTGGCAGCAAAAGCTGGCGCAGATGCTCTCACGGATGACAAAAATTGCGGAGGAGTTCAACGTTGCGGTTTACATGACCAATCAAGGTAAGCTGGTATCCCGCGGGTGTGTGAAATTACTTACTCCATGGGCTCCCATTGGTGGAAACCGTGGGAACCTCCTATCTTTTCTTCAGTTGGCGGCCCATACATTTGAAAAGGCCTAGTGCATTTAAACTTAGAATACACGTGATTGATGCAGTAATCGCTGATCCGGGTGGAGGGGTTTTCATATCGGATCCAAAGAAACCGGCTGGAGGGCACGTGCTGGCACACGCTTCCACCAATAGGCTGATGTTTAGGAAAGGCAAAGGCGAGCAGCGCGTCTGCAAGGTCATCGACGCTCCTAATCTGCCCGAGGCCGAGGCTATATCCTCTCTCTAACTACCTCACCTTTTGTTGTTTTAAACGCTTGAGATTCGCTATATATGGCTACTGCCGTACCCAATCACAGACAGATGTCCGGCATGGCAATTTTGTGGGAGATCTGGACTGTCCATCAGATAGCCCGCCGGAAAAAAAAATAGGCCATCCTGCTCATGAGTTGGGTTACTCCTGCAGAATGTGGTCCGTGAGTCAAAATTCTTTAAAATTACGGAAATGTGTTCACATATTTGACCTGAATTTTGGATCAGGGCCACATACAGAGCCGCGTCTATCTTATGGACTGCATGGATATTGCACAAATATGCCACGTTGGCATATGAGCCACAAGTAGGTATTTTATAATAGAGATGTGCGCCCGGTGGTCTGGTCCCTTTATCAGCAAGGCTCCAAAAATGTGGACGCGATTTCCTACTGACCTTGTCAGCGGCCACAAGCTACTGGACGGTGCTCTGTGGGCCTAACCATGATGTATGTGTTTTGTCCATGCCGTCTATCTTTTTTATAACAGATAATTTCAGGGCATGAGCCAAAAAATGAGTCAGATCCATATCGCATGTGGACCACACCACAGAGAACAGTGGTGATTGAATGCCTACCGTAAAAAACATATCAGGGGCTAGCTGCAAAAGTTTTGTATGAAGCTGATATTTGTGATTTCCCTTCATCCAGGTCTGTGTTACCTAATAAACAGGGTGGATGGAAAATAAACATTACAGAAGGCCCTAGGAAGTTTTTAATGGTGGGCGTTCAATCACCATTGTTTTCTTGTGATGTAGCGCAATAAGATTTGGGTCTGTCTCAATTTTGGGCTCATGCTATAACATGATCTGGAAAAATAAGTAGACGGCATGGATAAAATACATACATCATGGTGGGGCCCACAGAGCACTGTCCAGTAGCAAGATGCAATCGGCGTCCCCTAAATTTTAGAATTCGACGACTGACGGAGCTCTACTGAAAGGGGCGCTAGTTGGTACTCCCAACAGAGATGCGCGCCTTGCGGTCCTCAATGTTCCCTGTGGTGTGGCCCACCTGATTATTGTGCTGAGGTCTTAACATTTGGTGTCACAACTGATGGACGGAGGAGAGTGGATGTCACACAAACATCACGGTGGGCCTACAGAGCTCGGGTGCTGCTCGCTCTGCATACAGCAACTGTTACAGAGGATTCCAGTAAACCGGGCTCGCAGATGCACTGGAGCCGCATATGCCAAAAAGCGCCCATGTTTAACTTATGATCCAATCCATTAATCAGGTGTGAATTTATAGCCCAAAAATAGGTTTGTCCCTCCATCAGGCGCAAATTGGCCATCTTTCAAGTTTGAACTGTACATCCGTATATATGCGGCCTATGCCTATCTAAGGAGCAGAGCAGCGTTACTATTCTGTCAAAGGCACATGCATGGTGAGCCCGTGTGATGACCGGTCTGGATCTCATGCACACGTGCCCCTCGGAATGGCACGTATGAGTCATTCGCGAGTCGGGCTGCACGGCCCTGCTCTCTTCTCTAATGATTCCAAGCGTGCCACCACGTGACCTTTTACTCTTTAGGACCCAGCTATGCATTTCCAGTGGTCGGTGTGTACTTGTTGTTTTGCCTTGACAAGAAAAAGCACGTCTTTCAGATAACCCCAGGAGGCATTGCAGATGCGAAGGACTAAAGTTTGATTTTTCGCTCTTCCCTAAAATCAGAAAATAGTAGATGGAACCTGGATAGATTTTTTCCTTACTTTCACCTCTCTGTTTCCAATATTGTAATAAAGCTCCTACATCATAGTCAAAGAGAAAAAAGAGAATGATTTGATTTGATTCGTTTTTTTTTTTTTGGACAGCATGTAAAGGAAGTCGTGATTTTCATAATGGCCACAGAAAATGATAAGACATGCATCGCAAGTAATTCCATAGCACTCTAGAACCGGTTCAATAAGAAGTGATTACATACAGGCGAGGCACCACACCTTGTTGTATGGTGCCACTGCCATCTTTCCTGCCAACATGGCACTTATGTAGATATCAGTAGCATGAAACGGTAGGCCCAAAACTCAGGCCTTTCCACGCGTCAGGTGTGCTGCACCATTGTAATCAATGACAGCTAATGGTCTGATTCAACATACAGATCTGGCCCATCTATTTTGCCAATCAGCTTGATTTTTCATAAGGCAGATCCTCATGGTGGGTCCTATCATTTTCACGTATTGATATCCTACACAAGTGGTATATTAATAAGAAAGACAGTAGGGTATATGGTTATCCTTGTATATATGATCGATGCCGTTCGGCCACTCAATCCGACTCAATCGGAACTCAGAAGAGGTTGCAGAATTGGAGAGTAGCCATTCGTTTATTTCACATGTGAGGTATTTAGGGTGCAGTCCTAAAATCTGGTGACTCAACTTGAAATTTAGCTGAGTCAACTTGACTCAATGAGTTTGAGCCAAGTTATGGTTCTCATAGTACGAGGCTAAGTTGACTTGACGACATAAGGAGAAATGCTTACTTGTTTAGGAAGCAAATGTTAATAACCGTAGATTTGATGGAAGACAATTAACCACTTGATCTAAAAGCTCGAATTGATAAAGTATACCAAATTAATCTCTTTATCTCATAGTCTAGGTCCCAAATCCATGGGTTAAGTCCTACCAAACCATTCTCGTGGGCTTTAGATCCATGGGTTCTACCTCCTCGTGGGCTCTAAATCCATGAATTTTGCCTCACACAGCCCCAAATCCATGGGTTCCAAGGGCAACCTATCCCGAGTGTGCCACGCATCCCATGGGCCACTCCACTCGAGCCCGGTGTGAAAATGACTTCACATTAATAGACCAATCAAAAATTTCATCAATGGCCTCTTTAATACTCCATGGTTTCAATTCCAAAGCTCGTTCACTACTTCATGGTTTCAATCCTCAAATGAGCTTGACTTGGCTTTGGACTGCACTTGAGCTCAAGTTCTCTTAGCCCGACCAGGCTTCATCCAACTTCATATATGCATGTCTTCAATCATACAAATACACCATTCTAACCCTTGATCAGGCAATCCATGCATCATGAATGAAAAGCATCGATTTCGTTACTGAATTTGATCCCAAACATGGTATTTCCAGACATAATAATGATGTTAATTTCATCTAATGCAATTCCATACCATTTAATACCACTGTCCAAACAGGCCTTAAGAGTGTCCCACTTTAATGGATATATTAGGAACATTCAGGTTGGAAATAGGCATTTTCTTGGTGAATTGAAATGCTTGATTTCCAATGTCCTTATCTACCATCCCACAGTGTGGGTGTGCTTGCATGCAATAACTCATTTCCTAAATTGCATCCACGGTACTTTCAGTTTTTTTTAATGGGCTACAACCTCACTAAAGATAAGTCATTTGTAATTCAATTCACCTGTAGATGATGAAAGGTAAGATGAGATCCTGTACGGTGAAGCCGTTCGATGTACCTGTGGATTTTGCAATTCATATGGTGTTATTTCAACCCAGAGCCGTTTAACATTCTGTTTATGCCAGCCAGGCAGCCACACAATGAATTTCCCAACATAGTGCAAGAAACCTTGCAATACACATTGGGAATTTAACTCTATAAAATTCTGCATCACACAACAAGAAGAATAAGAAAAGCCAATTCATTTCCCACTTGAACATTAGATAACCTTAAGCAACATCTAGCATTTTAGAAGACCCAAATCAAGGGATAAAAACTTCATATAAAGAAAATCTATTAATTTAAACATGCCCGGGAGTCATAGCATCCTCTTATATAAAAGCAGCAAAGTCAATCATATAAGAACTAGAAATGATGTCCATGTTATGAATATGATGATAAATACCAGCCAGAGGCCCCACTATAACAAAGCCTATCTGGGCGGTGGTTATTAGATCAGTAGTGTGCAGACCAATTTGCAGCGCTCCCGACTCTAGGCATGCCGGTATCCTTCTTCGACTCCGCATCAACCTTATAATTCGAACCACACACCTGGCCTTGACTATCAACCCTCACCAATGGCTTCAACTCATTGAGTGGATGTTCAAAACTCTGCAACCCTTTAGAGGTTGTGAAGAAGCAGCCTGCCAAAAGAGCACAAGAGTTTAGGCAGTAAATAAAGTTGGGTGAGCTTTATTAAGCCTACATGTACCTACAAGTCAGTTAATGCACATGCCATCACATATGCTACTGTGGCGGACAGGTGCAATTTCCAAACTATCCATCAGGTCCCACTATACAGATGCCATATCCCACGAATAAGGTCTTGGTACATCCACATGATGAGTTCCACCTACTAGATGGTTTGGATATTTCACTTGTCTGCCACATCGACATATGTGGTAGCGTGTGCATTAACTGACTTGTTCAGGTGTGTAGGCATTGCAGAGATCAAGATGGGTTTGTTGTAAAACAGAAGGAAAAAGGATGCGCTTAATATCTGTTTGTATTGCATATTACCTTTTGGAAATGGTGCAAAAGATTTCCCACAACCCTTTTTAATGATCTCCACATCGTCTGCGAGAACAAGATGGCCTTCAGAATCGGTGCCCCAAAAGAAGGGAACACTCCCATCAGCGTCCTGAGTTAAGGAGACAAATACAACATTTAAAGATTTAGAGATCAATTGATTATGAATAATCCAAACTACATAAACTCCTCACATCATTATACAAGTGATCAAAGCAATTCACCAACATCATCGGCTAAGCCTTCTCCCATCTAAACTGCACCCTTCCACTCTATCAAGGGCCATAACTTCAGTTAGGCCATAGGTCATCATATCTTTTCTTACTAGCTCCGCCCACGCCCTCTTGGGTGTTCCCCCTGCCCTTTTAGAGCCTTCAACTTGTACCAACACACTCCTAACTGGTGCAGATCTTGGTCTATGTTGCACATGGCCAAACCATCCAAGTCTACTTTCCCTCATCTTATTACCTATTGATGGTACTCCTAAATTCTCTCAATTGCATTCATTTCTAGTTCTATCCTTGTCTTGCCACTCATCCATCTCAACATCCTCATTACAGTTTTTGTGCTCTTAAGTGACCCACACAAGAATGAATCGTATCACCATGTCAAAAAAAATATGCATCCAACAACACTGTATTAGACACTATTTTAAACCATGGTTAAAGCTTGCAAATGCCAAAATGTGATCAAGAATTTGAGAGGTTAGTTTCACAATCCACATAAATCATATTTCTCAAAAATCAGCGTAGAAAGATTAGGAAGAAGACATCCCTATTAAAAAACAGAGGTTTGATAACCCTACACCAACTTTACACGCAAACATGTGACAAACTAGTACATGTGTGGGGCATCTTAGTGCACATAATGTTGACCTCAGCGTGAAGACGATCCGGTAACAAACTTACAACAGTTCACTACTTAGGAGGGTGTACGCTAAAACATGGCATGTTGTCGGCAAGTTTCTAACAATACATTTGTTAACGCATGAGGATGTGGGCCGTATGGCTGTACAACCCAGCTAATGGATGGGGGTTGTACGGCTCACCTAATGGATGTGGATGTGAGCCATCCCACTGTAAGGTCCACTTATGATTCTTTCTATTTTATATTTTAGTGTTTATATTGGATTAAAACTTGTTTGGAATATGAACATTATTAGTGAAAGTATTTTTGTATGTTTTGTTTTTTATTACTAATATGAAGGGAAAGAACTCTTTTTCCTCTCTTCTGCCAACTCTCCTCCCTCTTTTCTTCTCTTATATTCTTTGGTCTTTAATCTATGATTCTACAGCATCATCCTTGTTGCTAATCTAATCGATCTTCTCCCTTCTATCCTATAGTTCTTTTCCTTCTTTTATTTCTTAGTCTCTAATCCCTCATGTGCTGAAAATCTTTTAAGAAACTCAAGGTTTCTTTTCTTTTTGTTGTGTTAGGCCTTTGTAATGGTCCATGCGTGAGAAGGGAAATGAAGTGTTTGTGATCATCACAGGCTGATTGCCATTGTCGGATGCTGTGTTCATGATCATTGACCCTTGTGATGGGTTGGTTGGTTATCCTCTTCAAGTATGGTGTGCATACTGTGTGAAGCATACAAGTTGGGTGTTTGTTAATCGCAAAAGGTCAGCCTATGTTCGTTTAAGCTTACAACATATATTCTAGTACATTGTCCCAGATGGAAGAGAGAAGTAATTCGAAAATTAGATTCATAAATCCATCTAATTTTTTGAAGACCCAAATAATCTCTATTAAATTAAATGGAACGAACTACTTTCACTGGTCCAAATCCATTCTAGTGTTTTTAACTATGAAGGAAAATTTAAAATACTTGACCACGGAAAAACTTGATGAGAGTGCTGGTACATTTGATTAATGGATCTAGGAGAATGAATAGATCATGACGTGGTTCTGAAATAGTATAGAACCTTTAGTGCAAATATAATGTTTTTAGATACTACAAGAGAAGTATGGGATGCATTACGAGAGACGTGTTCATCCGATTAAAACATCCCTCGGACGTATTAGTTATTTAAAGAAATAATTGAGCTTCAACAACTAGATATATCATTGGGTGAATGTTATTCAAAACTTACAAAAAGTAAGAGGAGTAGAATGTGTGTCAACATTCTGTTGGTTATTAATGGGTGTACATCATTAAGTTTTATTTTGATGGTACAGTTGAACGTTTAAATACTTGGTTGGTAAGGAACATACCTAGACCCTCAGCATTGATTATATTGAGACCTCTCCTATTGCCAAGTTGAACTCCATTCGTGTTATCCTCTTCATGGCCGTTAATCATGGCTGGTCCCTATTCTAACTTGACATAAAAAAAAAAATACATTATTTCTTCATGGTGATCTCATTGAACTGCCTAGATTTATTGATCAGTGGAAGTCAGACAAGTAATGTAAACTGCACAAGGCAATTTATGGGTTGAAACAGTCACCATGTGCACGGTTCGACAAAATTCAGCAAAGTTGTCTTGAACTATGGCCTTTGTTCAAAGTCATGCTGACAATTTTGTCTTTTTACAGAAAGACACCTCAGATCTTATTGTGTTAGTGATATATGTTGACGACATTGTTGTTACGGGAAGTGACAATAGGGGGACTGAGGATGTTAAGAAGTATCTTCAAAGGCATTTTCTCACAAAAGATCTTGGCCATCTTCAATACTTTGTTGGTATATAAGTTGTCAGATCCAGAGAAGGAATTAATCCATCTCAATGGGAATACGTTCTGGTACAAGTCTTCTTGATACTAAGCCATTTGATACATCGATTGATCTAAATCATAAACTTATTGATGATCAAGGAGATATATTTGAAGACCCAGGGAGGTATAAAAGATTGGTTGGTAAATTTATTTATTTAACTATCACTCGGCTATACATATTTTACGAAGTGAGTGTGATGAGCCAGTTTATGAGTTCTCCAAGGGTAACTTGCATGGATGCAATTGTTCGAATTCTGCAGTATCCTAAAGGAGAGCTAGAACAAGGAATTATATACAGAGAACAATCATGATCATATAGGATACTCTAATGCATATTGGGCAGGTTCTTTAACAGATAAGTGGCTTACTACTGGGTATTACACGATTGTGGAGTCAATCTAGTCATGTGGAAGAGTAAGAAGCAAAGTGTTGTGGCTCGATCAAGTGCTTAAGCAGAATATAAAGCAATGGCTCATACTGCTTATGAGTTAATGTGGATCAAGAAACTGTTGTAGTAAATGGGATTTGCGATGAATCTACCTATGCAATTTTTTTCTTTCTTTTTGTAATAATAAGGCAACATCCCACGTTGCAAACAATTCGGTCTACCATGAGAGAACTAAACATAATGAAGTTGGATGTCATTTTATATGTGAGGTTTAGTCGTGAAATATTTACACCATATGACCGATCTTAGGACCCACTCGCTGATGTGTTCACTAAGGCTCTTTCTCATAATTACTCTACACGCATATGCTCCAAGCTTGGCATCGACAACATTTATGCTCTAGCTTAAGAGGGAGTGTTAACGCATGAGGATGTGGGCCATATTACATACGTCCCACTTAATGGTTGTGGATGTGGGCTGCGCATTTTTTATTTAGTATTTATATTTGATTAGGACTTGTTTATAATATGTACATTATTAGTGATGATATTTTTGAACTTTTTTATTTTTATTATTAATATAAAGAGGAAGAGTGGAGATGTCTAGCTACTCTTTTTCCTCTTTTCTCCCAACTCTCTTCTCCTCTTTTCTTTTCTTCTATTCTTGGTGCAACCCGGTTATTGAGTCAATGAGATCTCGATACCCAAATTGCAAAGAAAAAAAAAAAAATAATACTCACAAGAACAATGGAGTAGATAGGTAGAGAACTTTTATTGATATCAACCTTTTCTCACATGAGCCACCCGCCTCACACGGGCCGCCCACCCCGAGTGTGCCCTGCATCCCACAGGCAACCCCACTCGATTTCGGTGTGAAAATGCCCTTGTATAGGAGTCTTGAACATGAGATCTCTCGCTCTGATATCACTTTGATGCAGGACAATTAACCACTTGCTCTAAAAGCTCAAACTGATAGAGCATGACGAATCAATCCCTTTATCTCATAGCCCAGGCCCCACATCTCATGGGTTAGGACCTCGGTTGAACCACCGGCCTCACACGGGCCGCCCACCCCGAATGTGCCCTTGCATCCCACAGGCAACCCCCACTCGAGCCCGGTGTGAAAATGCTCTTGCATTATATCTTCAATCATATCAATTACACCTTCATTACATCTTTAAATCAGCCCCCCATATCTCTCAAAAATAGTAAATTATAATCCTTGATTTTAGGCCCCAAAATCTGTAAATAATTAGCAAAAAAATCAGCACATGTTAGGCCTACAATGGGCTATGGGCCTACGTCTTGTTGAGCCATATAGTGGGCCTAGATGGGCCGTGGGCCTGCATCAATTCTTCTCTTTTTAATCTATGATTAAACAATATTGTTTCTGTATAAGAGTGCCTGATTCTTATGGCATGTCATTTGCATAGTGGGGTCCAACTTATTCATGGTTTGGATATCCCACACACATGCCAAGTTGGTACTCGTGTTGCGTTTAAAGGTGTAGGTGGTGGGGCTAGAAAAACTTCTAAACAAATAGTTATCCTTCAAGAAATATGGTTTTACCAAAACAATGCCTCAACTTGTTGGAACGCCCAAAAAATGCTGTTTGGGAGGTAAAATGACTGAAATACCCTAATCATCATTGTCGTCATCAAGCTTTATCCCAACTATTTGGGGAAAACCCCTTTTTATTTTTGCTTTCTAAAAAGCAGTGAAGGTGAGCATTGTGGGGCCCATTGGTGTGTATATGACATCCAACTCATCGAATGGATGAACCCCATCAAGATGATCCCAAAATCAGTCCAATCCATTATCAGATGGGTCGTGCCATAAAAAAATGTACACTACCTAAAGACCTCCAAATTCACCCGTGGTCCACTTGACGATTAGATTGGCCTGATTTTTGGTTTAACTGATCATCATGATAAGGTGTATCTATTGGAAGGGTTGGATGTAATATACAAGCCACGTGGGTCGTACAAAAGCTCAACTTCAAGGAAAAAGGAAGAAGAAGACGAAGAAGAAGAAGAAAACATGAGGCCATTTCAATCATTCCACCTCCCAAACATACTTTTTTTGAGCATTTCAATTAGTCAACACGTCGTCTGGTAAAATCAGGATTCTGGAGGAATTATGTACTAGAAAATCCCCAATAAATATGAAGGGTCCCCTCGCATCAGAAAAAGAAGTAAACGGATAAGAATCAAGAGGTCAATTTCCCTAGTAGAGTTTTGCTTTTCTTAAAAAAGACAAAATACAAGTAATTGAATGCGCTGAGTCATCTCATGTTTTTTCAAGCAATTGAATAGACTCTTTGTTGTTTTGATCTTGATGGTCCCTCATCAACGGATCTGTACTACTTGTTTTTAGGGCTGTCAATGGGCTGGGCCTGGGGTAGGTCTCAGCCCGGAATTTGAACTGTTTTGGGCCAGGCCGTCAGGTCGGGCCAATTCAAAATTCTGATCTTCAGGCCCAAGCCTGGCCCATTGACACCCCTACTTATTTTTTTTATTTTTTATTTTTTTAAAAAAATTATTAAAACTGTCATTACCATCCACATAAGAAGAGTAACCCATCAATTTAAATACGTAATGAAGCTAAGATATGAGTAAACCTTGATACATCATGATTAGAAGCACAGCCCATATCAGGAAAACATCAAATTCCTAGACCAAAGAAGTTTTAGGGATTTACTCACAGCAGCTATGAAGGTGGCTTTTGCAGAGCTATCAAACAGAATGAATGCAAATTTCCCGTTTAGATCCCTCACAACCTGGTCTGCAGGATAGGGACCTCTATCTCTCAGAGTCCTGTAAGCTTCAATTACAATGATAACTTCGTTTGCCGTCTTGTTCAGTCCATACTGTTGTTTTAGAATGGCAATGTTCTCAATGTGTCCCTGGAACAAGCAAAATATATCGTCCACGACAGCAAATAGCCTGCAAAAAGAAACAGAGAAAGGCATGATTGAAACCACAACTGTGTCCAAGAGAAAAGATTCCATCTAGATTATTTTTGACATGTAACTAAAGAGGAGAAAAAAATCTATATATGGAATCTTTTCTATTTTTCCATGTAAGTTTATTTTTGAAATGTAAACAGTGTTTTAAATATCGACCGATATATCCCACAATATATCTTGTATCCCCACCAGTGCGATATGAAACACACAAATAGTGCGATATATCCCACATGTTCGATCTGGTAAGCATTTTTGAATTTCAATCATTATATTTTCTATAAATCATGTTAAATTAGTGTCAAATTGTTACAAATTCATGATTTTTCATGTTTGGCATAAAAAATCATAGATTGGGAGCTTCGATTTCGAGATTCGGAGGAAATGGGCTGAGTTGCAGAAAATTGAAAAAAAATAAATCAAAATTTCTCAATTTCTCGCAAATTGTTTGCAATCTTTGTCTAACATTAAATCAAACATGCGTGTAACATAATCTAGTGATTCTTCTTTTGCTTTTCAATGTATTCCTTGTGTTTCCACTCATCTTCTTACATTTATCAATTATATAAGTAGACATTGAATATACTTGCATCAATTCAGTTAGACAACGCTTAGATTAGGACCCCATACAAAGAAAACCTACTATGCATACTTGTTTTTTGTAATGTTTTTATTTATAAGTGTGTATTGATGTCTTTTTTAACAATCACCGAAGTTTCATTGAAAAATTCAACCAATTTCCCAATGTTTCCCTATGTTTCCAACAACAACAATACATTACACAATACAACCAATATATCCCATGCGATAACCGATACGTATCCGTATCCCAAGAATGTGATACGTAACACGATACTGATATTTCGAACACTGAATGTAACTAATGAGAAAAAGCCAACCTTAATTAATTGGGATAAGGCTTAGATGATGGTGATGTAACTAAGAGAAAACTGAAAGAAGAAAAAAGAAGGATTCAGGTTCTTGATGCACAAAAGAAAGAAAGGGATCAAAAGACATTTGGGGAGAAATCTAGCCAAAAAAGAAAAATAAGTATGTTTCTGAATTTGGGATTTGTTTGAGAAGAACTTTAATGACTTCAAAAAAGCAAAGGAAGAAAAAAGAAAAGAAAAGCAAGTCCATTTTAGGATTAAAAGGAATGAAACAAGGAATATGAAAGCTAGGATTTGAGATTGTGTTTTAGATATCCCACTCCTTTTTGAACAATGATAAAAGCAGAAGGAAATTTGGGCATAAGGTTAAAGGCATGCAGAAAAATACGATGTCTTGGGTTACATGTTGAGAAATTACATGATCCTCTGCCTAACTGCGTATGTTTGCGTGTGTAGTATCCTTAGGTCTCAACTTCTTACATAGAGGCCCAAACAGTTTGATAAATGCCCCTGCATTAATCACCCCCAGTGAGGAGTCTCGAACATGAGACCTCCTGCTTTGATGCCAATTTGATACAAGACAATTAACTACTTGCTCTAAAAGCTCAACTGTTAAAGTATGGCGAATTAATCCATTTATCTCATAGCTTAGGCCCCACATCGCAAAGGTTAGGACCTCGGTCGAACCCCCCTCGTGGGCCCCAAATCACATGGGTACCGCCTCACACGGGCCGCCCACCTCGAGTGTGCCCCTGCATCCCATAAGCAACCCCACTCGAGCCCGGTGTGAAAATGCCCCTGCATTATGATGGTTCCCCTGTGGTGGACCATGGCCAACATCTATAGGATGATACAATCCTAACCCTTTCATCAGGCATGGTTGAGTCTTAAGACGGGAAGACTGCATATCCTCTGTCTACCTGGTTCAAATCTAGGTGGCACTTGATCAACAAAAGGATTGGGATCCCTTATCATGCTAGTAGAACACTTCAAAAATTTTCAAAGGATTGGGATCCCTTTTGTGGCTGGAATCCCAAAAACCATATGTTGGACACCAACTATATTTTTCAATTTCCAAAACACCCCGACTTTTCCGTGTCCTCCAAATATTCAAGGTTCTCCACCCAATTCGAACTAATTGTGGGGGTAAAGTTAGCTAAACATTGCTTCCGTTATTTTTAGTATAGATTGTTATACATTATATTAACATGTTTGCCATTTAAATGCCCTATGCCATGGAAACTAACAAGACAAGAAGCAAGAAAACCACTAGGACCTTGAACACACCAACAAACCCCCTTAAAAGAGCGGGATTCTTCCTCGACGACGATCTGGATGACCTGAAGGACTTTTGTTGATTTCTTCAGATGAATGCAGATCCTGGCCAACTGGAGATCTACCAACCTCACCGTGGCCTGGTCGATAGCAGTGACCCTTCAAAAGTAGGATCAAATCACCACTAGAGCCTCCTCGAACCAAAATTCCAACAAAAGCTCTTGCAGTAACCAAACTTCCTCCCAACCCAATAGCAAGAAATCACCCCCCTTAGAGAGGGACGACACCGGGCCGTCTTGATATATCTAATTGGC
Organism: Magnolia officinalis; assembly: GCA_021015155.1. Lineage (NCBI taxonomy): Eukaryota > Viridiplantae > Streptophyta > Magnoliopsida > Magnoliales > Magnoliaceae > Magnolia > Magnolia officinalis. The sequence continues at coordinate 66,236,686 of JAJHSJ010000007.1, read as the reverse complement.
GAAGACCACTTTATCTATGTCCACAGCCAGACGAAGAGAGATCCATACTTCATAATCCAACAAAGAACGGAAAAGGAAGTCCCCCTCTCCTAGACTGCAACTATGAACTTAGCAGGCTACCAAATTGTTGACAAAGGAACCCTGACCTCGGACCCCAGGACCACCATCGATTTAGAACCAAACACAGGGCCAAAAACATCCTCCAAGGAGGGACTCGTCAGAGAAGGAGCATGGGCCTCAATTGGAACAACAACAGGGAGATGGTCACTCAAAAAGGGCTTCTTTGAAAGATACCAAATTCCCATTGAGGATCCTCTCTCGTAGCCCCCTTCGCCATAGGAGGAGAGGGTTTGGAAGTGGTACCTCCATTATGCCCTCCTCATGATCTTCTTCCCCCACCTTCATTCACCTCTTGGTTCATTGCCGACGGCCTATAATGAGTGTTCTGAACTCCGAGGCCCTTCCTATTAAACTTCACACCATTGAGATCTTCGATAGATTTAGCAAGTTCATCCTCACTCTCCATCCCGACGAAAGCAAACACTCTAATAATCGTCGAACCTTTGATCCTTTGTATGACAACCTCCCTCCCTGGACCAAAATGATGAAACAAATGGGTAAAATTGACCTCCATCCACTCTTCTGGGAAGCGATCCACATAAAGAGTGGGGGAGCTTCATGAGGTTGACAAGGGGTCTCTTCTATTGCTTCCTATTATCTCTCTTCCTACCTTTCCCAACAGGGATCCAAAGCCCACCATCAAGATTCTGGGGGGGCTCCAACAACACCTCCGATTTAACATGGATGATCCCTTTGCCTTTCAAATGATTCCTTCCTCCCTTGCTACCGTTGGAAGGGCCATCGAATTGCCTTCTCCCGAATTTCAAATCTGTTTTAGTAAGAGACTATTGATAGCGCACTTCCTCATGATCACTGAAGGAGGAGGGTTCTCCATTGTCTTGATCGTTAAAGCGAATCCACAATCTATTGCGATGGGGGAAAGAATCTTCCCTTCGATCTTTCAGCTCTCGAACGTTCTCTACTTCTCATGAGCAAAGCCATCTGAAGCTTTGGGACTTTGCTTATCGATTGAAAAGAGCTTTGCTTTAGTACTTTTGATTCCTACGATGGAATTCAATTTCTAGTGACTAGTGGTGTCCTTCCCTAGCTAGAAACCTCTATGGTGCGATGCCATTGGGTTTGCATGGAGTAATTTTGCATATTTATCCATTTATTTGTTGTTTTTAGCAACTACTTCTGATTTCAGAGTTGATTAGAGATCTATTTTGGCACCTAGTGTTGGAACCAATTGTGGACGTGGGTACATACTTTAATCATTGCTTCTAGTTTGATTCCCTTCTCAAGTTGCTGCATCCACCACATTCAACATAAATTCTAAGGTTGAATTGTTACAACCTTCCAATTAAGTAGATTTTCAAGATGTAGTCCATTGATGGTGTGGCCCATGAGATAAGCAACTCCCCAGCACCAAACGCTGGTCCCTCCCCATAATAACTCAAGCCTAACATATCTTGGTCCAAATATCATTTAATTCATCATAGTTTAAGCCTTATTCCAACTAACTAGGGTTGGCCACATGAATCCTTTTTTGCCCAAGATTCATGGTGAAGGTACCAGAAGAACCACGAATGGGAGAATTCTCATAAAAGGTCAAAATATTAGGATAGCATTGGGGGAAGTTCAAGGACAAAAAGCACTGAATCATGGTTCACAAATGTGCATTTGGGGGCTTGTTGGGTTGGACTGGATGAGTCTAAGCTGGATGCGGGATATTACAAGTTCATTAGCAATTTGATTTTTTTTATAATGAAAACATGAGTTATAGGTTTGATTTGTGTTGAAAGCACCTTGAGCGTTCCAAACACTAAATTATCAAAGAATCCACAATCTATTGGGGTATAAACTAACAGAAACAATATGAAGTCAAAAGTTCTACATTTGGGTTTTGCATTGGATGAAGGTGGACAGGGAAGAAAGAATAATGATGATGATTGCACTTGTTTCTTCGACAGATTTGAAGCCTGGAGAAGCTGATTAGCATTGTGAGACAGCTGGTCACTTTTTTTTTTTTTTGAGTCACTGGTGGTCGCTAATTGCAATCTGATTCAAGCATGTTTAAATTTCATATGTTTCCCAGTGTCACCTCCTCTGTAACTTACAACCATGGCACAAGGTAACATGCCTTCATGGCCACAAAACCACCATCAGTAGTAGTAGTAATAAGATATTAATAAAGGGTAAATTGAACCTCACTCAGTTGCATGCAACCCATCTTCTAGCTTACATGTGTCATACATACATGCATGCTAATCCAGATCGTCCAAACCATGGGCCCCATGTAGATGCAATGAGGCCTGAAAACCACATTGACCAGACAATCCTAACAACCCAATTGGCGACCATCATTGGAAGTATAAATAGATAATAGTTAGCAATCCAAATGTAACAGTAAGTGTTAAGATTATACGATCAATGTATTTTCAGGCTTTACTCAATCCACAACAGGGCCCTCTACAGCAGAATTCAAGATATTAAGGGCCCGTTTGTATACCACCAAATAAGTTACCTTTTCTACTTACAGCAGTAGATAAGTAACTTATTTGAAATAAGTAAGTTTGGTTTAAGATGAATTACAAGTAACCCTTTTACTTAAAACTACTTAATCACTTCAGCTTAATAAGTAGAAACCAAGATAAGCTACTTGAGGCATAAGTAGCTTATCTTAAGTAACAATCCAAACGCCCCCTAAAAGAAAAGGAAATTTCTATTTCAGTTGTTATCTCTGAAGGAATTCAAAGGAAACAAGTAAAACTGAAGGCAAAAAAGAATGATAGTATCTGCAGGACCATCAGTTTTCACAAGCCATTGCCATACAGACCCAAGCTCCGAAATCGGAAGCTTTAACGCTATAGAGTGTAGAGAAAGGAACAAAACATCCGAGTGTATTGTATCACATCAGGAATTTGTCATAGTAAATACATTGAATGATAAGATAAAATCTTTCATATCATGATATAGCAGTGTATCAGAATGTATTGCCTGTATCAGTTTGTATCATCAATTACTCTAGTGTTGACTTGATAGAAACATATTATATTGGATACATTCCTCTCAAAATAACTCAATTAGACATCCACATCGGGAGCCCTGATTTATGCAAGTCCCAATTCAACATCACTCACCCTGATTGATTTACCTAGTAGCCAATTGGCGGACATTTATTCAATGGTTGAAATGAAAATAGACAAATGGTCCTAATTCAGCAAACAAGTGTCCATGAATAAGTGGTTAGGATTGTTCAACCGATCTGATTTTCGGATTGCGGCATACCTACACTGGGTCCCACAATTTGAACATTTTCATTTGGGTGGGTTAGTGTACACCACACAGCACTGTCTAAGTGCCTGTGTATCAATCATCACAATCTGCACTGTGGGACATCTGTTAGGTGAGTCCTTAAAAACAATCATCTGTTTGGTAAATCTTTCGAACCATGGGACATCCATGACAGGAATCACCAGGAGCGATCCGATCTCCAAGGTGGGCCACATGTAAAGTAGAAGGAAGGACTACAGTATCGGGTGATCCTGCAGAGTACTGGATCATTCCTCAAATGACTGCTTTGATCATTCCCAAATTAAAAACAAAATTAAGATATGCTTTCTCAAAAACAGATACAAAACAATGAGATTGTGGACAATGAATTCCTAATTTGGAATTGGCATCTAAACAATAAATTCAATAAATATAACTTGAAAAAACCAAATCGGAAAAATGACATGTACACCCACCCTGGTTGATCTCCAAACACCAATTTTATATTTTTGGGGATCAAGGTAGTACAAATTTAAATACCCAAAATGGGAAAATGGGTGGATGCAGATCAATACAAAAATACCACAAATTAATTAATTAAGGGAAAACAAAAACAAAAAAGAAAAAAAAAAAAAAAAAAAAAAAAAAAAAGAAAAGAAAAGAAAAGAAAAGAAAAGAAAGGTTGTTCTAATTTTATTTTGAATGATTTAACAAAAAAAAAAAAAAAAAACCCAAAAATCATCGATACCCATATTCACCAATACACAATAAAAAAAAAAATACAAAATTAAGGAGATTTTGGATCTGGGTTTTTCTTCTTTTGTTGAAAAGAATGTGTATTTATGTTTAACAACCTTGGTAGGAGAGGATTCTGTTTCCAAGGTGAAACAAATGCAAACACACAGAGACACACAAATGAGAGATAAAGGATTATTTTATTTTTATTTTCAATTATAGAAAAAAACTCATATTCACCAATACAATTAAAAAAAAAAAAAAAAAAAAAAAACTGAAGAGATTTTGGATTTTTTTTTTTTTTTGTTTTGAAATGTATGTATGAATGAATGTGTACCAACCTTGGGAGGAGAGGATTCTGTTTCTGAGTGGTGTAAGCCATAGATGCAAGAGGGCCAAGGTTTATAGAGACGACAGCAGAATTCACAGATGAGAAATGCTCCAACAGATCCCCCTTTCCTTCTTTTCCACCATTTTCATGTGGGCTCTTCAGCCCTTCTGGGCTCTTTGCCACTGATTTCTCAAACAATGCTAGCATTTTCTCTCTTACTGATTTTCTCAATCCAAAACTGCTTTAAAAAAAAAATAACAAAAATTTCTGAGTCTTTCTTTCAGCAACGGATTCGTTGTGTATGTAATATATATCTATGTAATGAAGGAATGCAGTGAGAGAAAGGGAAATAGATAAAAACTTTCGTACTCTGGCAGATTGTGATTAATGATACATACGCACTTAGAAATTGCATATCTGGCAGGCAATTACTACAATAAAACCGTCCAAATTATATTACTCAGTGCATATGTATCATTACAGAAAAATTAAGCTTATTTGATTATATGAGTGTCAGATTCGTAGACATTTTATTGAACGGTTCTAATAGACAGACAAGGATACTCAAATCAGATGATAGGACTGTTCAACCAATCTGATCTTGGGACCGTGACTTACAGACGGTGGAGATTGAAATCCACCTTTAAAAACTTGTCGGGGCCACAGAAGTTTTGGATCAAGCTGATATTTGTGTTTTCCAAAACTATGGTGGGCCCAAGAGGTTTCTACGGTAGGCGTTCGTCCTCACTTTTAGTTGTAGTGTGGCCCACTTGAAATTCACATCGTTATTTTTTATTTTCGTCCTACATCCTAAGATGGCACAAACGATGGACGGCGTAGATGCCATACACACATCACAGTGGGCCCCACAGAAATTTTATTGGACGTCCTCTCTCTATTACAGCTGTTACCATGTGGATGAACTGTAATATGTCTCGGAGCACTGCAAGTTACGATGCTCTTACTGAATCCGTACATTTGGGCAGTTGGATTGATCAATCTGAACCGTTCATTTGATGCAGCATACACTTCATGGGCTACCACATTAAATCACACCAATCAGATAATTCTGAATATTCTAATCAAATGCATAAAAAATAGAGGATAAAGATCACTTGACAATAGGTAAACCCAAGATCTGAATCGTCTACTTGTTGACGCTTTTTATGGACAGCTCAGATTGTATGGATTAGAAAATGAATGACTATATTAAATACGGATGTCTTACAGAGGAATCAGATAATAACATCGGTGCAATTTTTTATTGGTATTCAACAGGTGTGCTGAACCTAATGGACAGTCCGGATTGACCGAACACAACTGCAGCTGTCGCGGGGCAACTAAAACGAGCTTTTTCCTGCTTTACTCCTCACTTTTGAGCCATGCACCTTACTAAGCCTGTCCATACTTAACTTTCAAGAATACTTTGTTTATGTACGCATGACTTTTCACGGGACCAAAATGCTCCTACTTTATCAATTTCACTTCATTCTCTCCCTTACACCCAAGTACACTTCCGAACTCATCTCTATCATCCCTATTATTTCTTTTCACCCATTTTTTCATTAAATCTCCATAGAATCTCTATCGTACTATAATATTACATCTTTCGTCTTTCGTCCTACTTAAGACTACCTTCATTCTTTTTCTGAGAGGATGTGAATGTATTGATAAACGTAAAATCTTAAAAGCTTTTTTCTAAAGATTGTGTTTCATATCAACGCACTCTTATTCTTCTTCTCGAACACGGATTTCATTGATACGGTGGTTGTGGGACGTAAGGATGTTTAAAATCTGAAGAATTTACCTAGAAGTTCGCAGCCAATTTCACATGGTTAATTTCATGCGCTTCTAAGTCAATTTCACACGGTTATCAGTAAACTTCAAGAAGTTCGCGGTTAATTTGACAAAGTTTCGTGATAAATTACACATAGTTCCCGGTTTATTTACTGAATTTATCAGTCAATTTCATGCACTACTTAGTCAATTTTACGCATTTTACCATCAACTTTAAGAAGTTTACTGTCAATTTGACGATGTTTCGCGGTAAAATTAATGAATAGTGGGACCCACCCAAAATTTCAACAAAAAAGGGGCGGTGGCACTACCGCCCGGACACGTTCAGAGTTCGGTTGGTAGTGCCGCCAAACTCTGGACGTCCACGGTAGTACCGCCGCCCCTTTTTTTTTTTGAAATTTTAAATGTTGGTGGGCCCCTCACCTATTGGAATACTTTTGGTGGACCCCACACCTATTGAATTGTTTGTTGGGCCCCACACTGACTAAAAGTTTTGGTGTGCCCCACACATTAAAACAACGCCTCTCTCTCTCTCTCTCTCTCTCTCTCTCTCTCTCTCTCCCATAATTAGATAAAGTTGCTAAGAGCTACTTACCATTATGAAAAAAAAGTTGCTAATCGATTTCTTTAATGGTCCCCTGATTCACCGCGAATGAAATGACCGCGAAGTGAATGAAGTTAATGGAATTGATAGTGAAGTGAATGGAATTCACCGCGAAGTGAAGGAAATTGACCGTGAAGTGAATGGAATTAACCATGAAGTGAATGGAATTGACTGCAAAGTGAAGGGAAATCACCGCGAAGTGAATGGAATTGATCGCGAAGTGAAGGGAATTGACCGCGAAGTAAATGAAGTGGATGTAATTGACCGCGAAATGAATGGAATTAACCACGAAGTGAATGGAATTCATCACGAAGTAAAGGAAATTGACCGCGAAGTGAAGGGAATTGACCGCGAAGTGAAGGGATTCACCGTGAAGTGAATGGAATTCACCGAGAAGTGAATGGAATTGATTGCGAAATGAATGGAATTCATCTCAAAGTGAAGAAAATTCACCGCGAAGTGAAGGAAATTGACCGCGAAGTGAATGAAATTGACCGTGAAGTGAAGGGAATTCACCGCGAAGTGAATGAAATTTATCGTACAATGAATGAATTGGATGGAATTGACCGCAAAATGAATGTAATTCACCGCAAAGTGAAGGAAATTTACTACAAAGTGAATAAAATTCACCGCGAAGTGAAGGAAATTGACCGCGAAGTGAATGGAATTGACCGCAAAGTGAAGGTAATTCACCGCGAAGTGAATGGAAATCACCGCGAAGTCAAGGAAATTGACCGCGAAGTGAATGGAATTGACCGCGAAGTGAAGGAAAATCACCGCGAAGTGAATGAAGTGAATGAAATTGACTATGAAGTGAATAGAATTGACTGTGAAGTGAAGGGAAGGGAATTCACCGCGAAGTGAAGGAAATTGACCGCGAAGTGAATGAAATTCACCGCAAAATGAGTGAAATTCACCGCGAAGTAAAGGACATTGACCACGAAGTGAAGGAAATTCACCGCGAAGTAAATGAAATTAACTAATACACGAACAAATCACCATTCATAATAAAATCACTATTAACAAGACATCATTTTCTACAAATTAAAAACGAAATATACAAGACATCATTTACAACAAATTACAATATTTCACAAAATTTTTCCATTCCTCTCATGCCTAAGACAAATATATCATCTTTTGTGGACACTCAGGCAATCATAAGCTATTGAGTTCATAAAGATGGGAGTGAATTTCTGCAAGTCTGTACCTGACAAAATTCGATCGCTGCACAAAATGTCAATTTATTTCATGACAAATATGTTGTAATCATATCTGTTCGTCTGCTTTGGTATAGAAGTATCTTCTCTAACCGTCCAAGCATTCTCGTTCAACGCAGACATATCTCTTGTGACATGAAATATTATAAGCAAACCCTCCTTCATCAACTCGATATGTTCTCTGTATCGATTGACTGCCCTCGAATATAAACTGTCGAGAATAACGATCTCTCGGTCATGAGAGCGGATGACCATGAGGTATCAATGACTGTTGCGTGATTGATTGGTACGTATGCCTGTCCATGTTTGACATGATAAGATATTATTAGAGAAATTATAGAAATGGGTATATCCTGTTCATGGATGTGTACCCATTTCTATAATTTCTTTAATGATATCTTATCTTGTCAAACATGGACAGACATACGTACTAGTGAACCACGCTAATAGTCATTGGTACCTAATGGTCATCCACCCTCAAGACCGAGAGATCGTTATTCTCGACAATTTCTTCACTTCGCGGTGAACTTCCTTCACTTCGCGATCAATTTCCTTCACTTTGCGGTGAATTTCCTTCACTTCGCGGTCAATTTCCTTCACTTTGCGGTGAATTCCATTAAATTCATCTACTTCGCGGTGAATTTCATTCACTTCGCGGTCAATTTCATCTACTTCGCAATGAATTTCCTTCACTTCGCGGTCAATTACATTCACTTCGCAATGAATTTCCTTCACTTCGCGGTAAATTTTACTTATTTCGCAGTGAATTCCATTCAATTCATCTACTTCGCAGTCAATTTCCTTCACTTCACGGTCAATTTCTTTCACTTCGTGATGAATTTCCTTCACTTATATATGTTTTATGAATGCTTTTACATGGTTTTAGATGGTATGACCCACCTAAGTTTCGTATAGTGCTGATTTTTGAGATATCCCATTACCTAAAAGGGACCCATCAAATTTATGGTGTTAATATTTGACACACATTATGGTGGGGCCCACACAGCTCGACCTCATGCGAAGTTCCTATGGGGCGGACCTCATAGTACTATTTCCCATATATATAATCACCTCCATTTTACTCTTTATAAATTTTATTATTCTTTTTTTTTTAATGGTCATTTTAATGATATAAATCAGGTAAATAAAATGATCTAGTTGGAGTGGAACCGTGTAACCTATGGCTACGGATTATAACCGTAGCCATTGAAAAACATGAGCAAATCCAAATGGCGGCGATACTATTGCTCTAGACCCGATGATGTTTTCCAATGACTACATTTATAAACCGTAGCCATAGGTTATGAGGTCCTTACTCTTGCCCGGGTGGTAGACTCACAGGAGTTTCAAGGTCAAGGGTTCGAGTACCCATGGGTGGTGAAATTTCACCAACGTCAGTGTGTGAGGTGTGTTTAAAAAAAAAAAAAAAGTACCACCTAAAGATAGAGACATTGGGTGGCTTAAAAGTAAGGAAAAAGCTCAACTAAAACCAATGTTTCTTTGTATCCATGTTAAGAGAACTGAACATCGTACGCTACTGTACCATTTTTCCATCCAATATACGATTTTTAGGATATCAATGCCATCAAAACGATTTTAAACAACACAAATATCATACACTACAAAAATTAGGTTGTTATACGTATCGAGTGGACCACAGGATGAACAACCAACGGTCTAGCTTAACATAGAAGTATGGCCTACTAATGGTCGAATTAGAATTATTTTCGAGAAGTTTGATCTTAAACGTATCCATACCTTTTTAACTGTACTGATTTTCTACGAAAGTGGTATGTTTGTGGAAAAGGTGATACGATACCACAAGCTGTGATGCAACTGTATGCATGAGATCAATCCTCACATTTTAACTGAATAAATGCCGGGGTAGTTTAGTAATTTCAGGTTTAAGAATGGGAACGGATTGGCTACTCCCCCTGACACCAGCCAATGGCTGATGGTCGGTGCTCTGTGGGCCCCACCATAAAGTATGTGTTTCATCCATGCTGTCCATATATTTTTACAGATCATTTTAAGGTATGAAACCAAAAATGAGGTATACCCCAATCTCAAGTGGACCACATTACAGGAAACATTGTTGAATGAGTGTAGACCATTAAAAACATTTTGGGGGCCATAAAAGCTTTGGATCAAACTGATTTTTGTTTTTTCCGTTCATCTGGGCCTATATGACCTAATCAACATATTGGATATCAAGTAAACAGTACATTGGACCTTAGAACGATTTTAATGGTGGATATCCAATCACTTTGTTTTCATGTGGTGTGGACCACCTGAGATTTATATACCTCTACTGTTTGGGATAAAAACGTAAAATGATCTTTAAAAATGAATGAACGGAATGGATGAAAACATACATCATTGTAGGGCCCACAGAGCACCGACCATCAGCCACGGGGGCTGGTGGCAGGGGGAGTAGCCTAACCCGTTTTCAGAGGCAAAGTTGACTGGAAAAATTCGTACTTATCCAAACAAGACGGTGACCTGGATGTGACGGCGACTGTGGAAATTTCCAGTTTTGTTCACATGCTCCTCGGATGCACATTAATGTATGGTGCGCTCGAGTTTTATGGGCCCAATTTTGAATCCAAACCGTGAATCTCGTTAATCTACCTATGTTAGGCATTATTTACATGATTCAACTGTAGATGTTGTGGTACCCTATATTTTTACGGCTCTTGATAGCGCAAATTAAAAATAGGACATAAGTCGGTATGAGAGTGATATACAACCGACATATTTGAGAGAGAAATTTCCAATTGTAACCTTTTTAAGCCCCACTTGCTTTTACCTCCCAATAATAAGGCCGCAGCTGTACGGCCCCATTTCTCAGGTCGAAAATGCCCCTGCTTTTCCTTCCGAACGCGTATAGCCAGGTGCGCTCCCCGAACTTTGAGTTGTACGAACGGATCAAAAGATATCAAAGTTACGTGGCCCTACAGTTATGTATTTATTATATCCACAGCGTTCATCCATATTTTGAGATCATTTGGGAGCATTATTATTAAAAAAAAAAATCATATCCAAATATCAACTGGACTGCACCACAAAGAGCTACAGGAAAATTGATTTTCACCGTTAAAAATTTTGTAGGCCCACTATAATATTTATTTTCCATCCAATCTATTCATAAGGTAACGAAAACCTGGATGAAGAGGGAAAACAAATTTCATAGTGAGCCAAAACTTTTGTGACCCCTAAAAGGGTTTCAATGGTAGACGTTCAATCCTCCACCGCCTTTTATAGTGTGGTACACTTGAAAGCTAGATTTATCTTATTTTTCGTCTCAAGCATTAATATGAGTTTGCCAAATAGATAGATGGTTTGGATATAACACATATCTCATAATGAGACCCACAAAAAGCAGTAGGGAACTGCGACAATCCATGCACTTTTTCTTTTTAATTATATATATTTATATTTATGTGGAGAACTTTATTTTACTTACATTTTTCTGTGATACATATAAATATGTATATATAAGCATATAATTTTTATTTCTTTTTTAATTTCATTTATTTTTTTTATTCATTTAACAAGAATTTCTTCTAAACCAAAATTAATTACTTGACGTACCATATATGATTTTGGGGTACGAGAAACTACTTTAACTAATCAAATTGGTTATTTTCTAAGATTCCATTAGGTCGATGGTCGAAAATCCATTTCATTTACTTCGCTGTCAATTTCAATTAGTTCACGGTCAATTTCAATTAGTTTGCAGTCAATTTCATTCATTTCATTCACTTCGTGGTCAATGTCAATCAGTTCGCGATGAATTTCATTAACTTCGCAGTCAATTTCAATCACTTCATGGTTAATTCCCTTAATTTTACAGACAATTCCATGCATTTCATGATCAATTCTAGCGATTCCCCTTCACTTCACGGTCAATTCAATTCATTCCACGGTCAATTCCCTTCACTTCAGGGTGAATTCCATGCATTTCACGATCAATTCCCTTCACTTCACGGTCAATTCCATGCATTTCACGGTCAATTCTGGCGATTCCCCTTCACTTCACGTTCAATTCAATGCATTTCACGGTCAATTCCCTTCACTTCACGGTCAATTACATGCATTTCACGGTCGATTCCCTTCACTTCACGGTCAATTCCATGCATTTCACTGTCAATTCCCTTCACTTCACGGTCAATTCCATACATTTCACCGTCAATTCTGGTGATTCCCCTTCACTTCACGGTCAATTCCATGCATTTCACGTTCAATTCCCTTTGCCTCACGGTCATTTCCATTCATTTCACGGTCAATTCCCTTCACTCCACGGTCAATTCCATGCATTTCATGGTCAATTCCCTTCACTCCACGGTCAATTCCATGCATTTCACGGTCAATTCCCTTCACTTCACGGTCAATTCAATGCATTTCACCGTCCATTCCCTTCACTTCATGGTCAATTCCATGCATTTCACGGTTAATTCCCTTTACTTCACGGTCATTTCCATTCATTTCACGGTCAATTCCGACGATTCCCCTTCACTTCATGGTCAATTCCATGCATTTCACTGTCAATTCCCTTCACTTCACGGTCATTTCCATTCATTTCATTGTCAATTCCGACGATTCCCCTTCACTTCATGGTCAATTCCATGCATTTCACGGTCAATTCCCTTCACTTCACGGTCAATTCCATTCATTTCACGATCAATTCCGACGATTCCCCTTCACTTCACGGTCAATTCCATGCATTTCACGGTCAATTCCCTTCACTTCACTGTCATTTCCATTTATTTCACGGTCAATTTCCTTCACTTCGCCGTCATTTCCATGCATTTCACGGTCAATTCTTGCGATTCTGCTTCACTTCACGGTCATTTTCATGCATTTCACGGTTAATTCCTGCGATTCCGCTTCACTTTACGGTCATTTCCATGCATTTCATGATCAATTCCCTTTGCTTCACAGTCATTTCCATGCATTTCATGGTCAATTCCGGTGATCAGTTCATGGACAATCAATCTCCCTAACCATTGATTAGAAGGTTTGAATATCCAATAAAAATGGTTTTTAACAGAGACAAACCATCGAAATCTTCAAACAATACCTAAGAAGTTGAATATATAATATATTAAATTTTCATAGCGAGTAAAGATGATGTCATAATCATAGGTTAAAAGAAGTTACTTGGGAACATTACATGGACAAGTTAGCTTACTTGGACAATTGTGGTGAACTTGATTGCTATGATACCTGCGGATTACAAGTAATGGTTAACGGCAGGTAGCCTTGAGTGGAATGGAACATGGAAGATGTAATGTGATAGTAGGATGGAGATTCTATAGAGATTTAATGAAGAAAATGGGTGAAAAGAAGGAATAAGGATGATAGAGATGACTTCGGACGTAAGTGAAGTGAAGGGAATTGACCGTAAAATGAATTGAGTTGACCGTGAAGTGAAGGGAAATTGCCGAAATTGACCGTGAAATGCATAGAATTGACTGTGAAGTGAAGGGAATTGACTGTGAAATGAATTGAATTGACCGTGAAGTGAAGGGGAATTGCCGGAATTGACCGTAAAATGCATGGAATTGACCGTGAAATGAAGGGAATTAACCGTGAAATGAATTGAATTGATGGTGAAATGAATTGAATTGACTGTGAAGTGAAGGGGAATCGCCGGAATTGACCATGAAATGCATGGAATTGACCGTGAAGTGAAGCGAATTGACCGTGAAATGCACGGAAATGACCGTGAAGTGAAGGGAATTGACTGTGAAATGAATTGAATTGATTGTGAAGTGAAGGGGAATCATTGACCGTGGAATGAAGGGAATTGATCGTGAAGTGATTGAAATTGCTCGCGAAGTGAATGAAATTGACTGCGAAGTTAAAGAAATTGACCGCGAACTGATTGAAATTGACCATGAAGTGAATGAAATTGATCGCGAAGTGAATGAAATGAATGAAATTGACCGCGAACTAATTGAAATTGATCGCAAAGTGAATGAAATGGATTTTCGACCATCGACCTGATGGAATCTTAGAAAATAACCAGGTTGGTTGGCTAAAGTAGCTTCTCCTACCCCAAAACCATATATGGTACGTCAAGTAACTAATTTTGGTTTAGAATATATTCTTGTTAAATGAATAAAAAAAGAAATGAAAAAAAAGAGAGAAATTTTTTTATATATGCTTATATATACGTATTTATATAAATATGTATTAGAGAAAACTGTAGGTAGAATAAAGTTCTCCATGTAAAAAAAGTGCATAAACTGCCGCGACACTATGGTTATGGCTAGGTTATAATCCGTAGCCACTGACCTGGTTGACCTCGACTCGTTGGTAGTTTTTTTTTTCCTTGTTGTAATCCCCACAGCTTTTTGTGGGTCCCATTATGAAGTATGTGTTACATCCAAACAGTCCATCTATTTGGCGAACTCGTATTGAGGCTTGAGATGAAAAATAAGATAGATCTAGCTATCAAGTGGACCACACTGTAAAAGGCATGGAGGATTGAACGTCTACCATTGAAACCCTTTTAGGGGTCACTGAAGTTTTGGATCATTATGAAATTTATTTTTCCTCTTCATCCAGGTCTTTGTGACCTCATGAATAAATTGGATGGAAAATAAATGTTAGTGACCGTAAAATGAAGGGGATTATAAGGTCCGTATCCTAAACCGTACCGTTCCGTAGACTTCCGCGGTCCTCCCGAACGAATTCCGGCAATCTGCGACCTATAATCGGCATTTGCGCGCAACCTTGAGTCGTATCCCGTATTCCAGAGTCGGCTCAACCCGAGATTTGTATCTTTGCGACTGCGCCGTTGCCGCGGTTCCGACGCCGCGTCTCGCACGCCGATACGATACCCGGGCCAGGAGATGTGGGCCCGCGTTCATTTTGAAAAAAACGCCGTGCATTTGCAAAACCTAATAGAACCTTTTAAATCAATCCCATCAATCAAGTATACATTACACCTCAAGTCAAGTACAAGCAACCCATACCCTACCCTTACCTCTCTCTTACACAAGTACCCTAAAGTCAACTCTCGCTCTCTCTCTCTCCATCCATCACCCATCCCTTACATCACCTCTCTCTCTCTCTCATCTCTCTTTTCACTCCCAAGCAACCCCACCATGAGAGAGAATGTCCAAGCTCTCCATGAGAAAGAGCTGGTGTGACTCACCATCCTACCACCCAATCCCACCCTCCAAAGATCATCTCAACCATTGAAATTCATCCCTTAGAGCTCTAGAACGCATCGGTGGAAAGAGGAGTCCAAGATCTAATGGTGGGTATTCATAGCATATTAAATTGTTGATTTTGTATATTTGAGGGCCCACTTGTTGTGGGACCCACTTGATGTATGCATTGTATAAGGGAGGGCCCAATAGTGGCGAGGTCCCTCCCCTTATGATGAAGTGGGCCCCACCAATATGTGTTATATCTACTCCGTCCATCTGACGGTGTGGCCCACCGTACGCATGTGATGATCCACACTGTCCACTGTTGGGACGGTGGGAATACCACCTGGACGCTGCCCCATTTCAAAAATAAATAAATAATAATAATAATAAATAATATTATATTATATTATATGTGGTGGGCCCCACCTAATATGAAGCGGATTGGCTGGTGTACCTCACACCAGCAGGCAGCTGGTGTGATTGACGTCAGCAAGTTCTGAGGACCCCACCGTGATATGTTTGTTTCACCTCAGCTGTCCACCTGTTGTGTGGGCCGATCATGATGTATGTGTTACATCCAAACCGTTCATCTGCTGTATGGACGGTGCAGATGTGGGGCGCAACGCATTGTATCTAATATCCAAGCCGTCCATCCCCTTTTCAGGATGGTGGGACCCACCCACACGTGCTGCACTTGAGGGTGTGGCCCCACCTTTATATATATAATATATATATATATATATATATATATATATATATATATATATATATATATATATATATATTATTCACACCGTCCATCTGGACGGTGTTGTGAGAGGCCGATGTGATGTATGGGTCTTATCCACACCATCCAGATGGTTGGATGGTGGGACCCACCTTGATGTATTTGTTTCTCCATACTGTCCATCTGGTGTGGGTCCCACACAGCAGGCAGCTGCTGCTGCCTTGGCGTCAGCGAGTTCTGTGGACCCCACCGTGAGGAGTGTATTATATCCAGCCGTCCATCCAATTTTCCAGATTATTTTAAGGGCTGGCCCACCTTGATTGTCTGCATTTTATCCAGCCGATCCATCTGGCTGAGGTGGATTGGTGGGTGGGCCCATCTCCTGGGTGGCCCACGCCTTGGTGGGACCCATTGTGATGTTGTATTGGGCCTGCACTGCCCTGGGGGCTGGTCCAAATACCAGGCAGGCCCATCGTCAATTGGGCTAGCAGTTAGCAAATCTGCTGTGTATCCACACCGTCCGTTTGACAGGTCCACCTTAATACAAGTGTTTTAGCCACGTCGTCCAGTCCGTTAGACTTGTAGCCCACTTGATAGATGTGTTGTACATCCATGTTGTTCATCTGGTGGGCCCATTTGGAAGGTGCAGGCCCACCTGCTGGTTGTGTAGGGCCCACCTACTATGAGGCCCATTATAATATATTGAAGGCCCTTGATGAGGCCCAATGCGATATACTATGAGGCCCACTTGATATATTTGTGGCCCATCCATGAGGGCCACCTCAATGTATTTGTGGCCCATTCATGAGGCCCACCTCGATGTATTTGTGGCCCATCCATAAGACCCACCTCAATGTATTTGTGGCCCATCCATGAGGCCCACCTTGATGTATTTGTAGCCCGTCCATGAGGCTCGACGTGTTGTATATGAGGCCCATGTAATGCGGCCCACTTGATGTTTATATGGCCCATGTGGTGAGGCCCAATGTAATGTATATATGGCTCATGTTTGAGGCCCAATATGATGTATACTTGGCCCATGTGTTGGGGCCCATTGTGATGTATCTGAGGCCCGTGTATTACGACCCATTTGATATATGTGAGGCCCACATGATGAGGCCCAATGTGATGTATATGTAACCCATGAGTGAGGCTCATCGTGATTGTATTAAGCCCTTGAGTGAGACCCATTGTGATGTATATTAAGCTCTTGCGTGAGGCCCATTATATTGTGCATGAGGCCTTTGTGTGCGGCCAATGGGATGTGTATTGGGCCCTTATGTGAGGCCATGGGTCCACTATATGTTAGGCTATATTTGGGCCACTCCTTGGGGGCAATGTTGGTTAAATGTCCACATTGATGGGCAATGATGGTTAAATGTCCACATTGTGACCTTCCCTTAAGCCTTGTTAGGCCCATTCTCGCCGATTCCGATTGTCGGGGTCGATTATCGAGGCCGATTTCGATTGTCGAGGCTGATTGTCGAGGCCGAATATTAAGGCCGATTATCGAGGCCAATTGTTGAGGCTGATTATCGATACCGATTATGAGTATGTGACATCATAACATCATGATACATGCCCATACGCATCATCTGCATGTTTGTTATGAGACGTGATTGACCATTGCATATGCCATAGGGCAGGTTGTTTATGAAACTCCCTGAGAGACGGAGTTGCCCACATGAGTGCACGACGCGCAAGATTGTTACATGACTGGATGGTATGACTCATGCATCTCGCATTTTGTGATATGACTACCGTACGCCCTAGCGACATCAATGTCGCGGCCTCTACAGGCATATTGTGGATGGCCAGATGGGACACCGAAAATGTTTGATTCTAGCATACGGGCGCCATAGATGTCCGTGAGTGAAAATCCCTAAACCTCTGTGGCCAGGAGACGCCCCAACATCTGGACCGAGTGGATATATATGGCGCATGAGGACCGTATACCAGTAAGCCGAGTCTCCTACTATGTCGTGGTCGGTTGGGAGGGGGTGTGACCTTACCTGATTGAGTGAGGGGGTACTATCTAGGTTGAGTTTGACTAGCTTGAGGAATGAGTCTGCTATCGATGAGCCGGGCCCAATATTGGCAGGTGGATAGTGAGGTCTCTTCCACTTACCCAGTTGTGCGCTCAGATAGGAGCGACAAGCTGGCGTAAAGTATAATAGATCCCGGTGATGATCCTAGAGATGTACGGTACTGATATGTGGACTTATTGAGCAGAAGTTGCATACTCATTCATTCATTCATTCACTATCCACTCGGGCTGGTGGTGCGCATCTATTTCTTATGTGTACCTTCGCAATGGCCAGGATTTCGGTTGGGGAGCGCTACTAACCTGAGATCAGGAGTTTATCACATTGAGTTTGACTATCCAAATTTAAGTATGAGACCGGTTTGGATAGAAGTCCCTTGTGGTGGACCCCATAGCCTGCGATACTAGGTACTATTATCCTGACTTCACACTCCAGCTAGGTCATTTCATTCGCACCGCATATTGCATTACATCCGCTGCATATGGTATTCTAGGTTACTACGTTTCTGCATTTATATAGCCTAGATGAGGTTGACGGCATTCGTGGACTCGTCAGGATTTGCATATTGCATTGTATCCTCAGTATATGATATTTGGTTTACTATGTCACCACATTGCATAGCTGATCTACGTTGCTTCCTCGGTATATGATATTGACTTATTATGTTTTTGCATCGCATAACTTGGATAAGGCTGATGGTATTTATGAACTTGCTAGTATTTTCGCTTACTCTGATATCTATATGCTTGGCACGTGCATCACACACACTCACAACACCCTCTAAGCTTTCTATAAGCTTATGCATGATAGATGCGTGCAGGTGGCGCTAGGTCGCAGCAGCGTTGAGCTTGGAGCGTGCAACAGTCTTCTGGAGCTTAATTTCTGATATATGTATTTCCCTTTCAACATTGTATTCAACTGTTTATATTAGTGGATATGTGATGATGATGTTGCCTTTGTGAATTGGGTAAACTTGTGGTTATGCTTTTTACGAGTTAAATGTACGTTGGAAAATCCTCCTTGTAGGATCCGAAGATCGAAATCTGGCATATAGGCATTGGGAGCCGAGAATGGGGTACTACGGAGGCTGTCAGCACCGGATTCGATGATCGAAAATTTTGTTAGCTCGATTTCCGAGTTTGGGGCGTGATAGGGATTGACTATGAAATGCATAGAAATGACCATGAAGTGAAGGGGAATCGCCGAGATTGACCGTGAAATGCATGGAATTGACCGTGAAGTGAAGGGAATTGATCGTGAAATGAATGAAAATGACCGTGAAGTGAAGGGAATTGACCATGAAATGCATGGAATTAACCGTGAAGTGAAGGAGAATCGCCGGAATTGACCGTGAAATGAATGGAAATGACTGTGAAGTAAAGGGAATTGACCCTGAAATGCATGGAATTGACTGTGAAGTAAAGGGAATTGACCCTGAAATGCATGGAATTGACTGTGAAATGAATGAAAATGACTGTGAAGTGAAGGGAATTGACCGTGAAATGCATGGAATTAACCGTGAAGTGAAGGGAATTGACAGCAAAATGCATGGAATTCACCGTGAAGTGAAGGGAATTGACCGTGAAGTGAAGGAAAATTGCCGGAATTGACCATGAAAGGGAATTGACTGTGAAATGAATTGAATTGACCGTGAAGTGAAGGGAATTGACCATGAAGTGATTGAAATTGACTGCGAAGTGAATGAAATTGACCGCGAAGTTAATGAAATTCATCGCTAACTGAATGAAATTGACTGCGAAGTGAATAAAATTGACCGCGAAGTGAACGAAATTGATTGCAAAGTGAATGAAATGAATGAAATTGACCGCGAACCGATTGAAATTGACTGCGAAGTGAATGAAATGGATTTTCGACCATCGACCTGATGGAATCTTGGAAAATAACTAGGTTGGTTGGCTAAAGTAGCTTTTCCTACCCCAAAATCATATATGGTAAGTCAAGTAACTAATTTTGGTTTAGAAGATATTCTTGTTAAACGAATAAAGAAAGAAATGAAAAAAAAAGGAGAAAAAACGGTTATGGCTACGGTTATAATCCGTAGCCATAGGGACCCCTAGCTTTCAGAAATCAAAAAGCTGAAAAAGTAGGGCCATTTTCGACCTGAGAAATGGGGTCGTACAGCTGGGGCTTATTTTTGTAAGTTAAAAAGCAAGTGGACTTTAAAAGGTTCATGGGCCATATATGGGTTGTACAGTAGGAAATTTCTCTATTTGAGAATATTTAAAGTGAATTATTCTTGAAATAATAGATTATGGTAACATTTCCAAAGACAGAATACGACTGAACAGTGAAAAGGCAGAAATTGATTGAATGAGAGGAGGTCACTAACATAAGTGTTAAAGTAAAGTCCAGCGGTTGATGTTGTTCATCCCCATTATCATTGTTATGGATAAAAATTAGCCGGCGAAGTATGAGATCGGCGCATTTATATATGTGCACGTCGTCGGCCAGTGCCTTAGTGACCAAAGAGCTCATCAACTACTAAAAAGTAATATTCTGATGTTTCACAGGTTCACCTAAAACCTTCACAATTGTGTCTTTCAAATGGGCTTACACAATTCAAAAAACCCCACTTCTGAGTTTTCTTGCTATCCTCAGATAACCACTAGATTGAGATTTTTCTGGCTTAATCTCAAACAAAAACAAAAAACAAGGAAATTTACAATAAAGTAAAATACCTGGATTTCTCCTTTCGTTGTAGCCCGGAAGAACCAATCGGAGTAGAAGTTCGAATAAAGAAGTTCAATTGTCCAATACTCACTTTGAAATGGTTCTAAGTTCTAATTGATTTTAAATTAAACCAAATGGGCTAGCTCTATTTGATTTTGATTCCAAGAAGAAGGAATACAACAATTCCTCTTTTCAATTTAGATTGGAATATAGAAACAAAATCAAATTGACAAAAGCTAACAAAAGAGAATATTAAATATGCACGATGTAGCTTAAGAATTAACACAAACTTATCTCAAAGTGATGCCTTGATTTTTCTTGAATTGGATTCTTGAAAAATTCTGAAATTCGTGTTTTATTTATAGATGCAAAAATTGTGTCTACGACTGGTCGAGTGGCTACCATGACTGGTCGTAGGTCGAACTGCAATTTGAAATTTTAAGCGCGATCGGATAAAACCGTTCCACGACTGGTTGTAGGGTGTCCACGACTGGTCGTGAGGTCTCCACGACTGGTCGTGACCATCCCACGACTGGTCGTGAGGAACCAAGAAAGGTTGCTGGAGTTTGAGTCGTAGCTGCAGGACTGGTTGTGAATGAGTCGACACTGTTTCTATGACTGGTCGAGCAGACTCCAGGACTGGTCGAAGCTTAACTAAAAAATTTCGAAATTTTGCAACAACTTAAGACTGATCAAGCCAGTTCTAGGACTAGTCGAACAGAGTCCAGGACTGGTCGAAGAACAAACCAAATACTTATAAAAATATTCAATTTGAATTATGTATACAAAATGACCTACCCTAATGTCAAACTAAGGTCATTCATACCTTAAATGTGAAGTAAGGACATTGAGACTTCATTACTTCAGATGATGGTTGACCTTTAAAGATTATGAAGCTTGATATCTCTGATGTAGCTTAAACTTCATCTAAAGTTTTGGACTTCATCTTGTACTGTTATTCTTGAGTTGTACTTGAGACTTGAACAAGAACTTGACTTCTGATGTAGCTCTTGAAATATTCTGTTCATTGAAGCTTGCAGAAGTAGACAAATAACTTGAACTTGAACCTCTTGAAGTAGATCACCGTTCTTAGCTTGTAGCATTGATGCAGAGACTTGAACATACAAATCAACATGCTACACAAGATATAGATTGTGTTTTTGGCACCACTAAATTTGACAACCAAAGGGGAAAATAACTATTGCACTTACAGTTTCGAGCTAATGTTCAGATCTCCTGAATAAGCTTCCGAAACACAATCTCGTAAAGTACCGAGCGCGTCATGCTTGGAGACTTGCAAGAGAGTCCCTGCACCATATGATAAGATGAAAATGATGGTCATTTTCAATTTCGCTTATGTTCTCTTAAGGAAGGGAGCTCGACTCAGTCCCAGTGATCGGATACAACCTTCATGGGTAGGTTGGTAACTTACTCAAATGTTAAAGGGGAGCTCCACCACGGCCCATTAGGGAGCCCAGGTTGGTAAACGCCTCCTTAGGACGGTTGTATAGGTCAGCTCAGATGCTCGACCTCGATCTCCTACTACGTGTTTCCTCTAATCCCGACCATTCGACCTTATCATCATCGGAGATCTCACAAAACAGTTGAGAAACGTACGTTGAATGTACGCCTGTGATTAAGGGGCGTTTCTATCTACGTAATCAACTCCGCGAGGCTATAAATAAAAACCCATCCAATGGTAAAAGGTACACACAACTCTACGCACCAGTGAACTCTCGAGTCTACTAGATCTAGTTTGCTTGATTATAACTTAGGCATCGAAGGGTCCCTTTGCTACAGCCAGGGTCTCCTTTGTCTCCTTCATGTGTAGGTACTCGGAGGTTTAGAGGGTTAATGAGAAAACTGCATCAACAGTTTGGCGCTATCTGTGGGAACAACATCAAAACCGCTCTCACCTCACCAGGGTTCTACAATGGTGAAAAGAAGGAAGAAAGTTTTGGCCGCCATTGCTGCTGCGGATGTCCCGGCTCTATCGGAATTGTCCGCAGAGCAAGGCGGACAATCCTTTCAGCCGTGAGCTGATTTCACTCTAGCGGCACCAGCACCCAGATCCTGAAACTAGGGAAGCCGACTCATCTCTTTGGAAAATCGAGTCCAGACTCTCAAAAACAACATGAACCGGCTGATGCGGATCTTAGAGGGACAGAACCCTCCCCCGGGCACGAGGGAGAAGCTGGTGCTGCTACTGAGCAATCCCGACCTCCATACAGTCCCCAAATTCTGCAAGAGGTCAGAGCACACTCAGGATAGCCCAGTCAAATGCCTGCCTGAAGTGTAAGAACAGATGCTCTCCCCCCTTTCGACTACGCCATGCGCTAGAGAATCGAACGCGTGGAAAAACGCCCGAAGTAACAAGAGAAAATAAAGTTCCCTGGGAAGTGGAACTCAACGAGCTAAGAGGTCGGTTCGATGATATACGCCAAGCCTACAATGCATTGGTTCTGACCTCTATAGAGGTGATGCTGGAAATTGAACCATCGTTCACCGGCAACATCATACAAGTTCAGCTCCCACCCAAGTTTAAGATGCCATAGATTACTTTCTACTCCAGGTCTGCCAACTCGGTAGAGCATCTAGAATCCTTCAGGGCATAGATGAAACTTCATAGTGCTTCAACCGCAATGATGTGCCGAGCGATCTCCTTAACTTTGTTAGGAGCAGCCGGAAATGGTTTCGGCAATTAAAACTGAAGTCGATCATCTCGTTCACATAACTCAGTAAAGCCTTCATTATAAACTTGATTATTGGAAAAGAAGGTGAAAGCCAACGACTCATCTCCTTACTATCACTCAGAAGGAGGACGAGCTGTTGAAGGACTATATCAAACGCTTTAACTTAGAAGCGATGCAAGTGGATGACTATTCAGATTAGATCACCCTAGCCGCCATGATGGTTAGCCTGAACGAGGGGAGATTCCTCTTCTCGCTCTTCAAGAATCCCTCGACGACATTGGTCGATCTCCTCAACAGAGCTTAGAAGTACTCCAATGCTGAGGAGCTTTTCAGCTCACGGAAAGCCACCCGGAGTGCAGGAAGCTCGGCTAGGGAGAAACGACCTAAAGAGGAACAAGCATCGGCCCCCTAAGTAATAAGTGTAGAAGGGACGACGATCCCACCAGGGGTCAACGTTCGAGCAGACGACTTGAGAGCAGATTCTGCTCTTACACTCCCCTCAACATTACGCCTGAGCAAGTCCTCATGGAAGTTTGGGAGAAACAACTCTTAAAATGGCTAACCGAATGAGGACTGACGTCGACAAGCGGGATAAACAAAAGTACTACAATTTCCACCACGACCACCACCATTTCACCAGTGATTACTTCGACCTTAAGGAAGAGATCAAATCCTTATCCATAACGGACACCTGCGAGAGTATGTCAGAAGTAGGGAAGAACGGTCAGATTGGAAGAGTGAGCAACCTGGCAATGAAAACAACAACGAGGCTATAGGAGAAATCTACACCATCTTTGGTGGGTCTGTGAGAGGAGGAGACTTGAACCAAGCACGCAAAGCTCATGTTCGGAGTATCAGTCACTGCAGTTCGGAACATCAGGTCCACCTCACCTACATACCTCCAAAAGAGCAGAGGATGGTCTCCTGCGAACTGACCTTTACCGAGGAGGATGCCCGAGGAGTCCACCACCCCCATGACAATGCCCTAGTGGTGGCCATGACCATAGCTAACTGCAATGTGTTTTATATTTTGGTGGACACTGGCAGCTCGGCCGACTGTTCACAACCTCAAGTGTAGGGTCGCGATGTATTAATAATCTCGGTAAGACCGAGGTCGAATCCACAGGGACTGATCTTGTGCGTTTCTGAAATTAACTAGAAGTAGAACTAGAAGAAGATGTAAAACTAATTATGAAGTGATTGAGAGAGTAATTGTAAATTAAGTAATTAAAACTAAGAATTTAAAGGTGGGAACTAGGGTGCCAAGGATCCACTTGTAGTGATCAGGGAGCCCTCTTGCTTGATTCAAGTAACACAATTAGAATTGGAGTCCTATCCTATCCAATTGGAAAATGCATCAATAAAATCAAATTTGAACTTCCATTGACCTAATTCTCAATGAAGGAGAACAATGATAATTGGCAGGGATTCCATCACCAAACCATGCCCAGGAGACAATGGCAAACAACAAAATTTACCAATTTAATAATCTCAAAGCAGGAGAATTGTGAAGATTAGGAAGAATTCCATCACCCTACCATGCCTAAGGGACAATGGCGAACAACAGGACTTACTAATTTCATAATCTCAAATCAGGAAAAGAAGATACTCAAAACTATTGTAGATCTACTGTAATTTAAGTCACAATAAGCCATTAAAAACTGAAAGTATTCCTTAAAATCAAATTAGAATTCATGAAGTTCAAAATAAACATGAATTAAAGCAATAGAAACATCCCATCATGCTACAAGCTTCACCTCTTTGCCCTATCTAAGAGGTTTAGCCAACCATAGACATGATTGGATCTAAAACTTTAGAAGAACACATGAAAACAACTAAGGAAGAAGAAGAAAAACTCTTGGCGACGGCTTCTCCACCATTTTGCTCCACTCCTTAAACCCTAGAAGATTCCTAGAAACATCCTAGGGAGTCCTATTTATAGTTGTAGAAGTTCAACTTTCGCACTTAGTTGGAAAACTCTAGAAACCGCCTCAAATTTACACAGTTTGCTAAAATAGACTTCACTCTGCGCAATTTCACAAAATGACCTAGAGTTTCAGAATATGCTTTTTCAAGAAGATTTCAGGATTCTTTTTCTTCACTTTAAATCTTTGATTATCTTCATTCCTCACTTGATTTTCTTGGATCTTTGACATGTGAATTCTTCAATCTTGGTCTCCTAAGATCTATCCACTGCCTTGGTGATTCTTGAGCATTAAATCCATGCTTTTAGCATCCTTTTCAATTCAAGTTCTTAAATTCACCTTACAACACAAACATGAGTAAAATAGAACATTAAACATTATCATGTTCATAAAACTAAGATACAAATGAGGGATAATATGCAATATTTGACCCTCGAGTGGTTTTAAAAAAACAATCCAGATAATAGAATTCTAAAAGACATCAATGTTGTGCATTACTTTCTCCTAAACTCTAGCACTCGATAAGTTTCATAATCAAGTTCAAAGCAATAATCCTCCAATTAGAACAATTCCAAACATTGAGTTCCATGGGTGTATAATGAAATTTAGACTTATCACAATCAAAGGTTCAATTTGTCACTTTCACAATAACATTGATAATTAAAAGAGCATTCAGGACAACCAAAACCTAAACCGAAACTTGCCTTACAGTTCATTTTTGAGTTCTCTCTTTTATTCCTCCAGCTTTTGATTTTTCCATCAATGACTTTCACTTTATGTCAACCTTTTTAAAGATCTTTAATAGGTAGCCCTTTTCGAAGACAACTGTTTTTTTCTTTAGCTAGGTATTTCCTTTTTCTTTCTTTTCAATTCTTCCCATTGAACATGATGGACAAATTCCTGAGGTTGGTTCCTTCCATGCTTAATAATCATCAAGTTAACAATTCAATATCAAACTGACACTTTATTGTGTAAGCTGAATGTGACATGTGAAATCATGACTCAATCAATGTTTAAAACTTCTAATCGATGATCAATGACTTAACTTAATTTTGAGATCTCCCAAATGACTAAAATCCAAAAGATATAAGGCATCAACATTAAATATCTTATAATTCTAATTCATGGATTAACTTCAAGATCACTTAAATTTGCAGAAATTTCAGAATTTTTTCTCAATTTTTCACAACTTCTCCCAAAGACTAAGAAAACAACTGATTAGCCTGCCTAATCCACACACCCAACCTAAAATCTACATTGTTCTCAATGTAAAAGATATAAGCATTCAATGCAAATGAGGCAACGAAAAGAAAATGGAAGTGGTGGAAGGTTGAAGATGGAATTCTGAGATTTAAAAAAAAATATATATTCAATGTGAAGATGGGTTAGCACAATAATTAAACCATCAAAAAGCAAACTTTCCTAAACAGCAAAGAGCAAACTATCATAAATGTAAAAAGTAAACTATCCTAATCCTAAATTCTTTGAAAGAAATAAACCTAACTAGGAAAACAAGAGAAAGCTACTTAGTCTTGTCGTAAGGTTCCTCCTCCGGCCAGTATCTTGATAAATTTCTCAGGAGGTTTCGTAAGAAGATCATCCAAAAGCCCTTTTTGTAATAGGCTTGGATGCCTTGGAGTATGATTTTTCAAAGAAATTTGTGGACCTCAACATAAAGTTTCATTTTAATCTCCCGAGGTGTCCAAAGTACACATGATTCACCTGAGATAGAGAAAGTTTCAAAGTTAGCGCAACATGGTGAATCAAATACTATAAGTAGATAAAATTCAGAGAAATTCTCAGTAGGTGATGTAGTCTCAACATATTCCGAAGTTTCAGGCTTCAGTTCAACTTTCAGTTTCGCCTCCCTTAATGGTAAACATTAAAGATCTGTGGAAAGATGGGCTTCGGAATAAGGGTTCTCTCAGTCAATAACAACCACCGAGGTATTATTTTGTAAGGCATCCATTATTTCTTTTATCATGGGATCATTTGAATCTACAAAAATATGCCAAGCGATCTTTCAGAGAGTTGAGATAGTCAGTTGAGAGAGGCTCATTTTTCACATTGAAGTTTGTGATGATAAGCCCAATGATTTCTTCGTCTTCTCTTAGAATAGAGGGAAACATGATCTCTTGCTCTTCACCTTGGTGAGAGTCAATTGTCACCGGATACATCTCGCCCTGCCCTGCATAGACAGATTGTGGATCAGTAGGTGCATTGATGTGAAGATTCTGTTCATTGCTACTACTCAGTAGAGACACTATATCGTCAAGGGTTGACAGCTCAGATGATGGCCTTAACTAGGTGGTTTCAAATTTCAGAGTCATATCGAGTGACTCGTCGATCTCCCTAATCATATTATAATCTAAATCAGGGAAGTGGTCTACACACACCTCAAAAGAGTCATGCGGTTCACTTGGAAGGGACTTTTCCTCCACATGTAAATCAAACGTGTCAGATGTGTGGAGTAGATTATTATGGTCGAGAATGTCCTGTATCTCGTGATCACTTTCCTAAACCATAATTGAAATCGATTCTAGTGAATCTTGGGCTGTAAAGACTCATGATTCTCATCACATAATATAATCTCTCATTATTGTCTTCTTGTCTGATGGGTGATAATAGTTCTCACTCCCATAATTATGATAACCCCAATAATCACGTACTGTTTTTTAATCTGTGGGGTGTAATTATTCTCCTGCCTATAATTGCGCAAGGACTTCTTTATCGGTGGAGCATTGTATTATGGTTGTTTCTCAATGATGGTTTAAGAAAAAATTTGAGATACAGGTTGTTTCCTAATATAATCATCTGACAGCCCTTCACAATTTCTCGCATTCTCTAAAACTAGCTCGACATACTGACGTTCCCACTCATGCATATACATGGTGAAACCCTAATCCTGAACCTTAGCACATGAACAATCCGAGGGAAGGGTAGATGGACGTCTCTAGAAGTGTGAATGACGTACACCAACTGATGCATTATCACAGAAGGAAGACACAGTTTGATCCCAATAGCCACACAATACACGATCATGACCATAAATCTTGTAAAGTCAGATCGGTTTGTACCTCCAGGGTACACGTTTGTGGTGAATATCCTGTGCAGAATTCGATACTTGGGGGCCATATATTTCGCCTTTAAAGCATTACCCTGGTACCAAGGAATATCCCTACCCTGGCATAGAAATGACGTAATCTTAGATTGAGTTACTGGTTTTCAAGATCCAGATCAGAGAGACCAACGGGAGACAGAGTGAGACCAAAAATACTTGCAATTGATTCTGTGGTAATTTCGACATCGGTATCCCCAACAGAGACTGTTATGGAAGGAGGTTCTACAACAGGAGAATGGCTGGAAGCAAAGAATCTATAGGTTCTTTCATTATGGCATGGGCCACCAAAATCGAGGATAGGTAGCCAATCTATTGCAGCCAACAAAGGTTCCAAGTTATAGGGTTTTAGACACTCCATGTCAACTTTACGTTCATGTACTAACCGTCTTCCAAGATATTTTACCAGATTAGGATCTACTGCAGCAGGAGGAGGAACATGTGCGACACTTTGAGACCCACCACGTGATGCTTGTCTGGAACTTCGCTGGCATGTTGGAGTCCCTTGATTAGGAGCCTTTGCCCTGTTTTTAGGTGCAAGGATTTTATGTTTGGAGGATCTTGAGGATTCCCCAGTAACATGAGTTTTTCCTTTGTCCTTCCTTATTGAACGTTTATGTAACATCCCGGATTTTTGCCAACCTGGGATTAGACGTCCTTAGGCAATGGGTCGATCCTAACATCTTATTAACTTGTCAAAACTCAGTCTCAAAGGCTAAAATCGCTTATGAACCCATTTCCTTCACAAATCCCACCCTTCACCACCTTGTTCTTTAAATTTTTCTAAGTACTTTCACCCTAGACACTATCTTAAACTAGCTAAGTAGTATAACTTGGATCACTTTATATACAAACTACAAAGGCTCAGGTACAACCTCAGATAGAAATTACTCAGGACTAAATCCTTTAGAAATTAGGCGAGGATCCAGTGTGAAACTAGAGTACCTGTGAAATTAGTACCAATCACTTTAAATACGATCTGCAAGACCTAAAACTTGTAGAATCATTGACGCTAGGGTACCCTAAAATCTAGGATCAATCTCATTACCCGGCTGCTCTCGGGAGCATCTCGAAACTCCGTATAAGATCTGGACCGCATGTCGGAAGTCTGATTAACACAAAGTTAAGGAATTAGGACCGCCTTGCTGGGTTTGACAACCATCTCGAAAATCAAATCCAGATAGTGTCTCAGCGCTATTCGTTTGAGCTCGGAGTGAAGAGTGTGAGAAATGTGAAATTAATTCAAAATAAAATATCTCAAATAGTAATCTGGCATCTCTCGCTTGCGGATCAGTTTTAAGCAACTAGACCATCAGAATCAGACCAAATTACACTCTCGGATCAGGAGAAATTTCATACACATATCCATGTACTCGGAATCTCCGATCGAGATCCGCTGACCGTTGAACTGAAACTGGTCCGCCACGCGTGATCTGGGAATCCCACTGAAACAAAAACTTAACTCCACCTAGATCCAAGGTTGGTGAGCTTAAGTCCGACCTTTGGCTCAAGGAGGCCCGTCAGAAGTCCTCCGTTAAGCTGAAACTGACCCGCTTTGGTTATAACCTAAGTATACTTTGACTTGGAGTCTATTTCGGTGAGTTTTTAGGCTATATAAGGACCTTAGAACTCTCTCTCTCACAGCCATATGAATTTGAGAGAAAGCCTAGAGAGAGAAGAGAGAAAAGAGAGAAAGTGTGAGAGAAATGGGAGAATCTCCCTGCCACTTTACCCTGCCACTTTACCCTGCCGCTCCACGAGCTACACCACTCCGTTCTAATCGTTTTCCCGGCGATTCCAGCTCTGTTTCTAGGTAAGAAACCCTAACCCTAATATGTTTTGGGGTTTTGATAGTTATAGGTTATGAAATAGCTAACCTATTTAATTCCATAGGTTGCCAAACTACCATATACAAAAGCTTAGCAAACCTATCGACTTCGTTACGATTCTACGACAAAAGGTGCGGACTTTAGGTGTATAGGTTATGGTTTTCAACGCTTTCAATGTCAGATAATGATAGATTCATGATCTGCATACAATTGCACATGTACAAAGTGCTGTCCGTTTTTTGTTTCGATTAAAGATGAAGAATATGAAATTTTACATACTCTAGGTATTTGTAGAAAGTACCGTATACGTATAAATTTTAGAAATGTGTTTGCCATGATTATTTGTTGTATGAATATACTATATATGGATAAAATACTTGTTTGGCGAAAGGACTCGCCTTAATACATGTTTTTGCTAATATACACTGTGTATGTTAAAATAGTGTATTCTAAGTGTTTGTGAAAATGACCGAATGAGTAAAGAATTCTCATTCGTGCTCGCCATGACTAATGGTCATGGATATATGATTGTGGTATTGGTGATACCCCTTTGACGAAAGAATTTGTCCTAAATCACGCCACGGCCAATATGCACTATATATGCTAAAATGTGTGGCCCAAGTGTTTGTGGAAATGACTAAAGGAATATGGAACTTGGATTCCTGCTTGCCATGACTATCCGTCGTGGGTGCGCGCGTGTTATAATTGGGGCAACTCCCTAGTGAAAGGATTTGGCCTTATACCTATGTGATCAACATACGTCATGTATGCTGATGTATGTAGTCTAAGTGTTTGTTGAAACGTTTGAATGAGCAGTAGTTAGTAAATTGTAATGTATAAGGGTGTTGAAATATGATTCTCAACTACTTTAACTATGTGTATGATTTCCTTGGATAGCTGTGTGATTAGGAATTGAATATGTACAAACTCATGCTCGTGTTGTGCTTCATAACATGCTCAACTAATTGTATGATTTTATCTATGTAATGCATATGTTTAATTTCATGTTTATGTTGTATGATCCGTCATGGGTGATGGGGGAGTGGAGCAACGAGTGCGTGCAACAGCCCTGGCAGCCCTAAACGGATAATATCAGACTTTGGTTGTATGATTTGAATCTTGATTCATTACTGCTTTAAATATCTGAAATTGAATGTGATTGGAGCTATCGTATAGTCCAGGCAGTCGGTAATGAGATCGAATTCGTGGCTGAGTTTCATTTGCCACGTGAGATGTGTTCGACGAACCCGAGTCGTACTTCGGTTGACGATAGTGGTTGGCCACACGAAGTGCTTATGCACTTCATATCGTTCAACTTGTTGTGCGCTCGAGCTAGTCGAGCTCGTTAAGTAACCCAATCTGTTTTATGTATGTTCACCATGTTTGGACGCTACTGCTTGAACCTAGGGTACCAAACTTACCAGTGAAATCCCTTTTAACCATGACACCTCATCCGCTAAGACTCATGAGCCGGGCATGGTAGTATGGGACACCGTGGTCGAGCTGTCGGCCTACGCTGGGGCTACGTGCCTCCCCGTAGTGACCAATGAGCAACCAGACTCCTGAGCCGATTATGGTGGTATGGGACACTATATTCATGCTGTCGGCCTACATTGATAAGGTGATGGGGGAGTGGTGCAATGAATGCGAGCAACAGCCCTGACAGCCCTTTGTAGTGACCTCGAGCATACTCTGAATTGCGGTGAGGCGACGAGTTTTGCCGTAGTGTATAGAGTATGAACTAGGCTTGTTTCTGTATAGTGATGAATCGTTAAAGAGGTGATGGGGGAGTGGTGTAACCTTTGTGCGTAACAGCCCTGACAGCCTTTACAGTGACCTAGAAAACACACCATCGTCTGAGATTAACTAGGACTGACAACCCTAGAATGGATCATGTTTGGGAATGATACAAGGGAGGTACTTTAGTTTTCCAATACTGCTATTTGAAATGGACTAATAACAACTCGGTAATCATGCTCATCATAGCATTGCATGTGCCGGAAGGTGTGGAGCATTGAGGGATGTAAGCATGCCGTGAACGTAAGATGGTGTCGCATGAGGGTGGTTTGGCAAGGGCATACATCATGACTGCATTCATACTTGCATTAATAAGAGTAGTTAGAATTGTTTGATTTTACTTCTTTATCATTACTGCTTGACTAAATTGATAACATGTTAACCTATGCTTTACTGTTCCACTGAGTTGATCACTCACTCCCACGTTACGGGACGGTGTTCCGAACACCCACCAGATTTGTTGAGTTTCAGGTGATGGCCATGCTTATGAAGCAAAGCCGGACTACTACTATGATGTTGAGGAGGAGTTCTCCTACATGTAGCTCTCTGACAGGTCTATGAAGACCTGGTATTGCATTGACGGGGCTAGGTATTTGGGATAGAAGACATTACATTTTCGCAACTTGGTATATTTTAGAATTGTACTTGTAATTATTTAACCTGGTAACATTATCACACTCTGGAGACTCACTACTGTTTTTATATTTTATATATCTATCACAGTCTTCCGCTTGCAATTTAACTGTCTCTGGAGTATGATATGCTGTTTTGGCTTAATCTCACTCATGTTCAATACACTAATGCAAACAACATTTGATCATCATTCTCTATGTTGCATAAGTGATGTTCTGGAACTCGGGTGTTGAGTTTATGCTCGACCCCCGATTTTTCGAGATGTTACAGTTTACAACTTAGAATGGGGTGACTGAGAGTGTGATCTGAAGGATTTTGAAAACGAATTGATGATCTTCTAGACAGAACTTCTCTCGATAATCTACAAATACCCAAAGACACAAGATGCGATCTTAAGATATTAAGAGAATAGACAAAGAATTACCAGATTTGGGTGATCTTGGAAGTCTCACAGATAGAAAACATGTAAAACGGCCGAGGAGGACAAGTAACATAGAGAAGAACGAGCTTCGAGTAAAGAAATGAAATTTTCCCGCTCGTCTGCTTTTTATCGGGCGGTAACCTTCGATATCATCGAACTTGGTTTCGATGATATCGACATACCCTAATCGATGTTATCGATGATGAGTTTGAGGGTAGACCAATCGACTCGACGTTTCAGATTCTTGAGAGGTCATCGATGGGATCGATGCAGTTTCGATGATATCGACGACTCGTTCGATTCAATGATTCACTTATCGAGAAGAAGGATGGGACATGTAATCTCCAGTTTTTGATAATCTTCCATATATGTATATCTTTAAATATTTTCATGTCAGCTTTAGTATACAATCAAAATCTTTACAAAAAGTTACAATCATCAAACTTATAAACATCAATAATGTTTATGCACAAAACGAAGTTCCTGAGGTATAGAAACCTCTGATATATCATGATAATCATAAAAAATGCATCATTTGCATGTATTCATCCAGACTTATATGCTATAGTCTGGACATGTTTTCCATTCTCAATTGTTACTAAGCATATGGATCAAACTTTCCATTTCCTTTAATGACATAATAGTGGTCACTAGTGCGAAGACCCTCCATAATGGATTTTCCTGATAAGTCCAGGATCTTGCACTTTAGTTTGTCAAAGGTAACCACATGTTTGTTGTCACATATTTAAAAGATGCTTAACAGATTGTGAGTTAATCCTTTTATGCAAAAAGCATTTTCATTTTTGAGCATTTCCATTCCTTCTATGGTTCCACACCCTACTACCTCAGCGGTGCTTCCATCACCATAAGTGACTACCCCATCATCAAGATCTGAGTAATTTGAGAGGAGGGATTTGTCACCTGTGACATGTCTTGAGCACCCGCTGTCTAGGTACCATTTAGTACTATTGCTTGTTGAATGATTTGAGTGAGTAACAAGACAATTTTTCTTTTCTTTCACTACCCATGTTGTGACAGGTTTTCTTGAGGATTTGTTAGAAACATGTTTAGGTACATTAGGTAACTGAATCAGTTTTCCTGGTTTCATTAGATCATTTGTTTTCTGATTCAGGTTAGTCACTTCATTCAATAGCTCTTCCATTCTTTTGGTTATTTTGGGTGGAGATGGACGTGTTGTACCTTTTGCCATATTGTTTAGTGGACTCTTGGCATTCTGCACTGTTTTTCCAGTTTGTTTGTATTTACTAATATGATTTGGTCCGGAATTAGATTGAGTCCACCTAGGTGCAATACATTCAAATTTAAAATGGCCTGAGTCTCCACACGAATGACAAATAGAAGTAGCTTTTGTTTTACTTCCTGATGTAGCTAATTTCTCAATTATTGGTGCTGCATTTTTGGAATTTGGTTAGAACTTTTCATATCCTAGTCCGCTATTGTCTTTTTTAGGTCTTCCCATCCCTAAGAGTTTTTCTAATTTTTCACTGCTCTGGGAGAATTTGTAATTTAGTTCAACAGACTTCCTAGATTGTTCTGCATCAAACCTAAGTGTGTGATTCTCATTCTTTAGATGCACATTTTCATCTTTCAATAGTTCAATCTGTTTAGTTTGTTTTGAGGATTCAGATTTGAGGGATAAATTGATTCTTTCCAGCTTATCAATTTCAGAGTGGTATTGCTGACAATCATTGATCAGGTGAGTATTGATTTATGAAGTTTTATCCAGATCCATTTGCAGCAATTTATTCTTGTTTTCACTAATCCCAAGTCTTTTAAGGATCTGGACGCTATGTATATAAAGTTGATTATAGGCATCCTGTAATTTATCATTCTCTTCCTCTTCTTCTTCTTTCTCATCATCTGATGAAAATGTCTCTTCGATCCGTGGTTCATTAATTTCCTTAAGTATCATTGGGATGTCTGTAGATGTGGAGACCATGAGTATTTTCAAGGGCTTTTGGTCTCCCTCACTTTCTTAATCACTGAAATCAGAGTTTGAATCTTCAGTGTCGTCCCAGGTTGCAGCCATGGCCTTTCCTTTGGCTTTTTTGATGGGGCTTTCAGTGGACAAATGTCCAAATTTCCTATAGTTGTAGCACTGAGGTTCTTTGAACTTTTTGGAATGTTTGCCTATATTGTGCTTGTTGTCCATTTGTTTGCCTCTGAATGGTCGACCACGATTTTTGTTAAAAAATCTTTTGAACCTTTGAGCTAAGAGAGCCACTTCCTCATCCTCATTATCCTTTTTCACTTTCATTAGTGAGCTTTGAAGTTTTGAGGATAGTATTTTTGGGTCTAGGAGTTTGTTTGAAGTGTAGTTCAAATGTTTGTAGGGAACCTACTAGTTCTTCTACTTTCATTTCATCCATGTTTCTACATTCTTCATAGTTGTAACTTTTGAATTGAACCGTTCCGGTAATGATCTCAGAATTTTTCTATAGATTTTGGAAAACGAAACTTTTTCTCCTAATCCACCCATGGAGTTGCAGATGATGTTCAGTTTTGTGAAAAACTCCATGAAGGTCTCAAGCTCTTCCATTCTGAGACTTTCAAATTGTGATGTTAGGAGTTGCAGTTTGGATT
The DNA here is from genome assembly GCA_021015155.1 of Magnolia officinalis. Lineage (NCBI taxonomy): Eukaryota > Viridiplantae > Streptophyta > Magnoliopsida > Magnoliales > Magnoliaceae > Magnolia > Magnolia officinalis. Next base: position 66,201,011 of record JAJHSJ010000007.1, on the reverse strand, counting down.
TTTTCACCGTGTTGGTTCCCTCATGAGTTGTTTCCAACAAGTCTCATGCTTCTTTAGTTGTTCTACACATACTGATTTAATTAAAGACTTCTTGGGACAGCACATGTAACGCCCCACTTTTCAGGACCCGAGTATATGACCCGTGTCCCAAAAACCCGAGTGTTAACCTTAAAGGATGGTCAAATTTGAGTGTACATTTTTCTTTTCATTCTATCAGAGTAAGCAGATGAGCGTAGTATGGACAAATCGACATAAAGGAAAATTTCATTATCATTCAAATATACAATAAGCTGCCCATAATGACTTATACAAACCAATGTCTCCAAAATTAACAAATACAAGAATTACATGATCCAATACATGAGAAATAGTAGAATGCAAGTAAACTTGAGCCACAAGACCCCTCAACTTCACAAGGTAGATACAGTCATGCTACCTTGACACTTGAGCCAGGCTTCTCATCAATCCGAACCTAAAAATCACTTAAGCCACCTGTGCTACCTATACGGTTATATTTATTTGATGGATGAGTGACCATCTCAGTGTGAATTTTCCTCAAAATTACACACTGCCGCATTAGGCAAGAAATAATATAAAACATTCAGGCGGCCAAAACAGAGTAAATACAGTCTTATTATATGCATGGATGCATGAATGCAATCATTGCCCTGGGTAAAACATCCAGACGGACATTGGGGTCATCACCCATGCAATCATCGACCCGGGTAAAACATTCAGACGGTCTGTGCCCCGGGTAAAACATCCAGACAGGCATTGAGCTCGTCACCCATGAATATAACTAGTCATCAGCGCAACACTCAGCGTAATCGCATGGGCATGATGATCCAAGTCATCATCATAAATCAAATGACTGGTCATTAGCGCAACATTCAGCGTAATCGCATGGGTATAATGATCCAAGTCATCGTAAATATATCATGTATGCATGATTAGTCAAGTCATTATTAGTCCATTTACAATAAGCTAATTTAAATAAGCTCACGGTCACTACGAGGAATGTATGACCCAGCGTAGGCCGACGGCTCAGGCATAGTGTCCCATAACCACCATCCTCGGCCCATGAGACTACCATCTTAGGATGTTTAATGGAAATCCGTCGACTAGTGGCCAATCATATTACAGTATATGGGGTTTACCATCGCATGGTTGCAAAGTATAAAATATCGAACCCATATAGGAAAAATACCAGGACAAACCACATAGGGCAGTTATCAAAATAGGCCACATAGAGCGAGTATCAAAGCCAAGCGATAAAAGACCATCCTTAAAAACCATTGGATACAACATCCCTGGATGGTAGGCCCACATCAATGGTCAATTTAAACCACCATTCAATAACTACTAAGTCGTAGGTCCATTATAATCACAACCAGTCGGGTTACATCACAAGTATGGGTGTACATTTACAGGTAGGGGTTTCCCACTGATGTACTAGTTCAAGTTCCATAGGCAATTCACAAATAATCCGCAAGTATGAAATAAATATGCAGGATAAACATTAAGCATGAAATATAGCAATTCAATTTCCACAAGCTAACACATGTAATTATAAAATGGAGATATCAATTATAGATTAAAATAAAAATGATAACTTAAGCTAATGGGAAAATGGAAAGCTCAAGGGAAAGAATCATCACCTTATACTTTGAATCGCCTTCTAGTGTCGCTAAGTGCTTGCACCCTCAGAATTTATATCCTGTCACAAATCATGAATTGTACAATTAGGTCTAAGTTCTACATACTGCCTAGGTTTAAGATCATGGCCTAGGGTTTGAATTATTTATCTTAGGGTTTAGTTTTAAATTTAGTTTCTAAGATTTAAATGCTAGTTAGTGTATTAGTTACTATTTAACGTTAATGATATAACTATTATTTGTGACCAGGGTATTAATTAGTATTACAACTGAAATAGAATAGTGCAACCTATTATTAGAGATAATATTTTCAAGTGATGGATACTATGCTATGATCACTAAAGGTAGTTTCATTTATAATAAATAATATTAGCATAAGTAGTTCATTAATGGCTAACCATGGTTAAGGTCTTAACCTAGGGTTCGGATAACCTTGGTTTTAGGGTTTCACCCAAGAGTCTAGGTCTAGACTTGGACCTTGGGGTTTGGAACCTAGTTAGTGTACAATTAATTAAAGGTTTATTTTAATAGTTACGAGGTGCTTATTAACATTAATGATTCGATTAATATTAGCTAATATGGTAATCATAATCTTTATGATAAATGTTAATATAATAGCTATACCAGGTACTTATTAATATTAATGATACATTGGTATTAGCTAATCTGGTAATCATAATCGTTATGATAGTGATAACTAGTACAGTCCATTGTCGATGGTAATATTTAAAGATGGTAATTAAAATATTACTATTTAATAATTGTAATTATGCTTATAATATTTAATATCAGTGTAAATAGTCTACCAATGGCTAATCATGTCTATATTAAAATTTATTATAATGATAATGATAAGGGTGGTAGCTGTAAATTGAAATACATCTAGTTTGGGAAGAACGCGTCGCCTCACCATAGTCAACCTGATAGCTCAAAGGTTTACAATTTATCTACCATTAGAATCAAGGTTAGGGTTTTGATCATGTCACCCAGTGGACTTTGACCCACACTATAACTTTGAAATATGATTCATGTAATTAATTTAAATAATAATTGTCTATTAAACCGTATTTCATACATTTCATACCATACTACACGCACCCGAGTCCCCATCCACGTGCCGGATCGAACATTGATACAACTAAGATCCAAGTAATGTTGGCCACACACACGAAATATATGTGTGTGTGATGATCAGAGCCAGAGATCATGTGGACCCTTCAGATTCCCAAAGAGGTAGTACCCAATCAGGGCCAGCAGGTGGGATGGGAAGCTTCAGCCAAGTTTTTCAATAACCATGAAATTTGTTTTGCAAACTGTGGCCCACCTGACTAGTGGATCATCCTGATTTTTGGGCTAAGGCATTAACCCAATGGTGTCGTTCTAATGGATGGATTGGATTATGTACCTATCATGCCATATTTCACGTGTGTGGTGTGTACATGAGCTTTATTTCAGATGCGTGTGAGCTTAGCAGCTTTGACAACGAGTAGGACTGGGATTGAAAGTCCAAACAGAGGACTGAATCCTCTAAGTCTCTATTCTTCCTCTCCTCAACCTTCTCTCTTCTCTACTCTGCTATAACAACCAACAACACTCGACCCAGTCCCAAACAGACCCCATTTCTGGCCTGAATTGGACCCAACTCAGCTCGGTTCGGTTCGGTTCGGGCTGCTGTGCAGCCACACACCCTCTCTCGTTTTCACTTCTCCCTTCTCTCCTTCTCTTCCTTCTCTTTTCCTTTCTTCCGTTTGCCAACGTCCAGCAAACCCGGTGCAGACTCAGCTTGGCAGTGAGTCAAAACAGCACTGATGGCGGGTGGGGTACACAACCCGAGTCGAGCTCACCCCCTGCTCTCCACTTCTCTCTCTTAATTCTTCCATTTCTTTCTTCTTTCTTCTTTCTTCTTCTTCTTCCTTTCTGACATGTCTAACAAGCTCATGACTCGGTTTAACTGAGTTCGAGCGAGTCAACAACTTGATGAAGACAATCATGGCCATTAATGGCAGAATCCCACCCGAATAGTTTTCCTTTGATCTGGTGGTTATAAACGGATAGGATAGATGCAAGGATGCTTGTGGAATGAAGGTTTTGAGGGTTGGAGGAAGTTTGAGTGGTGGGTTTCAACTGGAGGAGAAACGGCTAAGGGAGAGCTCTTTTTCGGTTTCAGATTTTGGATCTTATACTTTCCTTGCAAAGCCCTAATGACAACGGCTGGGATTGCTTGAGAACGGAGGGATGAGATAGACGAATCCGGCCTCACGCGGATTGCCCTTGTGGCAAGGAGAACAGTTTCTTTTTTTTGGAAACATTGGTTTTTCTCAGCCCGTAAGCGTCTGGATTTGTGGTCACACCCGTGCTCATCTTTGTGTGAAATAGCTGGGGTTTTGATCAGCATCACGACGCGCACACGATGGACGGTTCGGATCATGCATGTGGGTACGATGGTGGGCCACATTCGCAGCAGACGGACACCCTTTGATTTTTTAAAAACGCCTGCAGGTGGGAGTAGAAAAGAGAGAATGCTCTCTTTATTTAGAAATTTTTGGTCAACACGTCTGACCGTGTTGACAGATCTAGTGCACCTCAAGTGCACGTTTGCTACACACGCACATTGCCTTGGAATGGGTCCCACAGGGGTGGTGGGGCTAATCGGCACCGTCCATTCCATTTGGAAGGCCAAATCAAAGCCCTTGGCCAAAGATCAGGCTTACCCAAAACTCCGGTGGGCCATACTCTTAAGTTTCGATTTCTAATGGTTAATTTTTGTTGATCTAAAAGTTGGATCATTTTAAATTTGAATTTCAGTGGTTAAAATGGTCCTAGGGACCACTTATTTGAGAATCAGTGGCTGGGTTAGGGAATAGGTGACCTAACATGCATTTACGATGTCGAATAGGTCCAAGACCTGGTGTACTGTGGGTGCACACCTTCTATGTGTGCACGCTGCCTTAAAATGGGGCCCACCGAGGTGGTTGGACAATCAACGCTGTCCATTCCATTTGGAGGTTCCTAGGAAAAGCCTTTGACTGAAAATTTTGTAGATTTAGAGCCTAGGTGGGACCCACATCTTGATTTAGATCATATTGGTGTACTTCCGTCAATTCGTCGACTAGATTATCTTCAGATCTTACCATTAATGTTTCTAAGAGTCCTTAATCACTTTTAGGGAAAATTCTAGTGTTGGTTACCATTACCAGATGGTTGAATTACTTGTTTATGTGATGGTTTTCAATGTTGATTGACATAAGCTTGATAAAGGATGGACCGAGTGGCCCACGACACAAATCTATGGATAAATGGCCAGCTACATTCCTCAAGGGGCCACACGAGTTGAAGTTTAGGTTTTAAATGGTGACGTTATACAGTTTATTACAAAGATTTGACAGTCAGGTCAATATGATCATTAGTGATCCTCAGGGTCTCTAGTCTAGTTTATAGGTGAATCCCGCTCCCAATGGTAAGATGACTTTATATATGAATGAAGACTGTACCTATTGGTCGAGATGGACAGGTTGTGGGTCACTCGATGATGATGTGTAAGGTGAGTCATGTGTGCGGCCATACACGTGAAAACTAATTTAGATCTTTATGGTAAACCCGAGTACTAAAAAGTACGGGGTGTTACAACACAGTAGATAACATTCATTGCTTTAGCTTCAGACGTTTGTTTTTCTTTATCAAATGTTGTCCACATTTTTTTGGATTTTGGTTTTGCGATAGTTGTGCCATTTTCAAGTACTATTTGTTCGGTTGGTGACACATATCCTTTTTCAACAATGTCCCAAACATTATGATCCAAAGATCTCATAAAGTAGTGCATCTTAGCCTTCCAGTAAGCATAATTTGGTCTATCAAATACAGGAGGTCTAGTTACAGATGAGCCCTCTCCTTTGGCCAATTACCAACTTCAGTCAAGATCACTCTCTAGGTGGTAAAACCCTTAAGAGAGACCCTCTCTGATACCAATTGAAATTGCGATAATGACCGCTTTAATAGAAGTGGGAATATGCCAAGATGTCCTAAAGGGGGGTGAATAGGACTTTTAAAATTTTATGATGATTTAAAATCTATCAACCCTATCCTAAATCAATATGCAAGTATCAGGATTTCTTCAATGTAACTCCAATGGCTTCCAAGCCAAATAGAGGATCCAATCATAAGACTATTCAAAATATAAATAAGATGAAGAACATAGTTCATGATGGATGTGACTGTGTGTGAGGTGTGATTCTAATTAGTTGTAGGTAATCATGTGAACATGCATTATGAGAACATTCAGAGAAATCACACAAGAAATAAAAGTAAATAGAAATCAAACACAGTCGTTTTTATAGTGGTTCGACTACGTGTCTACTCTACTTCCGACGGACGCACTCAACCCTTGAGTGTACCGGATCTCACTAACGGAGGTTTCAAATCAGGTTAACCTCAAACCGGTATAACTTACACAAGGCTAACTCTAGGACCTACACAAGGTACATAACATGTCTCCAGAGACACAAGTTTTTGCCCCACACAGGAGCAAGAGTCAACACACAGCACCCAGATTTTAGGCCACACAGGCCAAGGATCCACACAAGGAACCTAGAGTTTATGCCCTACACAAGAGCAAAGGTCAACACACAGCAGGTAGGTTTTAGGCCACACAGGCCAAGGATCCACACAAGGAACCTAGAGTTTATGCTCCCATGAGCAAAGGTCAACACACAGCACCCAAGGTTTTAGGCCACACAGGTCAAGGACCTACACTAAGGACCTAAGTTTGTGCTCACCAAGAGCAAGGGTCAACACACAGCACCCACACGTATTCTTGAAAGGGGTGAGAAGCACCTGTGACCCAATCCTACACAAAGGAATGATCAGCAGGGTCTCTGGACTCTAATGACTTACAGATAAGTAGATGAGCCCCATTTAGCATGTTGATGAAGAATCTTCAGCTCCCTTGATCCGCAACACTTATAATGCTCCAATGTAAGGCGACAGGTTGGGTAAAGGTTATGTTGGAATCCTACTCTATTAAATGTTTTCCTATATTAGAGACGGAGTGATTCCAAGCATCTATGCATTCAAGGTATTCCAGCTCAATGATTTTTCATTAAGGTGGTAGCTGGAAGATCCTTGAATGTGGAAGTTCATTCACCAATCCACTCTATTGAATATCAATGATGAGGGTGGATTGAGGAATGAACTCTCATGAGAGAAAAAGGCTTAGGGTAGGTGATTTGAATTAAACACTCAAAAGCTCTATCTATTTTCTCTACCAACAACCTCAGGCAAGCTCTCATTAAATAGGCAAAAAGTTCCATCGGAAATAAAACAGTCATATTTTTGACAGAGTTCGATATCATCGAGCATATACTCTCGATAACATCGAATGACCGCTCGATGACACAAACACAGTCTGTCAAACGCTTTTGAACATTTTTGCCAACTGATCAAGGATATCGAGCATGCTTCGTTGTCATCGGATTTCGAACTCCAATAACATCGACCCATGGATCGATTCCTCGATATTTGAAAAACCTGAGAGTAGACTTGCCTTTGGAACTGAACAGGCATCGATATGATCGAGTATCCCTCGATATCATCTGGTTTTGAATATCGATGATATCAATACCAGTTTCGATTCATCGATATTTTCAAGGAATTTTCCTATAAACTTGCTGGACAATCTTGTGTCCCAATTTGATGCTATCGACCTGGTCTCGATATGATCGATCTTTGAATGTCGATATCATCAAGCGATTCTCGATGCTTCGAACATTTTGAAAGATTTTACTTGAAAACTTGCTGGACAGATTTCTAATAATGAACTGGTATCGATATCCACCTCGATGAGGACGCTAAACCAATTAGACAACCTCAAAGGCATTTCAATCCAAGCATAATGGAAGTTGTAAAAAATGAAGTGATCAAATTGTTGGATGTGGGAATCATCTACCCAATATCCGATAGTGTTTGGGTGAGTCTAACTTAAGTAATCCCAAAGAAATCTGGAATAACTATCGTGCAGAATTCTAATAATGAACTCATACCAACACGTGTCACCACAAGTTGGAATGTTTGCATTGACTATAGAAAATTGAACTAGGTCACAAAGAAGGATCATTTCCCTCTACCATTCATTAATCAAGTTTTAGAGAGGGTAGCAGGTCACTCCTTTTATAGTTTTCTTGATGGATATTCCGGATATAACCAAATAGAGATAGCCTTGGAAGACCAAGAGAAAATCACGTTCAGTTGTCCATTTGGCACGTTTACTTTCAAACGGATGCCATTTGGATTGTGCAACGCCCCAACAACTTTCCAACGATGCATGTTAAGTATTTTTTCAAATATGGTTGGAAAGTTTCTTGAGGTTTTCATGGACGACTTCTCTGTATTTGGGACTAGTTTCGAGGAATGCCTCAACAATTTATCTTTTATCTTGTCTAGGTATGAAGAGCACCTTGTCTTAAATTGAAAGAAATGTCATTTTATGGTTCAAAAAGGAATTGTTTTGGGCCATGTTATCTCCAAAAATGGAATCGAGGTAGATCGCTCAAAACTGGACATTATAGCTAATCTTCCTATCCCCCAAACCGTTAGAGATATTAGATCACTTCTAGGGCATGCTAGTTTTTATAAAAGATTCATCAAGGACTTTAGTGTCATTACTAGACCCTTAACTAATCTTCTTCATTTAAGAGAAACCTAGGGGTTTAAAGGCTTGTTGCGTATGCTAAATGCAATCGAGATTACCTGCGAAAGTGTATTGAGAATTTTTATTTTCGTTTTAATTTTATTTCCAGAATTAGTTTTTATTCTTATTTTTATTTTTCTTCATTTATTTTGCTCGGGACTAGCAAAATGCTAGTTGGGGGGTGTGTCGAGACTTAAATATTGCATAATTTCTCCCATTTATATTTGGTTTATGAACATGAATCAGCTTAATGTTCTATTTTACTCATGTTTGTGTTGTAATGTGAATTTAAGAACTTGAATTGAAAAGGGTACTAAAAGCATGGATTTGATGCTCAAGAATCACCAAGGCAAGGAATGGATCTTAGGAGACCAAGAGTAAAGAATTCACATGCCAAATATTCAAGAAAACTAACTGAGGAATGAAGAGAATTAAAGATTTGAAGTGACGAAAATGAATCCTGAAATCGTCCTGAAAAAGCGTATTCTGAAACTCTGAAGTCTATTTTAGAAAACTGCGCAGAGTGAAGTCTATGTTAGCAAACTGCGTAAATTTAAGGCAGTTTTTATAGTTTTTCAACTTGGTGCGAAAGTTGTAGTTCCGCACTTATAAATAGGGCTTTCCAGGGCATTCCTAGGCATCATCAAAGCATTCAAGAGTAATATTTAGGGTTTTTAGAGAGTTTTCAATTTTATGAAAGTTTTATAAATTGTTTTTTCTTTTAGATCTTTTCTATTTGCATTTATTTCTTTCTTGTTGTTTTTCTATTTTGTAATTTAATTATGTTTTTCTAAGTTCCCTCTAGCCCAAGCTAGAAGGGAAGCACATTGGTTTAATGTTTTCATAGTTTTGATGATTGATTATTTTAATGATGAGAAGAATGGTAAATGCATGTTATTGTTGTTTAGGTTTAGTTTTTTATCTTTATGTGAGATCCATATGTTTCTATCATATGAGATCCACATTGATGGATAGGCTTACCCTGAAGCAATTAGATTTCCTAGATTGGAGAGGTTCTCAACTTGTTACATTTCTTTGATATTCATTATCTTATAGATATGAATTCTTAAAATCACTCGGCGCTTGAGAATATATATCAATGGTGCAAATTTATGATTTTCTAATCTTTTATATCATTTATTTAAAATGTTTAAATTGTTTTATTTTCTGATTAGGCCGACCATAGTGTTCGGATCTTAGTTGTGTTATCCAAGTCATCATGATTTTGGAACATTAACCAATGTGTGGAACTTTGAAGCTTGGGTGTTATTTTAATTCAGTTGAATTACATTAATTCAAAACTCCCAAAATCAAATCATTAGTTTAGTTTTTATCACTTAGTTTATTTTGCATTTAATTTTCACTTTTCGAAATTCATCTCCCTATGCGATTGACCATGTATTCACGGGATATTACTTACGAACCTATGCACTTGGAGGCAATCACTAGGGCGTATCAACAACATTGAGCCGGGAGCATGAGTCTATTCTTTTTGAGTTTTGATTACATCTTGTATTTCCCTTCCCAACATTGTTCTCAAAGATAATATTAGTAGATACGTGGTGATGATGTTTTTGTGATTTGGGTACACTTGTGGTTATGCTCCTTAAAAAAAAAAAAAAAAAAAAAAAAAAAACACCTAAATATCCTCCTTGTAGGATCCGAGGATCGGAACTGTAACGCCCTAAAAATCGAGGGTCGAGCATAGCCTCAACTCCCGAGTTCCAACGCATCACTTATGCAACATGGATAAAGATGATTAAATGTTGTCTGTATTAGTGCATTAAACATGAGTGAGATTAAGCCAAATCAGCAAAACATAATCCAGGGACAGTTGTAATACGCAAGCGGAAGACTGAAACAAACAACTTATAAACCAGTATAGGTCCCCAAAGTATGTATGCGTTGTCAGGTCAATAATTACAAGTATTGTATCAAAATACGAAATGTTCAAAATAGTAGTCCTCTACAAAGCATGAACCCTGAAGCCCCGTCAATTCAGAACGACTCACATGAACCCGCCTGAATACCGCATATACGAGAATGCCTCCTCGTCATCACAAAAGTCAGGCTCCGCCTCAGGAGTCGCGTCGTCATCTGCAATCAAGACAAAGTCTGGTTGGTGTTTAAAACACCGTCCCATAACGTGGGAGTGAGTGATCAACTCAATGGAACTATACAGCAAAGGTTAACATGTTATCAATTCAGTCAAGCAGTAATGATAAAGCAGTAAAATTAAACATCCCTAAATACTCTTATTAATGCAAGAATGATATGAACAATGATGCATGCCCTCGCCTACTCTCCCTCAGCGACTTCGTCTTACGATCGCGGCATGAAACTCTTCCTCAGTGCTTGACCTGCTACGCCAAACGCACACATAATGCAGTGCATGCACGTGATTAGCCAGATTCTTATTAGTCTTTTTCATACAGCAGGATTGGGAAACTAAGGTACCTCCCTTATATCAATTCCCAAACAATGATCCATTCTAGGGTCGTTAGTTCCAGTAAATCTCATACGATGTTACGGATCTAGGTCGCTACAAAGGGTTCGCCACCTGATCAGTGTAGGCCTAGTTTATACTCTAGTTGCTACGGAAGGCTCGTTGCCTCAACGTAGCCTCAGAGTACGCTCGAGATCACTACAAAGGGCTCATCACCTTATCAGTGTAGGCCGACAGCTCGAATACAGTGTCCCATACCACCGTATTCGGCTCACGAGGCGGTGTTGCTTACTGGTCACTACGGGGAGGCTCACCGCCCCAGCGTAGGCCGACAGCTCGACCACACTGTCCCATACCACCATGCCCGGCTCACGAGTCTTAGCGGATCGAGGTACCAAGGTTAAACGGGCTTTCCACTGGCGAGTTTGGTACCTTAGATTCAAGCAGTGGCGTCCATACATGGTGAACATACATTGGGCCAATCGGGTTACTTGACAAGCTCGACTAGTACGAGCACACGTAGACTTAATCGACATGGAGTGCATAAGCATTCCGCATGGCCTAGCCACTGTTGTCAAGCGACGTACGACTCGGATTTGTCGAACGCATCTGTCGTGGCTGAAACAGTTCAGCCACCGGTCATCATAATCATTACCGATTGCCTGGACTACAACGTAGCCCCAAACACACTCTAGCACAATAATACTCACATGTGATAATCATAGACAGCATGTGACAATCAATTCTAAATATAAATTCTATTTGAGCATTTCAACAAACACATGCTACACATGAAACCAAACATGAGCATTCCATCCATATATCGCATAATAGTAAGATAGGCCACAAAAAGGAAACTATAACCATAGATGAAGGGATTGAGAATACCATCTCAGCACCCTCATTAAGTACATCACATCAAGCATTTTCTCATTCAGTCATTTTATCAAACACTTAGACTACACATATTACATATACATGTAATATATTAGTTATAACATATATTATGACAAGTCCTTTAACAAAGGAGTTGTCACGCATACAACCATCATACATTCACAATTAATAATCATGGCAAGCAAAATTCCAAATTCCATATTCATTCAAACATTTCAACAAACACATGGAAAGCATTATAAATCAACATAGTTTATATATAGACATAATATACAGATATTCTCGTATCTAAGCACATGTGATAGCAATCAAGTCAGACATAAATCATTGCTGACATTGAAAGCCTTGAAAACCATAACCTAAACATCTATAGTTTGCACCTTTCGCCGGTAGACGCGAAACGAAATCAGTTTAAATGCTAAGTCTTTGTCTACGACACCACAATTACCTATAACAGGGAATAAGTTAGCTAATTCATCTATTACACTAGTTGGAAACCCTAAAACAGGTTAGGATTAGGATTTCTTACCCAAGTACGGAGTCGAAATCGTCGAATTTGCGACACAGAGGTGGTAGTTAGATGTGTGGAGCGGCGAGATTGAATCCCAAGTACGAACACCAGTTCACTCTCTCACTTTCTCTCTATTTCCTTATCTTTTCTCTCTTCTCTCTCCTAGGGTTTTCAAATTCGTATGGGATAAGAGAGTGAGGGTTTAAGGCTCTTATATAGGCCCAAAACTGATGCGAATGGCCCCAAGGCCAAGGTATACTTAGGTTATAGCCAAAGATCGGCTGTTCCGATCCAACGAAGCACTTCCGGAGGCCCCTTTTCTGCATGCGGTCGGACTTAAGCTCCCTGACATTGGATCTAGTTCGAGTTAAGTTTTTGGTTCGATCAAATTTACAGATCGACCGTGGCGGACCAGTTTCAGTTCAACGGTCACCGATATTCGATCAGGGCCACAAGTACACTAACATGGGTGAGAAATTTTTCCTGATCCAAGGGTGTAATTGGGTCAGATTCTGACGGTCTGAATCCTTATATTTGGCCCGCAAGCGACACGTCTTAGTTTACTTAAGTTTGAATTTTATTTCCAAAAATATTCACATTTCTCACACACTTCGCTCTGGGCTCAAGTTGTACATTTTTTGACACAGTCAGGACTTGATTTCCGAAATAGTTGTCAAGCCTAGCAAGGCGGTCATAATCGTTTAGTTTCGCGGTAATCGGATTTTCAACGTGCGGTCCAAGTCCGATACGGAGCTTCGTGATGCTCTCGAGAGCAACTGAGTAATGAGATTGATCCTACATTATAGGGTAATGTAGCAACGGTGATTCTACAAGTTTTGGGTCTTGTAGTTCGTATTTAAAGTAGTTCAAGCTAATTCTACTGAGTATTCAGTTTAGTACTTAACTAAACTATGCCCTAATTACGACAGAATATGGTCCTGGGGCAGTTCTACGCCCCTTTTTTGGCACTTTTAATTAGTATATTATTTTAATTATTTTTCTAGTAGTTCTTCATCAAGTTTACTCCATCTCTACCAAATGTCATTAGATTTCGTGTTGTAGAAAAAATCTAGAAGCAGCAGCTGTCCAACTAATGATTTTTTAAACAGTTGTCACAACGACCTATTTTTAACTATATTAAATATTTTATTATATTTTTCATTTATTTTTATATGAAACTAGACTTATTAAGCTTCAATTTGGCTTTTGAATCACCTAAATCGGAGTTATAATGAGGGAGATATGATTTTTCAAAGTTGGACGAAAATCGTAGAAATTTGCGAAAAACAGACCGCCTGGCCCGCTGTACGGACGAGGCCTCGCCGAACCGGCGAGCCCCTCGCCGGTCGCTGGACTATCTGGGGTAGTTTCGCCATCCGATATTTGAAATGGGTATATTTTGCACACTGGAATGAGTTATTCGACGTGCAATATATGTTTTTGGGGTAGGAGAAGCTGGTCTATCCAACTAGCCTACTTATTCCATGAGATTCCAAAAGGTTAATGGCAAAAACCCATTTTATTTATTTATTTACTATTCATAGTAATTTTTAGTTTACATATTGTTCTTCATCACCTAAATTTTAAAATTTGTGTCTAATATGAAAGTCTTTAGAAAATTTTGAAGAATAAGGTGGTGAAAGGTAAGATTTTTGAAGGAAATGAGAGATTTTGAAGGAAATGAGTTGAAAGGGGATTTGAGAGAAGTAATTAAGGTGTTAGGATCGACCCATTGCCTAAGTACGTCTAACTTCAAGTTGGCAAAAATCCGGGGTGTTATAAGAACTTGGCATTTGGGAGCTGGGAGCCAAGAATGGGTTACTACGAAGGCTGTCGGCACTAGATTCAGTGGCCGATAATTTTATGAGCCCAGTTCCTGAGTTTGGAGCGTGACACTTATACTTATTTGATTATTCTATCATCATTTTATGTTCTTACTCGACAAACAAGTGTCCATGAATCATGATTACGATTGTCCAAAGAACCTGACTTTTGAAGGTTAACTTAGTAAGAGTGTTGCACAAACTGGTCTGTTTAATAAGAGTTAATATATGCAACATGTACCATATTTATGTATACGCCCATCAACCATCAAAAGCAGCTGAGTATCAGATAACTTCTCTTTCTCATCATTCTTTTTCATGACTCTCTCACAACAAGAAAAATAGGCTTTATCAGAGGCTAAAACCGTCCCTAAAAGTCCAAAAAACCGCCGATATAAGAATTACTGCCAGTCGGACACGTGTCGCTAAAGGGGGGCGTCGCTGTATGTTTTACTGGCGGTCACACCTTTTTATCGGTGTTTTTGATGACCACCACTAAAATAGGAACTTTTACCAGTGCTTATTATCCTTTACCAACGCTTTTGGTGACTGTCGATGAAAACTGTAAAAGCACCAATAAAAGAAATGAGAAACGCCGCAAAGAACTGAACAAAACGCCGCTAAAGATATTAGAAACGCCGGAATAATGTAAAAACAACAACCGCCGCTAAAGTTACAACAAACGCCACTAAAAGCTATAACAAGTGCCAGTAAGAAATTGATTAAAAGCTGTAAGAAACGCTGGTAAAAAAATGGATAAAACGCCAGTAAAACAGTGAATTACAATTCATGCAAATTGAACAACCAAACAACCCTAAATATCCAATCTAATCCAAACAGAATTTATATTCAAGGCAGGATCTGACAAAATAGGAGAAGAATCCACAAGAAGAAGATTAATGAATGCAATAATATGTATTTACACAATCTAGACTAGTTAAATGGGTAAGACAAAATTCATCTGTCCAAGTCATGGACAATATTAGGTGTTGGATGGAGCCATTAAAGTTGTGTTTGGATGTCCAACCAAAATGAATTGTGATAATTCAATTTAATTCAATACAGACACAATGATGCAAAATGGGGTGGCCCTTGGATCATTTGTAAGGAAGGGGCCACCCCCACTTTGTCTAGTCCCTATGTAAACAGCTAGAATCCAAACTGAATATCCAAACAATAGTAATAATAATAACAATCCTATGGGACAATCGATGACCTCATCACTGTAAAAAATAATAATAATAATAACAACGAAAATAACAAAATTGTTGATGTCATTTCTTGAGCTATTTATGTATGGCATTGCCAAAAGACAGCATAGAGTAACCCCATTTTGATAAATTCAGGCCATAGTTTCCACCATGAAAAAGAAGACCAATATCAATCTACTTTAGGTTGAAGCCTTCTTTTATTATTATTTTTTTTTGTTTTGTTTTTGTCAAAAAGAGGCCTGGGTGGCACTACTCACCTGTCGTCGCTGTATGTCACCCCGTTTTAAACCACGTAGAAGAAGCCCCACATTATCCCCAGCCTACAAAAGGATGGAACCGCATTAATAATTTCAAGATTGGCCATAACTCTTGTAAGGTGCAAGAAAATCAGCAGACCTGCTTCAAAATGGTGAAATAATTTGAGAAATGGAATTTTGGCCCAAACCTGCATTAAACCTAAAATCTCTACATCTTCTCCAACGTTAATAGTCCCTTGTTCAACATGGCCTGTGACAACAGTTCCACGTCCCTGTAAAAATTGAAAAGCAAACCATCAAAAACTGATTTTGAATTGACAGACGCTGGTATGCATGTATAGGAATGCTGTAACAAGATTTCTATGTACCTGCATAGAAATATTGTTACTTTGATGAGATTGACATTAATAAAAATTTCATAGAAAGGGAATGCTAACAAGCATTTTGAAGCAAAAGTTGGTCAATAGTGTTAGGGTCTAGTTTTCTACTCTTTTTCTTTCCTTCTTATTTCCTTCAATTGGGCTTACCAGGAAAAGAAAAAGAAAAAAGAAATGTGTATGTAGCTTGGTCACCTAAATCTCAGTCCCAAAATGAAAATCTCTTATGGGTTTGTTAGCAAAATTGAAGAAATGGGTATTGAGAAAAGGTTCTTAAGAATCTCAGTTGCTACAGTTCTCTAGTGTGTGTATTCTACTAGAAAAGTGTGTTTTTTTTTTTTTTATATGTTTATTTGAAAGAGTCAAGAACCTCAGAATCAAAACAACTGCTAATTTATTGGATTGGGTCTCATTCTCTCTTTTCTTTTGGTCTTTTTTGTCTTCCAAACAAAACCCAGAAAGAGGAGCAAAAAATGGATATTTCCACTCATGAAGTAGAAATCCCAATCCCAATAAGCAGCAGCTATGCAGGTGGTGGACATGGACCTCATGTTCATGCCCACATGATCCATGACCCCCACCACATCCATATAAACAAATCAAATAAAGAAAGGCTGTTATATACAAGAAAAGAGTACAAAACCAAAGCTCAATTTCATTAATCCAGCACTTCGAATGTTACTGCTGGAATGAAATTCGAAAACAGTTTGTGCATTGGAAGTCCAAAACAAACTTACCTCATATAGCCCATATGCTGTCCATGTTTGCCACATTTACAGCTTCTTTTTTTATGTGAACCGCTGTTTTGTGGCCATGACAGACAATGAAAACAGACTAATATTGAAAACTTACCATTTTCCAAGTGAATGTGTTCGTTTCACTCAAAGGGAAGATCATGTGCGTGTTCAAACATGATGGAAGAGATGCAACCAATTTCCAATAAATACCAAATGTTCATCAAAATACTGAGTGGAGAGAAAAAGAGGAAGAAGAAGAAGAAAAAGAAGCAAACCTTTGGAATTGAAAAATGTATGTCAAGTTTTCGACGCCTCAATGGCTTGTTTTGAAGTGCTCTCATTGCATTACGGGCCGCCCTTATATCATAGTAAGAAATCATGACGAAACCACGATGCTTGCAGGCAGAATAAAGTGTGCGAATATCTCCGTATTGCTGAACACACACACAATACAATCATCAAGATTCAGGAAACTCAAAGACCCGATAATACAAAAAACCAAATGAAATCCACTAAATACAAGTTATATAAATACCTCAAAATCCCAGAAACTATCATTGACCTGGTGGCATCCAGTGCCACTAACATGCCATCCGAAACAAACGATGCTTCACTGGAAAAGACACGAGGAAAGGCTGTGCCGCTATGGTTTATTATGTCCCCACTTTTAGCACTAAGTTGATATATATCAAACTGTGGAACCAGAATATCCTACAACATATATAACATCACTGTCAAGAGGCTGAAAAATTCTCTGGATCTCTAAGATGCAAGAATAGTAGACCAAAGATATTGAGATTAGAGAATCTGTTGGGAAAGGAGAATAACAAAGAGGTGTAAACATCGAAGGCATGGCAACTTATCCTTGAAAAAAAAAAAAAAAAAGCTATAGCAACTTTCAGAAAGGAAGAACAACATCAACATATTAGTTTTTGAATTTCTACCCCAACCTTTCATCAGCAAAATCCTTCCTCCAAAGAACTTCACCATCAAAGCTTGAAATAGCATGGAGCCACCCTCTACCAAAAACAAGAATTATGTTGTCCTTCTCGATTTTAGTTCTTGTCTGCAAGGTCCAGATTTGATTGGTATTATATTATAAGATTATGCAAGGTATATAGGACTAAGTTAAAACAATGGACCAAAATAGAGAGAGAAAAGAAACAACCACATAAAATCAGCAGCCACAGAAATCTTGTCTACTAACCGGAATAGATAACGAAGACTTTTGAGGACTTTGAACCTTGAAGGAAAAACTCCCACACCATTTGCCCATCAGCAGCCACAGAAATCTTGTCTACTAATGATTGATTCGGGCATTCAATGAGCTAATACATGTTGAACTTAGGTTCCTCAACAAGTTGGCAGTCCACATTGCTCATGCCCTCCAGTAATTACAAAAAGCAGAAAGTTAGATCAGACAATGTCGCACCAACATCCAGGTAAAGGAGAGGAGCTCATTTCTACCTAATGGTCCAAGCTCAATCACGAATTTCAGGCCAGATCATCAAATGTTTTCGAATCTACGAATCTTTTTTTCTCCAAGTTACCCAAGACTACATCTGATAATCTACATGTCTACACATGCAAGGGGCCCTTTTATAATTCTACAGCAATGAACTGATCTCAGTTCATCACTGCTCCAATGTACAGTTGGCAATATCAGTGAAAAATGAATCAGACAGTTCAGCTAATGGCCCTTACTATTGTGGACAAGCACATTGAAAGTGAAAGTGATCCGTGAAACAAGTTTTAATGGTTCACATTTGGGATGGGAGTGTCATGTACCTGATCACAGATTATTGCGGCAATTGTATTCAGAGATGGGTCAATTTTACAGGCCTCATTTCTTCTCCAAGTCTGTGATATTACAAAAAAAAAAAAAGAAAAAAAAAAAAAAAAAAGAAAAAAAAAAGAAAAAAAAAAGAGTAGTTCAATATGAACTTATTTGGCCCATGCAATATTGTATACAAAAAGAATCATTTTCAATGAGTACTTAGGACTTAGGAGTACCTTTTAATACCTTCAGAAGGAATCACAAGGCATTCTGCTGCAGATGTTATTATCCCCATCACAATAACCATTCTCCTGGTTTCTATTTGACATCGAGTAAAATACTCCATGCTGCTAAAATAACTCTTAATTTTGAATGGCAGAGATATCAAATTTCAACCCCTTCCAATCCTGCAAAATTACCTGAAGCAGCAAACATCAATTAGAGGGAAACAAGTAAGAATCATCCAAAATCAACCAAGAGCCATACAAAGGCTTAGAACACTAAGAAATTCTTACCCACCAAAATACTAGAATTACTTTCCTATTTGCTGTATCACTAAGAAATTCCCTGTTGTTTGCTGCAAACCATGGATCCAAACCTGTTAAGGTTGTTGTGGCCTCTTGCTAATGTATTAACTGTAAATATGTAATCATACAACTACAAAAATATCACGAAAATAATCTCTTTGGAGAAGGAACAAAAATGATCCATATGGACACACTCATCGAGGTCTGCCAGCCATGCCTCATCATTATCATAAGGCGAGTAGTGGAATTTCTTTAGTTCGCACTTCCAGTCCCTCCATTTTTTACCAATCGACATCAACACCCAAGATTTAATCTCTTTGTCAAACTGAAACTTGGACCGCATCACATGAACAAAGTAGACAATCACATAATGAACAATAAATAAATAATAAAATAATAAAATACATAAAACAAATCACCATCACCATGACAAGTTCGTACATATCATCCTTCTTCTCGTCTGGCACTGCCCTCCAATCAGAATATGTAAGGGGTTCGTAATCCCCATTACGTGCTATTGCCCCCAAAAAGTTTGTCAGCTTGCTAACATTTTCATTAACGAGCTGCCCTATATTGTTGGTGGTAATAAAAATGTGTTGCCCTTCACACATGTTCCAAACTTGATGGCATCGTGTGGGGCCTCGAGTCCTTCTAACGTCAAATCCGTTGAAAAAAAAAATGCACATAAATAATATGCAGACTTGTATAGTTCATTAGCAAAAAATACATTAAATTTATAAGGATATTATAACCAATGCATAACATGTCAATCAGGACAGTAGGGACAACATACATTTAGCAGGGAAGCAGGGACATCATACATTTAGCAGGGACAGCAGGGACAACATACATTTAGCAGGGACAGCAGGGACAACATACATTTAGCAGGGACAACATACATTTAGCCATAATTAGGACAGCTAGCAGGGACAGCAGGGACAACATACATTTAGCAGGGACAACAGGGACAACATACATTTAGCAGGGACAGCAGGGACAACATAATCAGGATAGCAGGGACACCATACATTTAGCCATAATTAGGACAGCAACATATATTTAGCAGGGACAGCATAATCAGGACAACATTAGCATATATTTAGCTATAATTAGGTCCTCTAATTATGGCATGATTGTGTCAATCTTGTACAGTTACTGATTGTACATATCTTGTACAGTTATTGTTTCCTTGTTTGTTAGCCTAGATTGATGTTAATGGCTGCAATTCAGCCTTGTAATTAGCCTAGAGTTTCTATATAATCAGAGGAACCTCATAATGAGGACATTCAATCCAAAATACTTACATGGTATCAGAGCCTTCTATTACCTGTTCTGAGATTTCTGGGTTGGGTTGGGACTAATCTGTTAGTCTTCTTGGCTGTCGATACCTTCAAAGGAAGGTGTAGATAATTCTGATGGGTAATAAACTGCTGTTTGGTAGTTTCTGTCGAGGGTAGGAAGTTTCTTTCTTGCTGGAAATTTTCATTTTGGGGTGATTAGTGGTTGTCGGCGTGTCCAGTTCTTGCTAGAAATTCTCATTTTGGTCTCCTTTTATTTTGGACTTGCTGATTGTAGGCTTGTTTTGGACTAGAGGTGAGGTCAATTTAGTATTATCAGTCTTTATTACTGTGTTCCGGGCATCATGTCTACTAGCAACTCGGATTCTTTTGGTGTGCACTTCACGGGCAAGAATTATTCTGCCTGGGAATTTCAATTTCGCCTATTTGTCCTAGGGAAGGAGTTATGGGGTCACATAGATGGCAATGATCCAGCTCCTACTGAACTGTCTAAATTGGCTCAGTGGAAAGCGAAAGATGCTAGAGTCATGACATGGATTTTAAGATCTGTTGATCCTCTGATTGTCCTAAATTTGAGGCCATACAAGACTGCACGAGATATGTGGGAGTATTTAAAGAAGGTTTACAATCAGGACCACACAGCTAGACGCTTTCAGTTGGAATATGAGATCACCAATTACACTCAGGGCGATCTCTCCATACAAGATTATTTTTCTGGGTTTCAGAACTTGTGGGGTGAATTTGCTGACATTATTTATGCTAAGATACCAACTGCATCTCTCGTTGCTGTTCAGGAGGTTCATGAACAGAGCAAGAGAGATCAGTTTCTAATGAAGTTACGGCTGGAATTTGAGGCAACTCGCTCCAATTTGATGAATCGTGATCCTCCTCCCTCTTTGGATGTGTGCTTTGGGGAATTACTTCGTGAAGAGCAGCATCTTGCAACACAAGCTACTTTTCAGCAGAACCACATGACCTCTAATGACGTCGCTTATGCAGCTCATGGGAAAGGCAAGGGTCGGGATATGCGGAAGGTTTAATGCTTCAGCTGCAAGGAATATGGGCATATTGCTGCTCATTGTGCCAAGAAATCTTGCAATTATTGCAAGAAGCCGGGACATATTATCAAAGACTGTCCGACTCGTCCCCAGAATCGCCAAACTAATGCCTATCAAGCTGCGGTGGGTACTTCTGCTTCCGCTAATTCCGCTACAGCTGGTGATCCCTTTGTTCTTACTCCTGAAACTGTTCAGCAAATGATTATTTCAACCTTTTCAGCCTTAGGGCTTCAAGGTAACAGTACACTATCATCTTTACCTTAGCTTGTTGATTCTGCTGCGTCTAATCATATGACTAGCTCCTCCAACACTCTTACCAATGTTCGGCATTATCATGGCTCATCGTACATTCAGATTGCTGATGGTAGTCAGTTACCTATTCATGCTGTTGGGGATATTAATTCATTAGTTAAAGAAGTTTTTGTATCTCCTGAGCTTTCTACTAGTCTCATTTCAGTAGGACAATTGGTTGATAACAACTGTAATGTTGGGTTTTCTCGTGATGGTTGTATTGTGCAGGATCAGGTATCGGGAAGATACTTGCGAAGGGGCCTAAAGTTGGACGATTGTTTCCTCTACATTTTTCCATTCCTTCTTGCATTTCTTTGGCTTGTACTACTGTAAACAATAAGGGTGAAGTATGGCACAAACGTTTGGGTCATCCTAACTCTATTGTTCTATCTCATTTAGTAAAATCTGGTTTGTTGGGTAATAAAGATCAATTTTCCTCTCATCTCTCTTTTAATTGCTCAACATGTAAATTAGGTAAGAGTAAATCTCTTTCCTTTCCTGCTCATGATAGTCGTGCTGAAAGCTGTTTTGATTTGATCCATAGTGATGTGTGGGGTATTACTCCTTTTATATCTCATGCAAATTATAAATATTTTGTCACGTTCATTGATGATTATAGTAGGTATACCTGGATTTATTTTCTTCGTTCTAAATCTGAGGTATTTTCTGTGTTTCAACAATTTGTGGCTTATATTGAAACTCAATTCCCTTCGGGCATTAAAGTGTTAAGGTCCGATTCGGGTGGTGAATATATGTCTCATGAATTTCATGTCTTCCTCAAGCTAAAAGGAATTGTTTCTGAGCATTCTTGTCCTTATACACCTCAGTAGAATGGTGTTGCTAAACGTAAGAATCGCCACCTATTGGAGGTTGTTCGAACGTTATTGCTTGAATCTTCAGTTCCTTCTAAATTTCGGGTGGAAGCCTTATCCACGGCAGTTTATTTAATTAATAGATTGCCTTCAAGTGTCTTGCATTTTGAAACTCCCTATTATCTTCTTCATCATCAACATCCCAACTATCTTGATATGCATACTTTTAGTTGTGTTTGTTTTGTTCATTTGCCATCACATGAACGACACGAACTTTCTGCCCAATCTATTAAGTGCACTTTTATGGGTTATAGTAATTCACACAAAGGTTATGTGTGTTATGATCCATGCTCTAACAGATTTCGTATTTCTCGTCATGTTGTTTTCTTTGAAAATCAGTCTTTCTTTTCTACTCATGTTGCATCCTTGCCTGGGATCAATGTTCTTCCTCATTTTGCTGACTTGACTCCTATTCCTGAGCGATTCAAACCTAGATTTGTGTATGAATGCCGACGACTGACTTTGCCCCTTCCTAAGCCTGACCCGACATCTGAGCCTATTCAGCTTTGTTCCTTCTGCGGCTGATCCGGGTTCTGACATTGTTCCTCGCCGGTCTACTAGAGTCTCTCGTCCTCCTGATTAGTATGACTTTTCTCATACATCTCTTCATGCCACTTTGTCCTCTATTTCAATTCCATCATGTTATTCCGAGGCTGTTAAGCATGAATGTTGGTGTGAGGCGATGGCCGAAGAACTTCGGGCTCTTCAGGACAATCACACATGGGATGTTATTCCTTGTCCGGCGAATGTTAAAGTCATTGGTTGTAAATGGGTTTATTAAATTAAGCTGCGTTCTGATGGTACTCTGGATCGCTATAAGGCCCGATTGGTTGCACTTGGTAACAGACAGAAATATGGGGTGGACTATGAGGAGACCTTTGCTCCAGTCGCCAAGATGACTATGGTACGGATGGTTATTTCTATTGCAGCGTCCCAAGGCTGACCACTTCATCAAATGGACGTTAAAAATGCATTTCTTCATGGTGATCTCAAAGAGGAAATTTACATGGCCCTACCGCCTGGCTTGACCTCCTCTTCTTCAGATGTATGTAAATTGAAGCGATCTCTGTATGGGTTGAAACAGGCTCCCCGGGCATGGTTTGATAAGTTCCGGTCTACCTTACTTCAGTTTTCCTTTGAGCAGAGTAAATATGACTCCTCTTTGTTTCTTCGTAAGACCTCTGCTGGTATTGTTCTTCTTCTTGTTTACGTTGATGATATTATTATCATTGGGACAGATTCAGACTTGATCACTTGTCTACAGCAGCACTTTCGGGCCTCATTTCATATGAAGGATCTTGGTCCTCTTACATACTTCTTGGGATTGGAAGTTCACACGGATCCTTCTGGTATCATTCTGAATCTACATAAGTACACACAGGATTTGATTGATTTAGCTGGTCTTCAAGATACTTCTTTTGTGGATACTCCTCTAGAAGTAAACACGAAGTATCGTCGTGAGGAGGGTGATCTCCTGTCTGATCCTACTCTATTTTGACAGCTGGTAGGCAGTTTGAACTATTTGACTATTACTCGGCTTGATATTTCCTTCACCGTCTAGCAGGTTAGCCAGTTCATGCAAACTCCACGCCATCTACATTTGGCTGTTGTTCGTCGTATCATTCAATACCTTCGAGGATCCCCTAGCCGTGGGTTGTTCTTTCCAACCGGCTCTCCTCTTCGCCTTGTTGCATATAGTAATGCGGATTGGGCCAAATGTCCTAATACTCGACGGTCTGTCACAGGTTGGTGCATGTTTCTTGGTAATTCCTTGATCTCTTGGAAGAGTAAGAAACAACCTCGTATTTCTAAATCTTCTACTGAATCCGAATACTGTGCCATGTTTGCTGCTTGTTCTGAGATTGTCTGGCTTCGTGGGCTTCTGGCTAAGCTTGGTTTTTCCCAATCTAATCCTACACCTCTCCATGCTGATAATACTAGTGCCATTCAGATTGCTGCTAATTCCGCTTTCCATGAACGAACGAAGCACATTGAGATGGACTGTCACTCTATTCGGGAAGCATTAGACACTCGTATTATTTCTCTTCCTCATGTTTCCACTGACCTTCAGATAGCTGACGTGTTTACCAAGGCCATGACACGACCGCGCCATCAGTTTCTTGTGGGCAAATTAATGCTTCTTGATCGACCAACATCAATTTGAGGGGAGATGTCAATCAAGACAACAGGGACAACATACATTTAACAGGGACAGCAGGGACAACATACATTTAGTAGGGACAGCAGGAACAACATACATTTAGCAGGGACAGCAGGGACAGCATACATTTAGCAGGGACAACATATATTTAGCAGGGACATCATAATCAGGACAGCAGGGACAACATACATTTAGCCATAATTAGGACAACAACATATATTTAGCAGGGACAGCATAATCAGGACAACATTAGCATATATTTAGCTATAATTAGGTCCTCTAATTATGACATGATTGTGTCAATCTTGTACAATTACTGATTGCACATATCTTGTACAGTTATTGTTTCCTTGTTTGTTAGCCTAGATTGATGTTAATGGCTGCAATTCAGCCTTGTAATTAGCCTAGAGTTTCTATATAATTAGAGGAACCTCACAATGAGGACGTTCAATCCAAAATACTTACATAACATACCACTAGAAGCATCCTCTAATGAATCAACTGTCTGGTGTGGATCCTGAGGCAAACTCTGGGAGGGACCCGCTGTAGGCAGGGGAAGCTGGGGCTGGGAAGGACCTGCAGTAGACTCGGGCAACAAAGGTTGGACTGGACCCGATGTAGCCAAGGAAGGCTAAGGCTGGGAGGGACCTGCTATAGGCTAGTGCAACTGAGGCTAGGAGGGACCCACATTAGTCTCGGGTAGCTGAGGCTGATTGATGCCACCAGTCATAAGGCCTATCGGTCGCCTAGTCGTGCGTCTAGAACGAGTACGTTTCATGTCTTAAGAAGAACCTGCGTAACATTAGTGAACAGTTGCATGTTGATAAGACGATTCAATTTTGAATAAATAAATAACAAAACCATATCCAAAAAGACATTTTAATTTCTATTTCATACATTAGGAAAACATGGTACAAAAATCAGTTCACTGATGTAATTGAAAGAAAGTGACAAATACCAAGTCTAACCCAAAAACATATCCAGATCCAAATCTCTTTGATTCTTGGAAGTTTCCAGAAACTGAGACAAACTATTAGCTACAATTAAATCTCATCAAACTTGAGGGTTGGGTTGCTATAATTTCAAAAAAAAATTCCATGAACCAAAATGATTTTATCTCAAGCCCCAAATCTGCATCTAGCTCTCAGCAATTTTTCTCACAAACAGATGTCAGTCACTTAAACTATTGAGAATCGGTGAAAATGAAAGGATCTCATGCAAACAGATCTATTGAACAGAACTGAAAAAAAGAAATGCAACTATATTTAAAATTTACAAAGAATTCTTCAGTCATGTTTGTGCTGATTTTGATCTGCTGATTTAATGGCAGAGTGATGTTGTCACTATCTTTTTTCTTTTTCTTCGAACGGCGACGCCTCATCACCACTATTAAGTGACAATTTTTTTTATTCCCGCGCCAATATCATTCTAGGTTTTCTCTACGCTCACCATTCCTATAAATCTTTGGCTCCACTTTCAGTTAACCATTTATTTGTTGCGAGTGATCATTGGATGGCTGCCATTGTCTAATTGTTCTTTTTTTTTTTTTTTTTGGACGATGGCCCATTTATATGCTAGCCCTGCAAATAACTGGTCCTCTTACTGAGCTCTGTTGATTGGGACCATTGTTCTGGTTGGCCACCATGTGGATGGGCCATAATCCAGAAGACAGTGATTAGACAATTCTGACCATTTAATGGTTGCAAGTTTTGCTTGTTGATTGTGGGCCATTGTTCCGTTTTTCTCCACTGAGTTAACTGTCAATTTGCAACCTGTGACTGGTTGACTACTGAAATCTGATTCCCTTGATTATTTCGGGCTATGTGGCCTGTAGGCATAATGCTACAGCAAATATAGGGTTCTGATCAACATGGACAGATACCATCAATTTGATGAAGGTCTTATGGTGTGCTCTTCATTGAACTCTACGACATCCAAGGTGTCCCGTATCGGTATCGGTTGGCGTAACGGTGCCCTCCGAAATCGACACGGATACGGGGGCGTAACGGCCCGTAACGGCGCAAATTTATTTTTTTACCAACAAAATATGAAAAAATATGGATTAAATCCGGAATATTCTAAGCATTCCAAATATGCATTCATTTATAAATTGGAACATGTTTATGGTGGTGTAACGGTCCACTCTTTGGTGAGAAGTTGTATCGGACTGTCTGATTAATTTTTTAACCAGGTAACTTGAATTTGACTACAAAATTCATATATTTAATTTTCTAAATATGTAATTTATATACTTAACAACTTGATATCATTTCTCCCAATAGTTCTTTAAAAAAAAAATGAAATTAAATTCAGGTAGATGGCGTTGCCAATTTGGGGCTAACTTGGAGGACCAATCCATTCTCCAAATCAGCCTCAATTCATGTCATTTATTGTCATTATTCCACTTATAAATTGGTGGACATTTATTGGATAGTGAATCATAAAAAAAATAAAATAAAATAAAAATCAAAAGGCCCTATTTAAAAAAATAAAAGTCCACAAATTAAGAATTAAAACTATTTAAACAATTTGATTTTGACATTGTTAGCAATTGCAGTCCATAATTTAATTGTCAAATTGTAAGTTAATATGTCTTGTGTACAATTTTTTAGTGTACATTTTTTTAAGGCTTGAATTAGGAGGGACTCGGATTGTAAAGTGCAGCACACGTGTTAAAGTTTTTTGGGCCCCACCCGTGATGAATGTGTTATATCCACACCGTCCATCCATTTTGCCAAATAATTTTAGGGCATGAGCCCAAAAATGAGGCACATCCAAAGCTTAGGTGGACTGCACCATAAGAAACAACAATAATTAAACGTTCACCATTAAAAATTTATTGGGGGCTAGAAAAGTTTTAGATCAAGCTGACATGTGTGTTCTCCCTTCATCCACCTCAGTGTGACCCAATTAATAGGTTAGATTGAAAATAAACATTACAGTGGACCTTAAGAAATTTTTAATGGTGAGCATTCTATAACCACTATTTCCTATGGTGTGGTCCACCTGAGATTTGGATATTACTAATTTTTTGGATCCTGACCTAAAATGACGTGGCAAAATGGATGGACGATATGGATAAAATATATACATCATGGTGGGGCCCACTCGGGTCTGATCAAATTGGATGGAAAATAAACGTTACCGTGCGCCATACGAATTGTTTAACCGTGAAAATCATTATCTCCGCTGCTATTTTTGGTGTGGTCCAGATGATCTCTGGATATAATTCATTTTTTGGGTGGTGCAATAAAATGATATCTGAAAATAGATGAACGGTGTAGATGTAATAAATACATCACTGTGGAGCCCATATAACTTTGATCTCCTTTGAACCGTTCGTACAACTCGGAGCTCGAGGAGTGTCAGCGCTCATCTTTGCGTGACACGTACCTACAGCAGCTAGCTGCTGCAAATTAAAAAAAAAAAATGGAGAGAGAAACCAAAAAGAAAAAAAGAGGGAAAGAAAGAGAAAAGAAAAAAGAGGGAAAGGGGGAAAGAAGAGATTGAGAGAGAGAGAGAGTGAGAGAGAGAGAGAGGAAGAAGAAGAGGAAGAAGAGGAAGCAGCCGCAGCCGCAGCTGCTCGAGAAGAAGAAGAAGAAGAAAGAGAAGAAGAAGAATAAAAGAAAGGAAAAAAGGTATGTTTTTTTTTTTTTTTTCTTTTCAGTGCCCGTAACAGCCGTTACGGGTCCGTAACGGTCGTTATGGCCCGTAACAGCCGTTACGGGTCCGCAACGGCCCTGTAACGGCCGTTACGGTCACAGAAATCCATAACGGCCGTTTCGACCCCGTATTGCATAACGGGTCCCACCATTACCGTTACGTATCAGCCGTTACGGCCAATACCTAACCGATTTGGGATACCTTGGCGGCATCAGGGGTGTTTAGTGTTGACCAGTGTAAACTTTTACTTCTCGACCCATTCTTAGTTCATATCTTTGTTTTGGTAGAGTTTATGTCTGTCTATGTGGAGAAAACCAATGGATGATCTTGGTTGCTCTCAGCTAAACCTTGAAGTTCTTTCGTCTTGTTTCAAGTGTCAACATCAAGTCGTCAGCCCTTTGCATATCTTTGTGCACCTATTTTGCTTTCTTGCATGATGTAAGATTTCAAAACTTTTTGACTTGTTCTTTATTCACATCTTTGTTTTAGTAACTGTTTTGTTTTTTCAATGGAAAAACTTAAATACATGGTCTTGGTTGATCTAGTTTTTTAAATTTGAATTGGGGTTATTTGCTACTGAAGTGAAATCCTTGCTTGTCTTTCTACCTTTGACAAATTATCTTGACCGAGGACAGAAATGCCAAGCATATATTTTGTATTATAACTAATTAATTTATTTTCCAATGACATTTGAGCGAGTCTATTTGCACGTGTATAGTGTACCTGTCCTCCAATGTGAGATATATTTCCATCTAAAGTAAAAGTCATATAAATTGACCATGTCTTTTGGCATGCAAATTTACCTCGTCCGCACAAATGGTTTGTCTTTTTCCGATTCTAACTCAAGCTCCCTTGCTTCAGCTTCCCGCTTCTGAGCTAAGCCTTTGCCCCACTCCAACTTCTTCTCCTGGCCAAGAAAATAGTGGAGGAATATCAGTTGCTAATGCCAGTGAAAGAGACGATCATCCGACAAATGAAGGACAAACAGCACTCATGTACCATGAGAATGAATCTTCCAATTAGAGAAGAAATGCACCAAAGGAAGATAAGCAAGCCAATTTGGCAACAATATCTCTTAGTGCATTTCAATTTCTAAAAGAAATAAAGACAAGGCCCTTCTCTTTAATAAAATAAGTTTTTGTTTCGCTCCTTATTTCGGGCTGGGCTAGGTTGGCAATCAATAGACATAGTTGAACTTGCACCAGAGGTGGCTAACACCAGCCCAGCCAAGCCATTGACACCCTATAAGTAAACGAGACCGAGGACTAGGGTGTAGGTTAGACAGATGAAGTTGGAAAGCATCCATACAAAAGTGATAGTTCTCATTTCACAGGTAGAACTTCAAGCAATACCTTGGGCTTTTCTTATCCGTGTTGTAATTTCAAGAACTCATCCTTTGACAAACGATTACCTGCAACAATGTCAAAATAGAGCCAAGTCATTGTGAAATAAGCATGCTAGAATATTAAATGCTTCAACTTAACCTCACTAGCATCATTTACAAATTACAATTCAAATCACTGTATAAGAAACTCAAAACAAATGCTTTGGGGCATGATTTCCCTCACCGCTGAGTTTATCCCAGCACACAGGTTCTGCACCTCTTCCACTTACAGACGGATCAATTGCAGAAAACCTACAAGGGCAGCATATCCACAAATGTGATTTAATGCATTGACCATAGAACATCTATGCCATGATGACAAATTCAAAAGATAGAACATTTATGAACAACGATAACTTCATTGAACAAAAACAAAAGAAGAAGATAAAGAATTACAGCAAGACATGCTAAGGAAGAGCTAAAAACAGCCCAAAACAAATTAATCTCTCTTTCTCAGAGAGAGAGAGAGATTTATCAGAAAACTCGAAGCACGAAGCGATTCCTGATTACAAAGAGCCTCAAGGAAAATGCCATTCTTTTCTAGAACTTTTGCAATAGAATTTTCCTCTCGACCTACATGGGTGAATGAAATGTTTTGCTTGGAGGCTAAGGTGGAAAACAAACCGAACTGAGATAGCGAACTGAAACTCCCTGAACTGAGGTACAAACCGAAGGGAAAAGCAACAGGAAACAGCAAAAAAACTAAAAAAACTGAAAAAAATAATAATAATAATAATAACATAACAAAACCAAAAACCAGACCACCCCCAGGAAGGTTTCAACGGTAGAAATTCAGTCCGCTGTTTCATGGGGGGTGGGGCCCACTTGAACTTTGAATCTACTTCCTTTCTATGGCCCGGCCACGACTAGGCACAAGTGACCTTACAGTCAATTAGATGGCAAATAAACATCATGGTGGGCCCCAAAGGAAGATTTAACGATGGGTGCTCCTCCATCTTGGTGGATGTTCCATCAACACTGTTTCTTGGGGCGGGTACACAGCGGTTTTGGATCAAGCTGATGGTTGTGTTGTCCCTTCTACCACGTTTGTGTGACCATAACAACAGGTGGAGGGCACATCACCATCACTATGGGCCCCACTAGAAGATTCAACGGTGGGAGTCAATCACCGTAATTGCCTATGGTGGGGTCCATTTAAGCTTAGATCAAGCTGACATTTATGTCTTCCTTTACTAAAGGTCTGATTGAAAAAAAAAAAAAAAAAACCAGCATGGTGGGCCCTATAGAAGGGTTTCAACGGTAGACAGAAAATACTGTAGCTTCTTTGGTGGGGTCCATCAAGCTTTGGATCTGCCCCATCTGTGGGCCCTGACCCCACGTCCAGGTCCAGGTGACCATATGGACAAGTTCGATGACAGACAGACATCACATTGGGCCTACAAAAAGGGTTTCAATGGTGGAAAACCCAGCACCGTTTTCTGTGGTATAATCCATCACACTGTGCAAGATATTTCAGACATGATGAAACCAGGAGAGAGAGAGAGAGAGAGAGAGAGAGAGAGAGATAGAGAGAGTAGCATACTGCTGCGGCTGTTGCTGGTGCTTCTTCCTCTTGCGGGCCGCAGTGGAAAAGGGAGATCAAGAGACGTTGGAGAGAGAGAGAGAGAGAGACTCTTTCGGGATTTGGGGATGGGGGCGCACAATTTGGGGATGGGGCGATTTGGGAGAGGAGAGAAAAAAGGGTTTTGGGAGAAATATTGGCGCGCGCGATTTGGGGATGGGGGAGGTAAAAAGCCCTTTTTTAGCGGTGGTGGATTATCTGTACACTGGCAGCTATGTAAAAATGCCGCCCATTTTACATCTACACCGACCATCTGTTGTGGCCGCCAGTGATAGTGCGCCGCTGATAACAATGTTTCTTGTAGTGTCTCTCTCTGTCTCTGGCTGGTTAGTTGAGCGATTGGAATCAATGTAGTATGTGTCTGATCTAAGGTTTTGGTCCTGCCTTGCCTGTCTTACATTATAAAACCTTAGTAAAAAAAAAAAAATCTCTCTCTAGCTGATTTTTCTCTCCCTCTCCCCAGGTGTTGCACATGCCATTCCCCTAGTGCAAGAGAACTTTGATACTCTGGCAGAATGTGATGGGTGATACACAGGTAATTACAAATACTTAGAAATTGCAAATGTGGCATACAACTAACTCAAATTTATCTAAATTATGGGTCCCAGTTAAAATGCATCATGGATAAAAATTACACTTATTTGATTATGTAAGTATAAGGTTGGTGTACAGTAATTGTTAAGTTAAAAATGAAATGTATTCAAAGGGTCCTATTTCAACAAACAAGAGTCAAAATTGCTCAACCAACCTCATTTTGGGACTATGACTTAGCAATTTTGTGTGTTTAATTTAAGTATGCCACTGAGAGCCTGCACATCAAGTGTCATACCATGCCGCAGTGTCAATTAGCTCCACTACATTTATGACTTAGCTGGTGCGACAATAGCCTTCTTCCTATCCAATTGAGGCCGGGTTGACAGCTCAAAACTCGGTCAAATACGTCATTAACCGAAGCTGGTGGATCGACGAGAGTACGCCTAGCCAGGAGTGTGGTTAGTGCCACCTCGCCTACCTGAATGCCTTTGCAGGATGCTTATTCGTCCACTCCTTCACAGAGCGATGACTAATTGCCGGGGATTCATTCCGTAGAGACTTCCATGGTAGCACTTGGCTCGATTCCTACCACGGACAGGGATACATTTCATCTATATCGCTGGCCTCACAGCAAAGTGCTTAGCAAAGTCCTCATCTGTTCTTCCAGAGGAACAATAATTTTCAAATTCGACCACCCACAATCCAATTCCACTAGGTTCGGCCAAACCATTTTGATCCAAAAGCAGCTCAGATAATATAGCATTTTCCCTTTTGGCCCATGATGCTCAAATACTGCACGCCCATGTCGGTGGCAGAACTGTAATTTTGAACTTTTTAAGGTGTGTTTGGATGCTCCATTTAACTTATATGCAATTCATCAGAATCTGGCGAGTGGGCTGGCAGGCAGAGGTGGGCGTTGTTTGGCATTTCAATTCACGACGGCAACCAAAACCTTAAAACCATGTTTGTTTCTGTGCTTTTCAAGTTGGACTCAAAGAGATAATCACAATTTCGGTGGTGCTAGTTCCTCTAGCGCGGGGCTAGCCCGCTCCACTTTGGTCCCTTGCTCTTTGTTGAATTGGATGGTTGCAATTGAGTTGGATTGAATGTTCAGCCTTAAGAAAACATTGTCTCCTCATAATTCACCAGAAATCTCCACAAGAACAGAACCCACCCTGAAAATGATGGAATCTGCTGCTATCCCTCACCACAATTTCACGTTCGAACAATTTTGATACGAGCTTGGTAAATCGATGGCAATCACTGCAAACACGGAGGTTCTTGGTGATACGAATGGGAGTTCCTTTAATGGTGGCAATCAAACCAAATGCGATAGCAAGTCTCTCACTATGCCCATACAACATCTTTCGCTTTTCCTCTTCTCCTACGTCATGCAAAACATGCTTAGTCTCAACAACATAGCCACCTTCCTTTTCCAATCTATCCGTTATCCGACTCAATTCTGAATAAATTGCCACCGTCCATGAGTGAGATCTGTCCCTTGCAATGAATGAGTGCACCTTATTTCCCACCTCAATCCAACTACATGCAGGACTCTTCTTCAATCCCTTTGACTTCATTCTCATCCTCACCTCTTCGACATCTTTCCATCTGTGTGCGGCAGCAAAAACATTTGATACAAGCACATAATTTCCAGGATTTTCAGGTTCTAATTCGAGAAGCTTACGTGCTGCAACTTGTCCTAGTTCATCATTGGAGTGCACCCGACAAGCCCCAAGGAGGGCACACCATACTGCAGCTGTTGGTTCAATCGTCATCCCCTTTACAAACTCATATGCTTCATCCAAACGATCAGAACGACCAAGAAGATCGACCACACAAGCATAGTGCTCCGGCCATGGCTCTAAAAGATACTCATTTCTCATGACCTCTAAATATCTTTTCCCTTCATCGATCAATCCTGAATGACTGCAAGCATAGAGAAGCGCCAAGAAGGTAACGTGATCAGGTATCAAACTGGTTTTCTGCATTCGTCTATACAAATCGATGGCTTCCTTGCCACGACCATGCATCCCAAAGGCACTGATCATACTAGTCCATAAAACCAAATCATTACATCTAATCGTATCAAAAATTTTATAAGAATCATCTACAGTTCCACACCTTGCATACATATCCACAAGAGAACTGCCCATAGATCTGTCCATGAAGAATCCCTTTCTAACAAGGAATCCATGAATTTCTCTTCCTTTCCTCAGAGCAGATAATCTGGCAGCAGCTGAGAGTACACTCACTAGGGCCACGTATCAGGTTCAACACTGGCCTCTATCATATCACGGAACAAATCAAGGGCCTCATTTGCAAGTCCATTACGAACAAAACTCGATATCATGCTTGTCCAAGACACAACATCTTTATTCTTTATCATTTCAAATAATCGAAAGGCATACTCAACCTCACCACATCCTCCGTATATATCCACAATTGCATTCTCTAGAACAAGATCAAACAACCCATTCCTAATAATATAACTGTGAATTTGCTTTGCGTAAGAAATGCACTTCAAACCGCAGCAAGCAAGTAGTATGCTACCAATCATCATGGGGTCCACTTTCATCCCCTCCATCTCCACTTCTCTAAACAAATCCAACGCCTCCAAATAACAATGATTCTGTGCATAACCAGCTATAATTGTAGTCCAAGATATGAAATCTTTGCTGGGCATTTTACGGAAAACACGATTCGCATAGTTTACATAGCAACATTTAGTATACATGTCCACGAGTGTGTTTCCGACCTGCAAATCCGAATCAAACCCACATTTTATTGCATAAGCGTGTAACTCCATTCCCTTCAACAGGTTCCCTAACCGACCCAATGTGGAAGCAATGCTTATGACTGAGACCTGATCGGGTTTTTGATACACTCCCTGCATTTCATAGAAAAATCCAAGAGCTTCATCACAAAATCCATTTTGAACGTAGCCTGAAAGCATCGAATTCCATGAAATGCTGTCTTTCTCATCCAGTGCATGAAACACGCGAGAAGCATCATGCATTCGACCACAACTTGCATACATAACAATCAACGCATTGGATTCAAAAACACTAAGTTCACGTCCAGATTTCAAAAGGGTGGCATGGATCTCCATACCAGATTTTGAAAATGCCAGTTCCGTGCAAACTTGAAGAACACCCACAGCGGTATATGAGTTCATGGCAATCCCAACACCCTGCATTTCTCTAAACAGCCTCAAGGCCTCCATAAACTGCCCATTCTGTGAGTGCGCAGATATTATAGAATTCCATGACACGACGTCCCACCTCTCAGGCATCATGTCAAATAGCATCCTTGCCTGATCAAAGTCATCGCACTTTGCATACATGGTCACCAGAGAGTTGACCACAAAAACAAATGAAACAAACCCGCATTTGATTGCTAGGCCGTGAATCTCAGTCCCACAACCAAGATCTTTCGCCCCGCCACAAGCTTTCAGTACTGAAGTCAAAGTGCAAGCATCGATGGGAATTCCTGACACCCGCATCGCATGATACAAATCAATCGCTTCAGAAGCTCCCCCATATGAAGCATAGGCACCGATTAGTGCATTCCACGCAAACACAGTTCTGTGGGGCATTTCATCAAACAGTTGGTGGGCATCGGAAAGGGACCCACATTTGCCATACATGAAGACGAGCTTCGTGCACAAGAAGAGGCGATCGAAGGCGGGATTTGATTTGAGGATGTGGGCATGGATTTGCTGGCCCTGGGTTAATGCCTTTTGTGCAGCACAAAGCTCAAGGACAGAGGAGTATGCTTCTTCCTCTACTTTAAAAGGGAGTTGAAGAGGATTTTGATGATGGGTGGTGTTGAAGGAGAGGAAGGCTTGCTTGAGGGTTGAATGCTTGCATGTTTGTTGGAGAGAGGGAATTTGGTTTGTGGGATTTGGAGGGAATTTGGTGATTTGAAGAGGTGGGGTTTGGATGGTGGGGTTCATTATGGTTGATGGTGAGAGTGAACGGATGTGATGATGGTAGAGATGGGCTGCTTGGGCCATCATTGTTGCCTTACGACGTGAAAGATGAGAAGGGTGAGCACCGAGAGAATCTCTGCCGCTTAAAGAGAGCGAACGCATAAGAGTGGATGAAATCGGATGTGGAACTGAGTAACTCAGTACGATTTTATCGTACTGAGTAAACTCTGTCGGGCTCACAATGAATGTATGTAGTTTATCCACGCCGTCCATCCGTTTTTAAAGCTCATTTTAGGGGTTGATTCCTAAATTGAATTATATTCAAATCTCAAGTGGACGGCACCACAGAAAACAGTGGGAATAATGATTTTCACCGTTGAAACCTTCTTAGGGCTCACAATGATGTACCTCTTCGTAAAATCACAGAGACATGGATGAAGTGAAAGCACAAATATCAACTTGATCCAAAACTTCTGTCCCCAAGAATTTTTCAATGGTAGATGTTCAATTCACACTGTTTCCTGTTGTGTGGTCCACTTGATCTTTGTATATGGTTTATTTTTTGGATCAAGATGTAAAATTATCTGATGAATGAATGGACGGACGGAGTTGATAGAATGCATAAACCACAGTGGGCCCACAGAGTTTACTCAGTACGCTAAGCGTTACTCGGTACGCAATCCGCTTCCTCTTTCTATACACACCGAGAGCCTTGCCTCGTTGCTCACGTGTGGGCTCACACACCTGAGTGATCTAAGCAATATAGTCAAATGTCATATGCGAGATGCAAAGCAAGCGTGCCAGTATTCATCAAGTACACATATCAATACAGTTCCTCTCTAGATATTATCGAAGTCTAATACACCTCACACTGACTTCCTCCTCCCTAGCTGCACAGTCAAGTAAGTGGAAGAGACCACACTATCCGCCTGACCAGTAGTCTGTCAATACCTACCCAGCTCGTCGATAGCGGACTCATTTGCAAGCTGGTCAAACTCAGCCTAGCTTATAGCCCCCTCACTCGGGCGGATAAGACCACACCCCCTTCCAACTGACCACGACACAGTGGGAGACGCGACCTACTGATATTCGACACTCGAGCGCTCGTGTATCCACTCGGTTTAGACGTTGGAGCATCCCCTAGTACAAAAAAAAGTTATGAAATTTTCACCTAATGACATTCTAAGTGCCCACAATGCTAGAGCCAATATTTTCGGTATCCGATACGATCATCCACGATGTATCTGTGGAAGTCACGGCCCTGATGTCGCTAGGGCGTGCAGTGATCAAGTCACATATATGTGAGATGCATGAGTCACACCGTACAAACATGCAGCAATCCCGCGCGTACCACGCAATCATGTGGGGCATTCCGTCTCATAAGGAGTCCCGCAAGTGTCTCAGCCCAACGACTTAACTATGATCAAACATTCCTCACATCAAGCATACATATGATGCGTATGGGCATGAATCATGGAGTTATACTAAGCATGTTATAAAGTGATGAATTATCAACAGGTATGAGCCTATCGATGGGCCCTAAGGGGAGTTACAATGCGAACATTTAACCAACATTGTACTTATAATGTGGACATCAAACCAACATTGCTCCCATGGCATGGCCCACCATAAATCATTACAAAGAAAAGCCACTTTTACCAACGAAAATTTTCGTAGGCAAAAGTCTGATTTTCGTAGGCAAAAGATTTTGCCCGCCAAAATTTTCGTTGGCAAATTCCTCGCTAAAAGGCCGAGGGGGAAAGCTTTTACCCACGAAAAAAAGAATTCGTTGGTAAAGATAAGACTTTTGCCAACGAAATTGTTCGTAGGAAAAACGTTTTACCAATGCTAATTTTCGTTGGCAACAAATTGATAAAACTTTTTTCCTACGACTACTTTTGTAGGCAAAATTATTTACAACAGTTTTTAGCTACCACCAATTTCGTAGCCTAAACATTTAAAGACTTTTTACCTACAAATATTTTGGTAGCTAAAAGTAATTAAAACACTTTTTACCTACCAAAAACTTCGTAGTGTGTTATTTAAAAGATTTTTTACCTACCAAACACTTCGTAGCGGAAAATATTTACAAGATTTTTACCTACCAACAATTTCGTAGTTAAAACTATTAAAAACACTTTTTGCCTACCACTAATTTTGTAGCGAAAAATATTTACAAAACTTTTACAAGACTTTCACCCACAAATATTTTCGTAGGTAAAAACCTTTAGAAAACTTTTACCTACGACTAATTTCGTAGCCAAAATTCTTTTACCTAACGTTTCAGTAGCGAGAAACATGGATGAGAATTTTAACAACGAAACGGTTGGTAGGTAAAAGCTTGGATGAGACTTTTGCCTACGAAAATATTCGTAGGCAAAAAATATGACGGAGCTTTTACCTGCGAATATTTTCGTAGGTAAAAGTTTTTTTTTTTTTTTTGTTTGCAATTTCCAGCACAAAATTCTTGATATACACCTGATATACACCTGTTACAATATAAACCTGTTATGTAATATATTTCATCATATTCCACAATCACATCCATTTAACTCCAAAGTACATAAATAAACCATCCAAACATAAATTACATCATGCATAAATACATATAAGTTTAATATCATAAATAAAATACAAAAAAATCACAAAGATGGAGGCGGAGGTGGTGGGCATCGATGGGTAAGCGTGCGGCGAGAGCCTGAAACATATCCGCTATCCGTCGCTCATGCTCCACCCGCATCTCCTCCATCCTCCTCTCCTGCTCCTCCCTCAGCCTCGCATGCTCCTCTATCCTCATCCTCTCCTGCTCCTCCCTCAGCCTCGCCTGCTCCTCCATCCTCCTCCTCTCCTGCTCCTCTCTCTCCCTCGTCAGCTCCTCCATCCTCCTCTTCTGCTCCTCCATCTGCCTCTCCACTGCTCACTCTTCCTCTCCAGCTGCTCTTTGATGTCATTGACGACGACCTGTAGTTTGTTGAACCTCTCCTCTCTGCGATATCAGCTCGGTGGGTGGCCTCTCGCCAACGATGCTGGATCGGGTGGAGGCAACTCTAGCGGGTGCCATGAGCTTGGCACCATGGCCAAGCCCACGCACGTATCCAGAACGGGTGCCAAGCACCTCACTCAGGATCTCTGGCTCACTCCGCTGAGTACCATCGGGAGTGGGCTGACTGCGTAAGGTGTCCATCGCCGCCTGTAATGAAAACATATAAATTTTTTCAAAAAAATGACATTATTATAATTTAACGCAATTAAATTTGACAATGTAAGAATTTTTACCCAAATCTCGCCGGCACTGGGATGTACCCAAGATCCCGTCGCCTGCCGACAGTGAGTCCCTTTGTAGAGGTCTATTGGTCCGGGCTCCTGACCAGTGACGGAATCTCGCTGCGCAATCGAAAGGACAATAGAGTTAATATAAAATGCATTTCTAGAATATATCAACCTAATAATTACTAGTAATTTCTTACCATGTCGTGACGAATTTGTACAAATGACTTTGAACCAGCTACGTGGTTCACTGCTAACTTTCTCCTGTTGTTAGAATTTATTTTGCTCCTCTTCTGAATACATTATTCATAATACATTGTTATTAATTGCGAATTTAATTGTTACCTTAAAGATATTGTAAATATGTAAATATTACCTGAAAAGAATCAGACGAAAATCTATCGCAGAGTATCTGCCAGTCATCACGGGTCACGTGCGGCGGTGCGGATAGTGCGCCCTCCTCATTGCTCACGCACTGCTTGTACCGCTTATGTAACAAGGAGCGGTACTCCTTGAACCGCTCCTTGATCATGTCGTCAACGGCAAAGGAAACGTGTGGAACACTCAAATTCAATTCAAATTTATCCTGCAATTTCGTAAATAATAGATTAAGGCAATAAACTTATAAAGAAAATAACTTAACCGTAAATAAACTTTTATCAAATAAACTAAGATTTATAAGTATCGGTTTAGGTTTAGGTTAAGGTTAAGGTTAAGATTAAAAGGTAAGGTTTAGGTTTAGATTAAGGTTAAGGTATAAGTTATAGGTAGGTTATAGGCTATATAGCTTTGGGGAATTGAGAATAGGTTAAGGTTTAGGTTAACGAAATCGGGTTCGGGTTCAGGATCGGGTTTAGGTTTGGGTTTCCATGTTTAGGCTTAGGTTTAGGTTAGGGAGTTGAGATTAGGATTAGGTTTAGGTTTAGGTTTAGGGAATTGGGAACACATTTAGGTTTTAAGTTTAGGTTTAGGTTTAGGTTTTAGGTATAGGTTATAGGTTATACATGTAGGGAACTGAGAATAGGTTAAGGTTTAGGTTTAGGAACGGGTTCGAGATCGGGTTTTGCTTTGTTTTCAGGTTTAGGTTTAGGTTTAGTTTAGGGTGTTGAGAATAGGATTAGGTGTAGGTTTAGGTTGAGGGATTTGAGAACACATGTAGGCATTAGGTTTAGGTTTAGGTTTAGGTTTTAGGTCTAGGTTATAGGTTATAACTGTAGGGAACTGAGAATAGTTAAGGTTTAGGTTTAGGAAATCGGGTTTGGGTTCGGGATCGGGTTTTGCTTTGGGTTTTCAAGTTTAGGTTTAGGTTTAGGTTAGGGTGTTGAGAATAGGATTAGGTGTAGGTTTAGGTTGAGGGAATTGAGAACACATTTAGGATTTAGGTTTAGGTTTAGGTTTAGGTTTTAGGTCTAGGTTATAGGTTATAGTTGTAGGGAACCGAGAATAGGTTAAGGTTTAGGTTTAGGAACGGGTTCGGGATCGGGTTTTCCTTGGGTTTTCAGTTTAGGTTTAGGTTTAGTTTAGGGTGTTGAGAATAGGATTAGGTGTAGGTTTAGGTTGAGGGATTTGAGAACACATGTAGGCTTTAGGTTAGGCTTAGGTTTTCGGTGTTAGGTCTAGGTTATAGGTTATAGTTGTAGGGAACCGAGAATAGGTTAAGGTTTAGGTTTAGGAACGGGTTCGAGATCGGGTTTTGCTTTGGGTTTTTCAGGTTTAGGTTTAGGTTTAGTTTAGGGTGTTAAATAGGATTAGGTGTAGGTTTAGGTTGAGGGATTTGAGAACACATGTAGGCATTAGGTTTAGGTTTAGGTTTAGGTTTTGGTCTAGGTTATATTTATAACTGTAGGGAACTGAGAATAGTTAAGGTTTAGGTTTAGGAAATCGGGTTTGGGTTCGGGATCGGGTTTTGCTTTGGGTTTTCAAGTTTAGGTTTGGTTTAGGTTAGGGTGTTGAGAATAGGATTAGGTGTAGGTTTAGGTTGAGGGAATTGAGAACACATTTAGGATTTAGGTTTAGGTTTAGGTTTTAGGTCTAGGTTATAGGTTATAGTTGTAGGGAACCGAGAATAGGTTAAGGTTTAGGTTTAGGAACGGGTTCGGGATCGGGTTTTCCTTTGGGTTTTCAGGTTTAGGTTTAGGTTTAGTTTAGGGTGTTGAGAATAGGATTAGGTGTAGGTTTAGGTTGAGGGATTTGAGAACACATGTAGGCTTTAGGTTTAGGTTTAGGTTTCGGTGTTAGGTCTAGGTTATAGGTTATAGTTGTAGGGAACCGAGAATAGGTTAAGGTTTAGGTTTAGGAACGGGTTCGGGATCGGGTTTTGCTTTGGGTTTTCAGGTTTAGGTTTAGGTTTAGTTTAGGGTGTTGAGAATAGGATTAGGTGTAGGTTTAGGTTGAGGGATTTGAGAACACATGTAGGCATTAGGTTTAGGTTTAGGTTTAGGTTTTAGGTCTAGGTTATAGGTTATAACTGTAGGGAACTGAGAATAGTTAAGGTTTAGGTTTAGGAAATCGGGTTTGGGTTCGGGATCGGGGTTTTGATTTGGGTTTTCAAGTTTAGGTTTAGGTTTAGGTTAGGGTGTTGAGAATAGGATTAGGTGTAGGTTTAGGTTAGGGAATTGAGAACACATTTAGGATTTAGGTTTAGGTTTAGGTTTAGGTTTTAGGTCTAGGTTATAGGTTATAGTTGTAGGGAACCGAGAATAGGTTAAGGTTTAGGTTTAGGAACGGGTTCGGGATCGGGTTTTTCCTTTGGGTTTTCAGGTTTAGGTTTAGGTTTAGTTTAGGGTGTTGAGAATAGGATTAGGTGT
This sequence comes from Magnolia officinalis, assembly GCA_021015155.1. Classification (NCBI taxonomy): domain Eukaryota; kingdom Viridiplantae; phylum Streptophyta; class Magnoliopsida; order Magnoliales; family Magnoliaceae; genus Magnolia; species Magnolia officinalis. The sequence goes on along the minus strand of JAJHSJ010000007.1, from coordinate 66,159,260 downwards.
AGGTTTAGGTTGAGGGATTTGAGAACACATGTAGGCTTTAGGTTTAGGCTTAGGTTTCGGTGTTAGGTCTAGGTTATAGGTTATAGTTGTAGGAACCCGAGAATAGGTTAAGGTTTAGGTTTAGGAACGGGTTCGAGATCGGGTTTTGCTTTGGGTTTTCAGGTTTAGGTTTAGGTTTAGTTTAGGGTGTTGAGAATAGGATTAGGTGTAGGTTTAGGTTGAGGGATTTGAGAACACATGTAGGCATTAGGTTAGGTTTTAGGTTTAGGTTTTAGGTCCTAGGTTATAGGTTATAACTGTAGGGAACTGAGAATAGTTAAGGTTTAGGTTTAGGAAATCGGGTTGGGTTCGGGGATCGGGTTTTGCTTTGGGTTTTCAAGTTTAGGTTTAGGTTTAGGTTAGGGTGTTGAGAATAGGATTAGGTGTAGGTTTAGGTTGAGGGAATTGAGAACACCTTTAGGATTTAGGTTTAGGTTTAGGTTTAGGTTTTAGGTCTAGGTTATAGGTTATAGTTGTAGGGCCGAGAATAGGTTAAGGTTTAGGTTTAGGAACGGGTTCGGGATCGGGTTTTCCTTTGGGTTTTCAGGTTTAGGTTTAGGTTTAGTTTAGGGTGTTTGAGAATAGGATTAGGTGTAGGTTAGGTTGAGGGATTTGAGAACACATGTAGGCTTTAGGTTTAGGTTTAGGTTTCGGTGTTAGGTCTAGGTTATAGGTTATAGTTGTAGGGAACCGAGAATAGGTTAAGGTTTAGGTTTAGGAACGGGTTCGGGATCGGGTTTTGCTTTGGGTTTTCAGGTTTAGGTTTAGGTTTAGTTTAGGGTGTTGAGAATAGGATTAGGTGTAGGTTTAGGTTGAGGGATTTGAGAACACATGTAGGCATTAGGTTTAGGTTTAGGTTTAGGTTTTAGGTCTAGGTTATAGGTTATAACTGTAGGGAACTGAGAATAGTTAAGGTTTAGGTTTAGGAAATCGGGTTTGGGTTCGGGATCGGGTTTTGCTTTGGGTTTTCAAGTTTAGGTTTAGGTTTAGGTTAGGGTGTTGAGAATTAGGTGTAGGTTTAGGTTGAGGGAATTGAGAACACATTTAGGATTTAGGTTTAGGTTTAGGTTTAGGTTTTAGGTCTAGGGTATAGGTTATAGTTGTAGGGAACCGAGAATAGGTTAAGGTTTAGTTTAGGAACGGGTTTCGGGATCGGGTTTTCCTTTGGGTTTTCAGGTTTAGGTTTAGGTTTAGTTTAGGGGTGTTGAGAATAGGATTAGGTGTAGGTTTAGGTTGAGGGATTGAGAACACATGTAGGCTTTAGGTTTAGGTTTAGGTTTCGGTGTTAGGTCTAGGTTATAGGTTATAGTTGTAGGAACCGAGAATAGGTTAAGGTTTAGGTTTAGGAACGGGTTCGGGATCGGGTTTTTGCTTTGGGTTTTCAAGTTTAGGTTTAGGTTTAGTTTAGGGTGTGTTGAGAATAGGATTAGGTGCAGTTTAGGTTGAGGGATTTGAGAACACATTTAGGCTTTAGGTTAAGGTTTAGGTTTAGGAAATCGGGTTCGGGTTCGGGATCGGGTTTTGCTTTGGGTTTTCAAGTTTAGGTTTAGGTTTAGGTTAGGGTGTTGAGAATAGGATTAGGTGTAGGTTTAGGTTGAAGGATTTGAGAACACATTTAGGTCTTAGGTTTAGGTTTAGGTTTAGGTTATAGGTAGGTTATAGGTTATAGCTGTAGGGAATTGAAGATAGGTTAGCGGTGTGGTACCTGCAAATACAAATATGAACACGGCCTGTCCAAAGGGCCAGGCCCTTCCAATGCTGTCCATAGGGAATGGACACTTCATCATGTCATTATAGCGGTTCCCACCTTCCAGAGACCCCCGCTCATCCGGATAGCTCCGACGCACATCCGGGTCTGCTCCATTATCTCGAGCAAATACACACAACGGCCTGTCCAAATGGCCAGGCCCCTCCAATGCTGTCCAGAAAATGGACAGCTTCATCATGGTCATTATAGCGGTTCCCCACCTTCCAGAGACCCCCGCTCATCCGGATAGCTCCGACGCACATCCGGGTCTGCTCCATTAATCTCGAGCAAATACATAAACACGGCCTGTCCAAATGGCCAGGCCCCTCCAATGCTGTCCATAGGAAAAGCCTATACTTTATGTATCAAAACAAAGTTTGGGCCCCATCGAGAGGTTATACAGCAGCTTCGAGTAAGATTTTTGGAGCATCTTCATCTATGGAAGAGTGTATCAAAACAAAGTTTCGATTTCAGAACTACTAGCCCCACTTGTTTCATGCATTAAGATACTTGGACTGAATGCATTAGAAGCCTATACTTCCTATTTTATCAATTATTAGTTTTTAAAGTTAGGTATATGCTTGATTTCCGTCCCACGAGATTATTCCATCATGAAAATGAGATGTTCAAAAATATCAGATCGATCCAACTATCTAACTATCAAGTGATGTAATCCCATCATGAAAATGAGATGTTCAAAAATATCACATTCTACATCATAGAAAACCATGAACAACCATCCAAGAAATTCTCTATTTAAGTGAGTATCCTATTTTTAATATTGTTGGATCGACCCTCTTTGAAGAATTATAAATAAGCTTCCCCTTTTGTGACCGTAGCCTCATTGATCAGGAATCACGCACGTCTATTTTTAAAATGTTTGATAGCAATTGGTAAATCTGAACTGTAGGCCTCCATAAATGATTTGGAATGCTTTCTTAGTTTGCCATCCAAATAAAACTCGATCTTGAAACATAAGCCAATTTTCTTACTTTACATGTGCACGTGGTGGCCCACCAAATCAATGACTTTACTTGCCCTGGATGACTTCCACAATTTCCAAAAAATTGAGTTCCAAAGTATGCAGTTTTTAAAATCATGAATCAATCATTTATTTTAATTGAGTTGGAAGTTTGGAACCTGATGATTAAGTGATTTTCTTTTTAAAAGCGTCCAAGGTATTATGATCAACAGACTATGATTTGTTTAGAGTTAATCATCAACTGTACAATTGCAGAGGATTCTGTAAAGGGTGAACTGATATTTTGTTGAATGATGATATTTAGAATTGAGTTGTAACAACAAGTATTTAGGCTTAGTTTGGAATCTTCGGATGTTAACCCAAAATAGTGATTCCAAATGCAGCCTAATCATATTCTCGGCTTCCTAACTTCCTCTCCCTATCCCAAAAACAAACTTTCATACAACTAGCTGCACACAGGGCCTACCATGATGTGTCCATCCCATCCAATACATCCAGCAGGGTCGTCCCACCATGAAAATGAGATGCCCTAAAATTCAGGCCGATCCAATCATTGGGTGGGCTGCCACATGAATCTGGATTTCCTTCTTCTTTTTTTTGTGTGGTGGCCTGTTGTCTTCCATGGTGTTGCAGACCTGATGCTGGATCAGCCTGATTTTCAAGGAATCCCATTTTTCATGATGGGGCGACCCTACTGGACAGGTTGCATGCCATACAAACACCAAGTAGGACACGACACAAGTCTAGTTGCAGGAAATTCTCATCTACAAAAGCTGTAGGGGAACCAATCTATCCCAAAAAAAAAAAAAAAAAGGATCATAACTAATTAGGAAACAAGACTCAAACCAACAAGCAAACAAGACCCACTACCCATCTCATCAGAAAATATCACAACAAACAACAAAGAGAATTATCACATTTCTTCCAATTTCCTTCTCAGAACCAACAAAAGCAACAACACCCATTTCAAATCTCCTGACAAAGGACCCAAAAACAAAAAACGTTTACTGCATTTCCTTCTCAGCATCATCAAGACTGATTTAAAGGGCCTGTATTTCTTCAACTACTCAACAACAACGTGTACTGCATTTCATTAAACTATCAAGATTCTTCTCTACATTAGGAAAAAAAAATCTGCAGAATAAATAGAAATTCAAACAAAAAAAATAATAATAAAGGAAAAATATCATCATTCAACAAAAGCACAATAGAAATCAAACTAACTAATAAAAAAACCCCGAATGCTTCCCACAGACTACCAAAATTCAATGAAAATCACAGCTTTACATCAAAAAATCAATGACCCTATATTTCCGAAACTTGGGTGGGGCCCAACGCAAATCAACGGTGGGCGTCCCCCTCCCAACTGTTCCTTCTCGCGTGGCCCACCTGAGTGATGGATCCACCTGATTCATGGGCAAAAATTTCTAAATCCCTAAATCCCTAAATCCCCAAATCCCTAAATCCCTAAATCCCCAAATCCCTAAATCGTTTCAATCGGTATTGAGATTGAGAGAGAGAGAGAGAGATACCTGTCAACCGAGCTTTAGAGAGGGTGGTGGAGAGAGGCGCGGTGGAGAGAGAGAGGCCACCGAGAGAGACAGAGAGCGAGAGTGAGAGAGGGCGCGAGAGAGAGTGAGAGAGACAGAGAGCGAGCGTGAGAGACGGCGCTGGAGAGAGAGTGAGAGAGAGAGAGAGAGAGCGCGGTGGAGAGAGAGAGACAGCGTGCCAGAGCGAGAGAGGGCGCGAGAGAGAGTGAGAGAGACAGAGAGTGAGATGAGAGATGGCGCGAGAGAGAGTAAAAGAGACAGAGAGCGAGAGAGACTAAGTCTCTCTCACAAGCGGGCCACGTGTGGCACGTGGTCGGTGCTCTGTGGGCCCCACCATGATGTATGTGTTTCATCCCTGCGCGTCCATCTATTTTTCCATATCATTTTATGGTATGAGACAAAAAATGAGGTATATCCCAATCTCAACTGGACCACATTATAGGAAACAGTGTTGAATGAGCGTCGACCATTAAAAACCTTTTGGGGCCATATAAAGTTTTGGATCAATCTATTTTTTTTTTCCCTTCATCTGGGCCTGTGTATGACCTAATCAACAGATTGGATGTCAAATAGAAAGTACAGTGGACCTTGGGAGAATTTTAATGGTGGATATCCAATCACTATGGTTTTCATGTGGTGTGGTCCACCTGAGATTTATATCCCTCTCATTTTTGGCGTCAAGCCCTAATATGATTTGTCAAAATGAATGGATGATATGGATGAAACACATACATCATGGTGGGACCCATAGAGCACCGACCAACATCCACCAAGTTTTGTGGGCCCCACTATGATGTATTTGTTATATCCACACCGTCCATCCATTTTGAGATATATCATTTTACGTCATGAGCCAAAGAATAAGGTAGATAAAAATCAGTCGTGGACCCCACCACAAAAATCTCAGGTGCACCACACACACATGAAATCAATAGTAATTGGATATCCATCATTAAAATCCTTATAAGGCTTGCTATATTGTTTATTTGACATCCAATATGTTGATTAGGTCATACAGGGCAAGATGAAGGAAAAAACGAAAATCAGCTTGGATGAATGGTATAGGCTATAATATAGATGTTTTGGGTGGTACAGGCGATAATATTGACAGTTTGAATGACATAGATTATAAAATAGACTGTATGAATGGTACAGGTCATAATAAAATGTTTTGGATGGACTGTATCATAATATCAATAGTTTATGGTCTCGATCATAATATCCACAAATTACAATTTAGATCATAAAATCGATGGTTTGGATTGTCTTGATCATAATATCAATTTTCTGGATGCTCTAGACCAGAATATTGATGGTTTGAATGGCCCACCATAACGAATCATGTGGCCCGCCATTTTAATTTAGAGGTTTTTGGGTGGTTGTCCATTGCCTTCCATGCATCGGACCAACTGATGAATGGGTAAACCTGATTTTTGGGCGCATTCGGTAATCATGGTGGGGCTTACATGATGAGTGGGTTGGATGGGATGCAAACAAGACGGTGGTCTCAGGCAGGCAGTTGAGTAACATTTATAGGCAATCAAATAACAATTGAACAACTTCTGTGGAAGAATACAGCCTAGTGCAAAAATTGATGAAATTCGTTCCATGGGAGGGTCTGTTTTGGGGTCCTAAAACTGTTTAATATTTAAGGGTGTTTTTTTTTTTAATTATTTTTATTTTTATTTTTTTAAGTTTGCATTCTGGTACATTTTTTAAAAATGTTTTTCATTAACATACTTAATTATTTTACATATTTTTCATTTCAATACCTTCGGTTGGATTTCCTTACAATGATCAGATTATGTAGCTTAGTTTTTATACATGACAAAAACCTGCTCTTGTTTTTTGAAAACAGTCCTATTTCAGCGAACTAGGGTTCATCAAAAGTTCTTCTACCATTTAGCTACCATATCTGGCCAAAATCAAGATGTCCATTGCTTCCAACCCTATGGCCCACTAGAAAAGATGACTGGCCCAACTGTCAATTTCAGATATCAAAATTTACATAATAGACCCACCGAAGGACGGCTTGGATTTGATACCCAGGAAGCACACTCATCATGTGAGCCCACCATGATTACCGAATGCACCAAAAAATCAGGTCTACCCATTCATCAGTTGGTCCGCTGCATGGAAGGCAATGGAACACCACCCAAAAACCTCTAGATTAAAATGGCGGGCCACATGACGGTTGGATCCACCTAATCAAGCTAGTTATCTTTTGAGATCATTTTAGACTATTACACCAAAAACAAAAATCATATACAAAGGTTTGACCTCGATAAAAATAGCAAGGATAAGGATTTTCACCATTAAAAAGTTTATAGGGGCCCACCATAACATTTATTTTCCATCCAATCTGTTAATAAAGTCACAAATAAATTTATAGGGGCCCACCATATTTTTTTAGGATGTCTTCACATAATTTTAAATGATATGGGCCACTTGACTTTCATTTACCGATGATTTTTGAGATATCTCATAACCTAAAGGGGACACATCAATTCCACGGTGTTGATGTTCGACAAACATCATGATGAGGCCCACAAACTTACTACACTAACATCATTATTAGGTTCTCACGAGGTCAGTAAGTTGGGTCACAATTTTAACCATAATATTTGGCCATTTTACATGTGTGATTCATTCACTGATCTATTTTACTGATTAATACTCTCAATTGACAAGTTACTCGCCTCAATCAAGCTACATATGAGAAAGATATTGGGCATACAAGATTGATCAACAATTTCAATGAAATTTGATTTAAACATCTGAAATTATTTCCTCTTCAATTTAAACTGATTAAATTGTCCAAAAACGATTAAAGATTCAATTAGTGGGTGTGCTTAATAATTTAGTAATTTTATTTTTCACAAATAAATTTACATTTTTTTAAAGGTATATATTTTTTTTACTCTATTAAATAAATAGCATTTTATTATAAAATATTTCAAAAATATTTTAAAAACAAACTTTGAGTTTTTATTTGCAAAATCTCAAAAAACTTTTCATATTTTAATTTTTTCTCAAAATTTGGTTCTCAAATTTCAAAAGGATTATTTTGCTCTTAAATAGCGAAATCAAATTTCAAAGGATTATTTTGTTCTCAAAATATTATTTAAACATATATAAAATTTTGTAACTTTTAAATATTCTTTTTCATGTGATATTACAAATTAATTAAATACTACCTTTTAATTTTATATATATATATATATATATATATAAATATATATATATATATATATGCACACATTTAGGTAATAGGAAAAAATGAAAAAAAATATCTAGGAAAAACTTTTCCCGACGAAAATTTTCGTCGGCAAAAGTCTTACCGCCAACACTTTCCAACACGTGCCAAAAAGCGTAAAGGGTAAAAGGCCTGCCGCGCAGATTTTTAAGACCCTTTAGCTACGAATATTTTCGTAGCCAAAGGTGAGTGCGAGATGTTGAGAGACCCTTGGCTATGAATATTTCGTAGCCAAAGGTTAGTTTTACCTACGAATTTCAATTTCGTAGGTAAATGAAAAGTTTTGTGAATTTGATTTGTGGAAGGGGGGGGGATGTAACAGACCCTTTAGCTACGAATGCTTTCGTAGGCAAAGATAGGGTTTTTGCCTACGAAATCGTATTTCGTAGGCAAATGTAAAGTTTTTGATTTATTTATCCTTTGTAAAAGTGTAAGAGTCGCTACGAATATTTTCATCCATAGGTGGAACTGAGGTTTTAGTTAAAATGGCTTTTACCTACGAAATTTGATTTCGTTGGTAAAAGTAGATTCAAGACACGTTTTCGGCTTTTGCGGTGGGAAGGTGAAAATTTCAAATGACCTTTTAGCTACGAAATTTTCTTTTGTAGGTAAAAGTAAAATCAAAGCGTTGTATATATGGCTTTTCGCTACGAAATTATAGTTCGTAGGTAATAGTAAAGCTTTCCATTTTTTTGCTCTTTTAAAAATTAAAAACCCTTTAGCTACGAATATATTCGTAGGTAAAGAGGGATTTTAGCTACGAAATTTCATTTCGTAGGTAGAAGTAGATTCAAAACACGTTTTTGATTCGGCGGTGGGGTGAAAAATTCAAAACACCATTTAGCTACGAATATTTTCGTAGGTGAATATGTGGTTTACCTTCGTTTTGTAGGTAAAGTTGGGTTTTCGGTGGAAAAAGATCAAGGGACCTTTTGCCTACGAAAATTTTCGTAGGTAAAAATGCCTTTTACCTACGAAATTAACTTCCGTTGGTAAAAGTAGGCTTTTACCTACGAAATGTATTTGCGTCGGTAAAAGTCATCTTTACCTACGAAATTCTTTTTCGTAGGTAAAAGTTTCGTAGGTAAAAACCATATTTCTTGTAGTGGATGTTTGTATTCTGCATCCTCATCGTCCATACTATTTAAAGGACTGATGCCAGCAGGTTTTGGTGGGCCCTGACCATGAGGTATGATGTATCCCCCACTTCATCCATGTGGGGCCCACACGTGCTGCATATCCACACCGTCCAATGGTCTGGACGGTAGGGATCACCCCGATTTAATGCCCTGTATCCAGGCCGTTCAGGCACTGGACGTGAGATGCAGGCATGGTGTTTAAAAAAAAATTTTTTAAATAAGGGAGAAGAAAGAAAAAATGTATTTAATATAACATAAGATAATATTATAATATAATATATAAAAAATATGATGTGGGCCCTAGACCCACCTTTATCATTACATCTTCACCGTCCAGATGGATCTTGATGGTGGGGAATGGGCAGCCTTCTGCCACATACATATATATACTATTATATATAATATATTATACTATTATATAATATAATATATAATATATTAAGAATATTTAATGGGTGGGCCACTGCTACGTGGGACCCACCCTCTGACAACTTCTGCACGTGGAAATAAACCCACGCTGTCCATCTATTGGGTGGGACCCACCGTCGCTGGACGGCCAGGGGTCTCACGATGTGTAGAGGTCCACACGTGTGGACCACACGTGATGTATGGGTTTTATCCACACCGTCCGTAAGCTGGGACGGTGGGCCCCTATGATGTATGCATTCTATATATCCAAGCCGTCCATCCGTCTGTCGTGCCCCATGCGCCCCACCTTGATGTATTGTTCTACCCATGTCGTCCATCCAAATTTTATGGGACCCACTTGGTGAGTGGATTGGCTGGATGGTCAGCGCCCCGCTCCGATAGATGTGATCCATCCAAACTGTCCATCTATTTGGCGATTTTCTCCCTCGGGCTGGGACTAAAAATAAGACAGATCTATATCAAGTGGACCACACTGCAAAAAACAGTGGGATGAACGTCCACCATTGAAACCCCCTGGGTTACAGGAATTTTGGACCAATATGACATTTGTTTATCCTCCATATCCGGGCCTTCGTGACCTTATGAACAAGCTGGATGGGAAATAATACTACGATGGGGCCCACTGGAATTTCATCAGTGGAAACCATTATCACCATTCTTATTTGTGGTATGGTCCAAATGATCTTTTGATATGATTCATTGTTTGGATAATGCTCTAAAATGATCTCCATAGATGGATGAATGGTGTAGTTGTTGTGGCCCATTTGATATGTCCCGTTGAATGTATTTGGGGCACACTTGGAAGGGCCCGATGTGATGTATATGAGGCCCTTGTATAAGGCCCAATATGATGTATTCGGGGCCCGTGGGATGTGGCCCATCCGATGTATATGGCCCAATGTGAGGTACTCGAGGCCGATGAGTGAGGCCCATTGTGATGTCTTCGAGGTCCATGTGATGTGGTCCATAGTGATGTGTATGAAGCCCTTTTATGAGGCCCATCGCGATGTGTATTAGGCCTTCGTGTGAGGTCATGGGCCCACTATATGTTGAACCCTATGTGGGCCACTCCCTGGGAGCAATGTTGGTTAAATGTCTATATTGATGGGCAATGATGGTTGGATGTCAACATTGTGGCCTTCCTTAGGCCTTATTAGGCTGATTTCGATTGCCGATTCTGATTGACGTGACTAATTTGCCGATTCTGATTACAGATCGATTCCGATTGCCGTGACCAATTGTCGATTTCGATTGACGTGACCGATTTGTCGATTCTAATTACCGATCGATTCCGATTGTCGTGACCGATTGTCGATTCCGATTAACGTGACTGATTTGTCGATTTTGATTATCGATCGATTCCGATCATCATGACCGATTGCCGATTCTGATTGACGTGACCGATTTGCGGATTCAGATTACCGATAGATTCCGATTGTCATGACCGATTGCCGATTCTGATTGACGTGACCGATTTGCCAATTTTGATTATCGATTGATTCCGATTGTTGAGATCGATTGCCGATTCTGATTGACGTGACCGATTTGTCAATTCTGATTATCGATCGATTCCGATCATCATGACGGATTGCCGATTCTGATTGACCTGACTGATTTGCCGATTCTGATTATCAATCGATTCTGATTGTCGTGACCGATTGCCGATTTCGATTGATGTGACCGATTTGTTGATTCTGATTATCGATCGATTCCGATCATCATGACCATTACCGATTCTGATTGACATAACCGATTTGCCGATTTTGATTATCGATCATTTTCGATTATCATGACCGATTGTCGATTCCGATTGATGTGACCGATTTACCAATTCTGATTATCGATTGACTCCGATTATCGAGGCCAATTCCGATGATTCCAATTATTGAGGTCGATTCAGTTTATCGAGGCCGTTTCCGATGATCGAGGCCGATTCTAATATTCGAGGTCGATTTTGATTGTCGAGGACGATTCCGATTCTAATTGTCAATTCTGATTCCAATTATCGAGGCCAAGTATCGAGGCCGATTCTTATTGTTGAGGCCGATTCCGATTGTTGATTCCAATTCTGATTGTCAAGGCCGAGTATCGAAGCCGATTCCGATTGTCGAGGCCAAGTATCGAGGCCGATTTCGATTTGTGGAGGCCGATTGTATAGGCCGATTCCGATTGTTGAGGCCGATTTCAATTGTCGAGACCTATATGATGTATATGCGACCCGTAGTTGAGGCCCATTGTGATGTGTATTCGGTCTGTGTGATGTATATTAGGCCCATGTGAAAGGTCCATCGTGATGTGTATTAAGCTCTTGAGTGAGGCCCATGGTGTTCTATATTTGGCCCTTGTGTGAGGTCATGGGTCCACTATATGTTAAGATCTATGAGGGTCATTCCATGGGGGCAATGTTGGTTAAATGTCCACATTATCGAGGTCGATTGTCGATGCCAGTTATTAATATCGATTATGAGTATGTGACAGCATAACATCATGATACATGCTCATACGCATCATCCGCATGTTTGTTATGAGATGTAGTTTATCATTGCATATATCTTGAGCATGTTGTTATTAGACTCCCTGATAGGCGGAGGTTATCTCACATGAGCGCACGATATGTGCAGGATTGATGCATGACTGGATTGTATGACTCAATCTTGCATTATGATTACTATACGCCCGAACGACATCAAGGTCGTAGCCTCCACAGGCATATCGTGAATGGTCAGACGGGGCACCGAAAATTTGTTCTAGCATTGGGCTGCCATAGATGGCCCTGGGTGAAAATCCCTAAACCCTCTTGGTACTAGAGGACGCCCCAACGTCGAGACCGAGTGGATACATAAGCTCCCAAGTGCCAAATACAAGGAGGCCGTGTCTCCCACTGTGTCGTGGTCGGTTGGGAGGGGGTGTGGCCTTACCTGCCTGAGCGTAGGGGGCATTGCTAGGCTGAGTTTGACCGCTCGTGAATGGATCCGCTATCGACGTGTCGAATATGTATTGGTAGACTATTGGCCAGGCGGATAGTGAGGTTTCTTACGCTCACTTGGACTATGCGGCCGGAGAGCGGCAATGCCATTTGGAGTGTACTAAACCCCGGTGATGATCCCAGAGAGGAACCATACTGATATGTGGACTTATTGAGCAGGAATTGCATACCCATTCATTCATTCATTCACTATCCACTCGGGCTAGTAATGCACAACTGTTTGTTACGTGTACCTTCTCATGACCAGGATTTCGTTGGGACGTACGACTAACCTGAGACCGGGAGTTTACCACATTGAGTCTATTTATCCAATTTAGGTATGGGACTAGTTTGGATAGAAGTCCCTTATGATGGACCATGTAGCCTGCAATACTACATACTATCATCCCGACTTCACACTCCAGCATGGTCATTCCATTCGCACCGCATATTGCATTACATTCACGACATATGACATTTTGGGTTACTTGTGTTTCTGCATTTATATGGTTTATATACGACATCTGATATTTGACTCTTTATGACTCCTCATTTGTATAGTTGATCTATATCGCGTATTCTGATATTGTTCCTCATTTGTATAGTTGATCTGCATTGCGCATTCTGATATTGCTTGACTCATGGACTTGTCAATATTTTCGCTTACTCTGATATATTGATTCATAACCTTGCGCCTATTTCGACATTGTATGATTATGACATGTGTTGAATACTTGGCACTTACCTTGTGCACACACTTACACCACCCTCTAAGCTTCTATAAGCTTATGCATGATAGATGCGTGCAGGTGATGTTAGGTGCAGCAGTGTTGAGCTTGGAGCGTGCAGTAGTCTTCTGGAGCTTTATTTTCGATTTATGTATTTCCTTTCAGCATTGTACTCAAATTATTACATTAGTGGATATGTGATGATGTTGCCTTTGTGAATTGGGTAATCTTGTGGTTATGCTTATTACGAGTTAAATGTACAAAAAAAAAAACCCCCTCCTTGTAGGATCGCAGGATCCGATTCTGGCGTATGGACTCTAGGAGCCGAGAATGGGGTACTACGGAGGCTGTCGCACCGGATTCGGCGACCGGGATTCCTGTAAATCCGATCTCCGGGTTTGGGGCATGATAGTAGTCATCTATAAAGTGATAAAATACTTATGCACATTCAAGATGCTATAAGGAACGGTCCGCAGATGTTTGTATGAATCACTTCCAAGAGTCATTCGCTCCTAATAGTACCCTTTTTTCTTGGTTTTAGTCTATTTACCTTTAATGCAACCTATACAGAATCCTAAGCCTGAGAAATCTAGAGAGTGAAGTATTCCTCACGCACAACTCTTTCCAATCTTTCGTGAGAGATGTGGCCTAATCACCTATGCGACAACATGGAGGAATTTTCATAGTCCAAACTTCACTTGACGCCTTTAGTGTTTTCATGTGATGAGTTAATACTGTAAACATGTGAAACATCCAAATCTAGCTAATAAATGTTATTAACTAAAATGCTAGAACCAATCATAACTGAATAATAAAAAATACTGAAATTTTTATTTCCAAATTTAAACTCATAACCATACTTGTTTAAATGAAAAACGGAAACCAAATTGTGCCTTATATAAAGTACACAAACAATATCTACTAGATAAAGAAAGTATCCTAATGATAACCTAAGCCTACAAACTCTAATAACTTCTACGCTTTTCTAATGTCGTTCCCCACATAGACCAATCTTTCTGCATTAGTTGGTGTCTGGCTTTTGAGCATATCCTATATGAAATTACATATGTGAATAGTTGCACCAAAGCCAATCCACCAGAAGTCTGTGGACATATTAGCTAAATTAGATTCAAAATGTACTAAAACTTGATTCTTATCCTTAAAAACTGTAAGTGCTATGGTTTCCTGCTCCTTTGGTTGTCAAATTTTGTGGTGCCAAAAACACAATCTATGTCTTATGTAGCATGTTAATTTGTATGTTCAAGACACTGCATCAATGCTACAAGTTAAGAACGATGATATACTTCAAGAAATGCAAGGTCAAGTTCTTTATCCACTTCTGTAAGATTTAATATTCAGAATATTTCAAGAGTTGCATCAGAAGACGAGTGCTTGTTCAAGACTCAAGTACACTCGAGATAATGTTCAACTCAAGCTGAAGTACAACTTAAGAATGACAAATTCAAGCTTCTGAAGATCTCAAGTTCAAGCTACATCTTATAGAGATCTCAAGCTTCATAATCTTCAAAGGTCAACCATCATCTGAAGAAATGAAGTCTCAATGTCCATACTTCACATTCAAGGTATGAAGGACCTTATATTGACCTGGGTAGGTCATTTTGTATACATAATTCAAATTGAATCTTTTTATGAGTGTTTGGTCTGTTCTAAGACTAGTCCTGAACTCTGTTCGACTAGTCCTAGAACTGGCTCGACTAGTCCAAGAAATTCTAAGACCAGTCCTAAGTTGTTGCAAATTTTTAGAATTTTTGGTTGAGCTTCGACCAGTCCTGGAGTCTGCTCGACCGGTCGTAGGAACAGTGCCGACTCATTCACGACCAGTCCTGCTGCTACGACTCAAACTCCAACAACGAATTTTGGTTTCTCACGACTAGTCGTGGTATGTCACGACCAGTCGTGGAGGCCTCACGACCAATCGTGGACACCCTACGACCAGTAGTGGAACGGTTTTATCCGAGCCGCTTAAAATTTCAAAATGCTTCAACCTACGACCCTTGTGGTGGCCATACGACCAGTCGTAGACGTGGTTTCTGCATCTATAAATAGAACACGAATTTCAGAGTTTCATATCTAATTGAAGTAAAATCAAGGCATCACTCTGAGATAAGTTTGTGTTATTTTTAAGCTACGTTGTGCATATTTAATATTATCTTTTTTTAGCTTTGTCAATTTAATTTTGTTTCTATATTCCAATCTGAATTGAAAAAAGAAATTGTTGTATTCCTTCTTCTTGGGATCAAAATCAAATAGAGCTAGCCCAACTGGTTTAATTTAAAATCAATCTAGAATCTAGAACCATTTCAAAGTGAGTATTGGACAATTGAACTTCGATATTCGAACTTCTACTCCGATTGATTCTTCCGGGCTGTTACAAAAGGAGAAATCCAGGTATTTTACATTTGTGTAAATTTCCATTGCTTTTGGTTTCTTTTGAGATTGAGCCAGAAAAATCTCATTGTGTTGGTTATCTGAGGAGAGCCAAAAAACTCAGAAAGTGGAGTTTTTGAATTGTGTAAGCCCATTTAAAAGACACAATTGTGAAGGTTTTAGGTGAACCTGAGAACCTATCTATTTTCATAGTGAACGTTGAATCCCTTGTGTGAGGATATTAGGAGTGGAGTAGCAAGCTGTGTGGCTGTTGTTTAACAGTTGGTGTACACACAGGCGAACCACTATAATTCTTTGTGTCTTGTGGTTTGAATATTTATTTAATTTCCATATCTTTTATCATTCAGTTTGTGGGATGTATGTGTGGATGTGAATGTTGTAATATTTACATTTCAAGCATTGTGAGGAATGTTGTAATAGTTTAGAATTTATTTCTTGCTATTTCCTTTATTTCCTTTCGGTTTGAGTTTTTGATATTCAAATTGTTCTAGTAAGGTTGTCCTGCCATAAACCCTTGGTTTTTAAGGTGCAAGGTTATCCTTAGAACAACATTGGTATCATCCTGTCTTTTCTAGTATTTGAGGTTGCTTTATTTTCGTACTGTGATTTGTTTAAAGTGTTATCATTCCTTTATTCATTGAAATTCCGCTGTTAAAGTTTTAAATTTGGCATAGTCCTATTCCCCCCCCCCCCCCCCCCCCCCCACCCCTCCTCTAGGACATATGGCTAGGCCTTTTCAAGTGTTATCAAAGCCTAATAGATCGTTTTAATTATTATTTGGATTTATTTCCTAAGCTAATCGATCTAAGCTATTTATAAGATGTCAAATTTTAATAGCCTTTTAGTCATTAGGCCTCGACCATTTGATGGCTCCAATTATGCCTATTGGAAAGTCAGGATAAGGATTTTCCTTAAATCTATAGATGAGAGCGTGTGGCAAGCCACAGTGACTGAATGGATCCCTCCTACCACTGAAGTGACTGGTATCGATGGATCAAAATCAATGAAAGTCTCACCTTATTTTCCTGACCACACTTCAGAAAAGTGAGAGTAGTGCCAATGTAAAAGCACTAAATGCAATCACTTGCGCACTATCACCGGATAAGTTCAAAAGAATTATATCCTGTGATACTGCAAAGCAAGCTTAGGATATTTTAGAAATGACACACGAGGGTACATCAATTGTCAAGAAGTCTAAAGTCCAAATCCTCACAACTAAATTTGAGGAAATACATATGTAAGAAAATGAAATGTTCATGGACTTCTATACTAGACTGAATGACATTCTGAACTCTAAAAATCCCAAAAGTAAAGTGTGTGCAAAGATACTATGATCACTACCTGAACGGTTCAACTCAAAGGTAGCTGCGATCCAGGAACTTCGTGATATGGACAATATGAGGGTAGAAGAATTAGTTGGGTCTTTACAAACTTATGAGTTAAATCTTAAAGTTCGTAAAGGTAAATCTATTGCCCTTAAGTCTTCTAAATGTATTTCTCAAGAAAATTCTGATTTTGAAAATTCTGAAGATGATATGGCTCTCTTATCGAAAAAGTTTTACAAGATTTTCAAAAGTAAAAAGAGGGTTGACTTTCAAAAATCAAATGATAAGAAAAGATCTAAATCTAAATCTAAAACTTGGAAATCTTTAAAAGATAGTCAATGTTACAACTGCCAAGAATATGAGTATTTAGTAAACAAGTGTCCTAAAAAGGACAAACCTAAAATGAAAAATGTTGGCTACTTGGGATGAATCTTCTGGCATTGAAGCCTCTTCTGAATCAGAAGATTCTGAAACCGAGTCGGGCAATGAAGTCAAAGCTCTTATGACTTTAACCAAGTTCACTTTTTCATATCATGATGATTCTACTAGTGAAGAAAATCTGAATAGTGATCATGAAAATGAAAAAGATCTTCAATATGCTTATAATGCCCTATACAAGGAAAGTTGTAAAATTGTTGTTAAACTTAAACTTAAGAAAGAAAAGTTTTCAAAACTTAAAGAAAATTTTGAAGCTCTTATTTTAGAAAAATCTCATATTTCAGATTGTTTTGAAAAATGTAAATGCGATTTAGAATTCAAAACCTCCCTGATTGAAAATCTGAAATCTAAAATTGAAATCTCTTCACTTTTGAGTTTAAAGGATACAGGAGGTATGCCCAAGGTGATCCAAAATTTAAAAAACTTTTGTCTGGATCAAGAAAATTGGCGACCAATCCGGTTTGGGCTATGATAGAAATATTCCTCCTAAACAGAAGAATACTCTTCCTAAGTTTGTAAAAGGAGAGTTCTCAAACTCAAAAGAGAAAAGTTCTAATCAAAAGTTTTCTAAAAATGCTAAAACTTTTCAATCTTTCAAAACTAAAAGTAACCATACATTATAAAAATCAAACCAAACTTTAGAAAAAAAGATGAGTTAGTTGATTAATAATAAAATAATAATAAAAACTAATGCTCTAAAACAATACAAACTTAAAACTAATAAACATAAAATAAATTAAAAATAATAATTATAACAGTATCTCATTAACGGCTTTTCTCCTTAAAGCTAAATCTAGGGTCATTCTACAACACTACAAACATAAGAAGACCAACTATACTCCTAAACCCAAAACAGTTGAAATGGTTCCTAAGGTTACTTGCTTGTTGCCATACGGCTTTCAAAGCTTCAAGCATTCAAAGTGGTACCTAGACAGTGGATGCTCCAGGCACATGACTGGTGACAAAGGTCTATTCACTACTCTTAAAGACATGACTGATAGTTCAGTCACATTTGGTGATGGTAGCAACTGCAGGATTATTAGCCAAGGTACGATTCAACTTTCTAACCTCCCCTTATTTGAGAATGTTTTGTACGTTAAAGGTTTAAAACATAACTTGTTAAGCATTTCTCAAATATACGATAAAAATCATAGTGTTAAATTTTCTAACCTAGGGTGTGAAATATTGAACAAAAATGGTTCAGTATATATTAACTGGTCGTAGAACTTCTGAAAACTGCTACATCGTAAGTGATTCTAGCTCATCTAATCAACTGTGTTACATGGTTCATACCGATGAAACTGAGTTATGCATAAACGCCTTGGACATGTACACTACCGCAATCTATATAGATTGAGCAAAAGAGAACTAATAAGAGGTCTACCTAAACTTCAAAAAGTAGACAAAATATGTAGCGAATGCCAGATTGGCAAACAAACTAGGAGTGCTCACAAAAAGGTGAACTCTAATGCCACATCTAAACCTCTCGAACTTCTCCACATGGATCTTGTAGGACAAACCAGGACGAAGAGTCGAGGTGGCAAAAAATACATACTGGTGATCGTGGATAATTATACCAGATTTACTTGGGTAACCTTCTTAAGAGATAAATCAGAAACCCTTGATGAAGTAAAAAAGATTATTAAACGAATCCAAACTAAAAAAGGTTCTCAAGTTAGTAAATCCGTAGTGATCATGGATCTGAGTTCGAGAATAGCAGTTTTGAGAAATTCTGTTGCGATCAAGGAATATCACATGAATTCTCTGCACCCAAAACCCACAACAAAATGGAATTGTTGAAAGAAAAAATAGAGTGCTTCAAGAAATGGCTAATGTAATGTTAAATAGTATGAAGCTCCCTAAAAATCTTTGGGCTGAAGCGTTAATACTGCATGTTATATAATCAACCGGGTTTATACAAGTAAACTTATAATAAAATGGCTTATGAAATGTGGTTTGATAAGAAGCCTACTGTCAAATACTTTCGAGTTTTTGGCAGCAAGTGCTATATTTTACGTGACCGTGAAAATCTGGAAAAGTTTGACACTAAAAGTGATGAAGGTATCTTTTTAGGGTATTCTTTGAACAGTTGTGCATATCGAGTACTGAACAAGAGGACGGTGTGATTCAAGAGTCCATCAATGTGGTCATTGACGATCACTTAAATACACCTGCCCCAAGTTCAGATAATGATGAAGTTCTTTTAGTTGACAAACCAGATACTTCATCAAATCAAACTAATTCTAAACTAAGGACCATTAAAGATCATCCAACCACTCAAATTCTTGGAAACCCTCACTGGTGTGCGCACTCGTAGACAACTATAAGACATATGTAATTACGTGTGATTTACATCCCAGATAGAACCGGTTAACGTAAAAGAAGCTCTTACTGACGAAAACTAGTAGTAGCTATGGAAGAAGAGCTAACCAATTTGTGAGAAATGATGTTTGGTATCTTATTCCTAGACCTCAAGATAAACACATTATAGGAACTAAGTGGATTTTCAAAAATAAGTCTGATGAACTTGGTAATATAATTCGAAACAAGGCTAGACTGGTGTACAAGGGTACACTCAAATTGAAGGTATCGGCTATAATGAAACCTTTGCCCCGTAGCTCGTCTTGAATCAATCAGACTATTCATATCCATTGCGTGCTTTAAAAAATTCAAATTTATCAAATGGATGTAAAGAGTGCCTTCTTAAATGGCGATCTACATGAAAAGTTTATGTTGAACAACCAACGGGTTTTGAAGACCCTAAGAATGTTGATCATGTCTATAGCTTAAAAAAGCTCTTTATGGTTTGAAACAACTCCTAGGGCATGGTACGAAAATTGACTAAGTTTTTACTAAGTCATAATTTTCTAATGGGAAGTGTTGATAAGACTCTTTTTGTTAAGAAACATAACGATCATATCTTAATGGTGCAAATCTATGTTGATGATATTATTTATGGATCTACCTGTACTAACATGACTGTTGAGTTTGCAGATTTAATGAAATCTAAGTTCGAAATGAGCATGGTTGGGGAATTGAATTATTTCCTTGGGTTGCAAGTAAAGCAACAACCTGATGGTATTTTTATTTCTCAAACCAAATATTTTGAACTTAATTAAAAAGTTTAGATTTGAGAATGGTAAGAATTTTGATACTCCTATGAGTACAACATTAAGACTCTCAAAGACTCTACAGGTAAAATTGTGGATCCTAAAGTATATCGCAGTATGATTGGTAGTTTACTTTATTTAACTGCAAGTAGACCTGATATTGTTTTAGTGTTGATATTTGTGTTAAATATCAATCTGATCCTAAAGAGTCTCATCTAACTGCTGTTAAGCGGATTATGCGATATATCGCAAGTTCTGCTAATTTGGGTCTTGGTATCCATCCATATGATACTAGTTTCAGTTGGGCTGGTAATATCGATGATAGAAAGTCAACCAGTGGTGGTTGTTTCTGTATTGAAAATTGTTTAGTTTCTTGGTTTAGTAAGAAGTAAAGTTCTATATCGCTTTCTACTGCTGAGGCTGAATACATCGCAACTGGAAATGCATGTACTCAGCTTGTTTGGATGAAACGTATGTTAAGCGATTATGGAATTGTACAGGATTCAATGGTTTTATATTATGATAATTCCAGTGCAATAAATATTTCTAAAAATCCAATTCAGCATTCACGTACCAAGCACATTGACATTAGATTTCATTACATTCGTGAATTAGTGGAAGAAAAAATAATTTCATTGGAATACATTCCGACCGAGACTTAACTTGCTGACATTTTCACTAAACCACTCGACAAAAGCAGGTTTAATAAATTAAAATTTGATCTTGGTATGTGCAATTTAAATTGATTATTCATGCATGTTTGTATCATAGTGTATATATATTTGATAATTTATTGGTTTAAATTTCAAATTTTTATGAAAAATGCATGCTTTTGTTGGTACACGACCAGTCGAGGACGTGCTCAACCAGTCGTGGTTCGACCGGTCGAGAACGGTCCACGACCAGTCATGTAGCGCGCTGGACCTATTTTAATTTGGGAAAAAACTCATCTTCCTCATTTCCTATTTCTTCTCCAACAGGCCGAAGCACAACTAGTCGTACCCAACTGTTTGATTCATCAAGGTTAGTGCATCATTTTGTGTTTTTCTTGTAGATTTTAATCAATATTACTTCATTTTAACTCTTGGAGTAATTTATTTTTGTGTTTCATTGAGGTTTTGGGGTTTTCTTTTGGAAAAATCTGTTCTAGCTAAACCCCACTCTACATCCTTTGTGATCTCTTGATTCTTTGTACTCTTAATTACAAATGGATGTCGAGGGAAGAAAAAAACTTCTCGTGGTTCATCATCCTCTAGATCAACTCCTATCACTCGGCGCTATCTTCAGTCACCCGAAGATGATCCCTCACATGTACGGGATTTACGAATGCGCAATGTCATTGTTGAAAGACCTGTTGATCTTAACCACATTGCTCCTTTTGATATCCTTCCATTTCTCCAATCTGTAGGCTGGGCTAACATCCTACATTGGGGTGGGCCCGCATACCAATCTATTGCTCAGGCCATGTTTGCATGCATTTCTGAATTTTCAACTGAGACTTTAACATTTCAAATTGCAACTAGAGAAGGTCCATTTGATATAGACTGTCATCTAATTTCGGCTCTAATGGACATACCTGTTAATGACAAGGGTATTCCTATTCATACTCTAGTTGAAAAACCTTCGAAAATAGAAGAACGTATGTTAACTAGAGATTTATGCAATATGGATGTTCAATGAACTCATAAAGGGAATGCGCTCCCCTCAAAGTACTTGTTACCCAGATACAGGGTTCTCCATAGAATCTTTACTTCAAATCTGTATCCGCGTTCTAGTAATAACAGAACTGACTTCCTTTATGGTTCGGTTTTTACATTCTATTGTCACTGGTACTAAAGTCTGTCTGCCTTCTTTAATATGTCACTTCATCATTCAGTTTCGTCTCCATCCAGGACAGTGATATTCCATTTGCTTATCTTATGACCGTGTTAGCTACTCACATGCTAGTTGTTATGCTTGTTGGAGAGGCTCCTATTCATCATCTTATTTTTACAATTCTAATATAAACAAGATGAAATTGGAATTGGCACCGTGGCCAAAGAGATGTGGGTGGTGGTGGTGCTGAAGCAGAGTATGAAGAAGAAGGTGGTGATCTTCCTCCTGATGATATAAATATGGATGACATTTTTTATGAAATTGAATCAGACTCCACTAATGATCCTGACTATGAGTCATCTGATTTTGATGCGCGTCTACGTGCACTTGAGGAGAAGGTTGAGAACATGAATGTTGCCCATGATTTACAATTTAAATATACGTGCAAGTATCTTAGGCGCTTAAACAAGGGCCTTCATCAACTTGATCCTACCATACATGCTCCTTCTTTAGGATCTGATTAAATGTTTTTATTCATTGGTCTGTAATAACTGTTAGCTATTTTAGTTTCTTTTAGTGTGCTAGACTTACTTTGGATTATACTGGTTTATGATATATGCACTCTGAATTTGCTTATATATCTTTTGTCTATTTAACTCCTTTATTACTCTCTTATTGGTCTTCCACTTCCATTTATTCCTTTCTTCCTTTGTTATATTGTGATATTGTGACAAAAGGAGAGAAGATTGAGATTGATTGATAAATAATGTATATGGATTGTGGAGAGTAGCATAATCTTTATGGATCTATGTGTGCTATTCAGGGGGAGTAAGTAATGAGGAATTTGTAATTTGTGCTAGTTAATGACAACTGGTGCATGATTCTTTGTGTTCATATTGATCATATTTTTGTTAAGTGTGTTTTGTCACAAATTTGACAAAGGGGGAGATTGTAAGTGCTATGGTTTCCTGCTCCTTTGGTTGTCAAATTTTTGGTGCCAAAAAACAATCTATGACTTGTGTAGCATGTTGATTTGAATGTTCAAGACACTGCATCAATGCTACAAGTTAAGAACAGTGATTTACTTCAAGAAATGCAAGGTCAGGTTCTTTGTCCACTTCTGTAAGCTTCAATATTCAGAATATTTCAACAGTTGCATCAGAAGACGAATGCTTGTTCAAGACTCAGGTACAGCTTGAGATAATGTTCAACTCAAGATGAAGTACAACTCAAGAATGACAAATTCAAGCTTTTGAAGATCTCAAGTTCAAGCTACATCTTGTAGAGATCTCAAGCTTCATAATCTTCAAAGGTCAACCATCATATGAAGAAATGAAGTCTCAATGTCCATACTTCACATTCAATGTATGAATGACCTTAGATTGACCTTAGGGTTGGTCATTTTGTATACATAATTCAAATTGAATTTTTTTATGAGTGTTTGGTCTGTTCTAAGTCTAGTCCTGGACTCTGTTCGACTAGTCCTAGAACTGGCTCGACCAGTCCAAGAAATTCCAAGACCAGTCCTAAGTTGTTGCAAATTTTCAGAATTTTTTTGTTAAGCTTCGACCAGTCCTGGAGTCTGCTCGACCGGTCGTAGGAACAGTGCCGACTCATTCACGACTAGTCCTACAGCTACTACTCAAACTCCAGCAACGAATTCTGGTATGTCACGACCAGTCGTGGGTATGTCACGACCAGTCGTGGAGACCTCACGACCAGTCGTGGACACCCTACGACCAGTCGTAGAACGGTTTTATCTAATCGCACTTAAAATTTCAAAATGCAGTTCAACCTACGACCAGTCGTGGTGGCCACACGACCAATCGTAGATGTGGTTTCTACATCTATAAATAGAACACGAATTTCAAAGTTTCATATCTAATTCAAGTAAAATCAAGGCATCACTCTGAGATAAGTTTATGTTATTTTTAAGCTACGTTGTGCATATTTAATATTCTCTTTTGTTAGCTTTGTCAATTTGATTTTGTTTCTATATTCCAATCTGAATTGAAAAGAGGAATTGTTGTATTCCTTCTTCTTGGAATCAAAATCAAATAGAGCTAGCCCAACTGGTTTAATTTAAAATCAATCTAGAATCTAGAACCATTTCAAAGCGAGTATTGGACAATTGAACTTCTATATTCGAACTTCTACTCCGATTAGTTCTTCCGGGCTGTTACAAAAGGAGAAATCCAGGTATTTTACATTTGTGTAAATTTTCATTGCTTTTGTTTCTTTTGAGATTGAGCCAGAAAAATCTCATTGGGTTGGTTATCTGAGGAGAACAAGAAAACTCAGAAAGTGGGGTTTTTGAATTGTGTAAGCCCTTTTAAAAGACACAATTGTGAAGGTTTTAGGTGAACCTGAGAAACCTATTTTCATAGTGAACGCTGATATCCTCTGTGTGAGGATATTAGGAGTGGAGTAACAAGTTTGTGGCTGTTGTTTAACAGTTGGTGTACACACAGGCGAGCCACTATATTCTTTGTGTCTTGTGGTTTGAATTTTTTATTTTATTTCTATATCTTTTATCATTCAAGCTTGTGGGATGTATGTGTGGATGTGAATGTTGTAATATTTACATTTCAAGCATTGTGGGGAATATTGTATAGTTTAGAATTTATTTTTTGCTATTTCCTTTATTTTCTTTCAGTTTGAGTTTTTGATATTTAAATTGTTCTAGTAAGGTCGTCCTACCATAAACCTTTGATTTTTATGGTGCAAGGTTGTCCTTAGAACAACATTGGTATCATCCTCTCTTTTCTAGTATTTGAGGTTGCTTTACATTTCCGTACTGTGATTTGTTTAAAGTGCTTTCATTCCTTTATTCATTGAAATTCACTGTTAAAGTTTTAAATTTGGCATAGTCCTATTCACCCCCCCCCCCCCCCCCCCCCCCCCCTCTCTAGGACATATAGCTAGGCCGTTTCGGAAACGAGTCATTCTTTAATTTTGTGCAATCATTCTTCTGATAACCAAGCTTCTTGCAGAAGAATCAGCCATCTTTAGGACCTCACTTTTTCTTCTTTGTTTTTCTCTCAGAGTTAGGCTAATTACCATCCTCAGGACTTGTAGAATGTTTTCCTAAATTGTGCTTCCTCATTGTGCCACTAATGGCTATCGCCTAAGAGAACAAAGGTGGGTTTCGCCTTCAATGGCTGACGACGGTCATAATAGTGGAGGGGAAAGATAGATGGGTTTGCTTAAGGACGGCGGCGGCCATGGTGAATGGTGTCTCGGCCGTCATTAAAGGTGTTATTACCCTCTCTCTGGTGAGCACCAAAAAAACCCTATCAATCTTCTTCATCTTCTTTCACAGATGATGGCCATGATAGACATCATTTTTTTAAATCTTATTCTGGATATCAGCATTGAGATTTTACCCGTTGATTCCATGGTCGCTGACGATCAAGGATGAGAGGGAAGGTTGCTACGAGACCGCCGACTATGGCTGCCTTGGCCCTTACCGACTCAAAAGGGGTTTCACCATAATTGACACTTGACAATCAGGGGCTAGAAGAGCTGCAATCAAACGTCTGACATCAATGTTGTACAATACCATTGGCCATGCCTATTAACAGGTTACAGATCATTTGAATCGGGCCATGATTGCCAGCAATGACACGATCTGATTAATTGGATTTACACCCTGATAGCGTTGCTGCTGGAGACGAAATACAAAATAATCGCATCTGCCATTCAAAGCCCCTTTCACATGATACCCAATTGTAGTTCTCCTCCGATCGAGGTTGCTATAATCACATGATTAGAGGGTTTTGACGGCGGTAAAACACAAATCTACCACATTGATGCATAGGTGGCTCTGAAACCAACTGTTATTTCTATATTACGGAATAAAATGATCATCTATGCATCAATAATAAAGATTCCATACTCAAAATCTTAAAGGCTTACCGGATTGGGAAGTCATTCTCGATTCCGTGATTTGCTGAGAAGGGATCTTGATCTTTTACACCTTACACCCCTTAGGAGAACCTTCAATGGGACTAGGATTTTCTCTCTTATGTTGGTGAGGGGACAAAGATATATATTTATAAGAAAGAGGGCGAAAATCTTAATCACATATATTTATAAGAAAGAGGCCAGAAAATCTCCCATCACACTTCTCTCCTCTAGGGTCTCCACACCATAAGTTTCCATATCCGTCTTAATAATCATGTATAGGGACCACGGTTCAAGCGTCCCGCCCCAAACCAATTTGCAATGATCACAACTATAGTGGGGCCCACTAAATCGCTTCATTTGAATAATCCAATGGTTAGATCTAAACCAATGATCATGTGTGGCCCACCTGATGGAGTCTTACATGCATTTCTAGGTGTGAGATTATAACATTTGTCTCATTATTATCATCATCTTTTAAGCCTTATTTCAATTAACTGGGGTTGGTTGTATGAATCCTACTCTACTATTAATCCACTGTATCAAGGGCCAAACTTACAATTAGATTATTTGTCATCAAGTCTATTCTTACTATCATATTATATGAATTGTCTATTTAGAAGTTTTGCAGTAGCTATGGCTAGAAGACTAGAAGTCTTGGATCTTAACTTAATATGATTAATAGTTTCTTGAGAAGATGATATTTAAGAAGTTACTAAATAGAGTCATGCTCACGTGTGCACCTACGCACGTGCGCACCTTTGCATACGTGTCATAGGTGTCTAATCTGAACAGTCCATGTGATGTGGAATCCTATGAAACCCCATGTGACAAATTTTGATGGGCAATAGCAAAGAGAAATGCAAATCAAGAGAGGAAGCTATTTTCATTTTTCATGGCCCATCGAAGTTTTAGATCAAAGTAAAACTTGGGCCCAGGGGTTTTCACTAGGTGCTGCTTCACATGAACGGTTCAGATTTTGGATCCACATCACGTATGATGGGTTCTCAAAAAAGTTCGCACCAAATCTATGCGAACTGGTGCGCAGGTGAGCATTTCCCTACTAAACATATGGCGTTCAAAGGGAGCTACTACAACATGATTTTTTTAGTGAAATTGCATTTTCTATTCCATTGTTCATGTTAATGAGTTCCACAAATTGAAGATCCTTATGTAATTAAGTGGTTCGTCAAAGTGGGCTGTCATTGTCTGCCTAGCATAGACAACAAAGCTAGGGGAGAGCCCAAGGATGTTCTTCCTTATCAATTTGTATGTGTGGGTTCCTTGCTTTGATGGATCATCTTCCAAAAATATCTTGGTATGGAAGATCTTAACCACGAATATAGGCCCCTTTCCTGATAAGTCTGCTTGATTTGGGGTTTGAAGTTTTTTTAGATTGCTAAATCTATAAATTCGTATTATAATCCATTACACTTTTCCACTGCTTGGTATAATTAGATGATTATCATTGTCAGCCAAGAAATTGTTTTTCCACTTGTAATCCAAATACCTTTTTCAGCATCCACCAAGAACAATGTTGAAAGATTAAATCATCACAATCACCCACATTCGCAACATTGATTCCTCGTTATCCAAACATGCCATAATCATGGATGAATTAGGGCTTGTTTGGAAAGTGGGATTAGGTGGTATGGAATTGCATTTGATCCAATGTAGATGCTGTTTGAAAACGGTAGGAATAATTTAATTAATACAAGTATCACATCATCTAGTCTTAGGATGAGTTTTAAAATCCATTACATTTGTAAGCTCTAGTTGATACATGTGTTTTTCCATGTTGTCCATCTATCACATCATCTAATCAAGTTGCATATGCATATAGGTGACCAACATTTGTTGTGAAATATGGTATCGATTACACTTCCATGATCCACAAAATGCTGATTTCACTTAATACATATGGACTATCAAATTACCATAGTATTTCTAGACATAATTATTAAATAACAACTGTGTTAATTCTACCTAATGCAATTCAATACAATTTATCCTGCATTCCAAACAGCCTCAAGGCATGGATTGTCCACCTTATGAGCTGAACAGAGCAACGGTATGGATCAATGAACAGTGGATCCATTTTCTACCAACTTAAATATGGAGCATCCCGTGGATACCTTGGCTCGATGTGGTGTGTGTGTGGGAAGGAAGGTACTATGCGTATATATATCTAATCCCACCCGTTTCAAGGCGGGACTGGTCTGGTAGGGTGAGACATGGGGGTCATTGGTCTGGTAGGGTGCACGTGGAAATGCACTCACAGGGCAGGCCACCATTTGTGTGAGAGAAATCAACGGTTAGATGAATGGCTTGATTTTGATGCAGGGGCATGCTCATAGCACGCCCAACCTCATGAAGAGGATTTATATGATGTCTGGTCTTCATCTTCAGAAAAGCACACGTGCGTTCAAATTCTAGCAAGCGGAGCTCAATTTTAACAAGTACAGAGCAACGGATGGACATTCTCAACTGGTGGCTATAGATAGAGATTAAGAAGAGAAATACAGTGGTCCACATTCAACATAATAAAAAAGTCCAGTATTAGTCAATTTGCTCTTCCAATCTGGGAATCTCTAACAAATTTACAAGCCACGCTTGGACTCAACAGATCAATGGTCCAGATCATCGAACCATGGCCTTGTGATCATAATCGAAAAGCTTGGATGCTTTGCAGCTAGACTTCTTCCATGTTAGAAAAAAAAAAAAAAAAATAAAAAAAAAAATGGCATGATCCATAGCTGCACGGAATCCACACAGTCCAAATCCCTGAACCAACCGCCGGATGGAGCAGAACCTAAAACATTACATTGAAAAAATAATATTAACCATTTGATGTTTCCCTTCAATTTGGACCATTTTGTTTTAAACATCCTTTGGTGTCAGATGTTTGGATGAATAGGATTGGCGGGAGTCGCTGTTTGGATGGTTTAGAATCCAGATAGCTGCACGTTATTTCCACGTGAGACGAGATGAGTCACCACTATTTTTTATAATGGTGTTAAATTAACATAGGATCTGCACATGGGGTGTAGAGATGTAGGCCGCTAGTCATGGGACACCAGTTAGCTGCGACCCCTATCTAGCCATGCGGGTGGGACCCTAACCGTGGGACCACATCGATGTATGCGTTGTATATCTATGCCATCTATATCATTTTACAGCATATTTTAGGGGCATGGGTCCAAAAATGAAGCAGTTCTAAATTTCAAAAGGACCAGACGGTCACCACAAGAAATAATGGTCAATGAACGCCCACCATTAAAAACTTCCTAGCCGTAATATTTACTACCATCCAACCTGTCGATAAGATTACATAGGCATGGATGAAGAAGGGAAATCACAAATATCAGCTTGATCTAAAACTTTTATAGCCCACAAAAAAAGTATTTAATGGTCAACGGCCATTGTCTCTTGAGATGTAGTCCACTTGAGAATTAGATATATTTCATTTTTAGGGTCATGTCCTAAAATGAGCTGATAAAATAGATAGACGGCATAGATATAAAATTCATACATCAAGGTAGGCCCCACGGTCGGGGGTTCACCTTTTGTCATGCAACAAACAGCTCATGGCTTACAGTGACGTCGGTGACAACCATTAAGCTCATCGATTGCGCCAGCTCACGATGGGTGTTGGGAGTTGAGACCATGAGTAATGCCGATCCGAAACTCAATGGGCCTACGGTAGAAGAAAAACTGGCTACCGGGACGTTCTAACTGGAGGACGCGGATTGCATACTAACTCCTACTGGAAGGTATTCCGTTGGCTCGTTGTGATGCATATGTTTTATCCATTCCGTCCATTTATTTTTCCCACTCATTTTAGATATGAGCCCAAAAATAAGGCATATCTAAATTTCATGTGGACCACAACATAGGAGACAATGATAATTGAACACCTACCATTAAAATTTTCTTAAAAGCCACAAAAGTTTTGGGTCAAGCTGATTATTTGTGTTTTCTATTCAAGTTTGTGTTACCTGCATGTTATGGCAAATAAACGTTACAGTGGGCCCTAGGAAATTTTTAATGGTGGGCTATCAATCACCACTCTTTCTTCCGGTGTGATCCACATGAGATTTGGATCTGCACATTTTGGGTTCCCACTATATTAACCATCCAAAATAGGAGTGAATAAACACATACATCATTTTGGAGCCCATAGAGCACAATTGCTACCAGTAGTGTAGTATGCAATCTACATACCATTGAAACCTCATTAGGTTTTCGATTCATCCGGAAGAAAACTCACTTTTATGAACGGTTCAGATGACATATAAATATTAGGGGCCATTTGGCACCATAAGTTTGGGAGGACCTGAGGGAATTTCAAATACCTTGATATATTTGACATTATTAAGTAACCCGGGTGTCAAATCCCCATCGGGAGGAGGATTACATCTAAAATCCTTCTAGGAGTTGCAGGAGTAATGCTGCTATTTTTTTTTTTTTACCGCACCCGATACACACCTACGCAAGCCGAGGTGGGATTTCACCGCCTATGGGCATCGAACCCAAGATCTCGTGTTGAAACTCCTCAGAGCCTACCGTTGAGGTAAGGACTTATCGCAAATGTAACGTGTCTCACTTGGCTACTAATCAATTAGGTACATTGATAAAATTCAAGAGCAATCCTACTATCAAATGAATCACTATAATCACTTTAATAGGATAACCTGCACCGTGTTAAAAATCATTGGTTTGTCACTCGAATATGATCATATGCTTGTGGCCCATCCAAAAATTAGAATTTCATTATTTTCGGGCAAAGTAAATATTTCAACGGGCTTATTATAACTATTGTTGGGGGGAAAATATGAAAAGTCAATAAGTTGGCTTATGGAATGAACCAACTCTACTGACATAGTCCGAACTCACCAAGCGTCGAGCCTGACGGAGGCTGACATGTCCAGAAAGCCAAAAGGAGAGAGACATGGCCCGAATTCACCACGCACCGAGCCTGGCCGAGGCCCACATGTCCAGAGCCACAAGGCGAGACCTCTAAGGAGGCCGATACACCTTCAAGGACACTCAACACTCATGGGTCGGCTATTAATCAAGCACAGGCCGACCAGACCTTGGCCTAACCTCAGTCTGACCTATCCTCTAAGTCGGTCATGGGTCGGCCGTCAATCAGTGATAGGTCGATTACGGATCGACCATACCTCAGCTAATAGCCGATCGAAGGCCAGCCATCCACAATCCTCCGACAGTTGACAAGAGCCTAGCATAAGCCGTTCAAATACACTGATATTCAGAATCAATGAACGGTCAGCCGAGCCTCGGTCAGCCAAATCTCGACTATTATTGCCTCCTACGGAACTAGAGCCAAGCCAAGAAGGCGGCTCAATCTCCTTCCAAGATCTTCGAAGGATAAACTCCGATCTCAAAAATCTAGGGGATCAAAGATCTTAAAGTCCTTAAAGATATCGATCAATCCCTTCATGGAAAGTTCTATACGCCACGGGATTACGTTGCCTCTATAAATAAAGGACCTACCCACGGTAAAAGGTATGCATATCCGTCCACTTCTCACCCCTGAATCTTTACTACTAGACCCAGATTCCAGGCCTGACTTAGGCATCGGAGGGTCCCCTGAATTAGTCAGGGTCTCCTTTGTCCTCCTCTTGTGCAAGTACCAGGTTCTTAAGTGCTAAAAGGGGGGTGAGCCGAAACTGCATCAACAGTTTGGCACCGTTTGTACGAATGACATTACAAGCCGTGTTCCGCTCTATCAAAGCATTACGACTTGCCATGGCAAGAGGGAAGAAGAAAAGCCCAAACCCCTCGAGAGGCGGTTCCGATTGCAACCTTGCCGCCGGCAGAACGCGGCCCACAAACCGTGGACCGGCCAGAATGACAAGAGAGCTGTCAAGGCTCTCCGACTCGTCGAGCCACCTCTGGCCCGTCCAGGTATGGTCAGCGAGACACCGGTGGAGCAACAACGAGATTCGCTGGAAAGAGAGGTCGGAGATATGAGGCCCGACATGAAATACATGAAGCAGATGCTGGAACGAATGCAGCCTCCGCAAATGCAGTAGCCCAATCCGGGGGAGGAGCGGTCGAACGACGTCCGACAGTTCGTCAATCCTCAATCGTCTGCCCCCAGGCCGCTCCTCAACCGAGCCAGCATCAATGGCCTCCCGAGCCCATTCCGACTTACGTCTCGAAAACGGCTTCGCTGTCTGCTTCTGACCGTTGGCACGAGATAGACCGGAGGAGACGTAACCGATCCCGGTTGAGGGAACGGCGGATAGCGAAGCACCCTGGAAGGTCGCGTTCCTAGCTCTGAAGAAAGAAATTACAGACATAAAGCAAAATCGGACGAGCAATGCATCCAGGATGGAAGAGAAGGAATCACCATTCGTGACTGACATAATGCGCGCTTGGCTCCCTGATCGGTTTCTCCTGCCCCAAATTGCGTCATACAACGGGAAAGCCGACCCTACTGAACACATAGAGTTTTCTCTGGACTTATATGGAGTTACATGACGCCTCGGATGAGGTAATGTGTCGCGCCTTCTCGCTCACCTTAACCGATGCTGCTCGACTCTAGTTCAAGCAATTGAAACCGAGATCCATTAGCTCGTTCGACGAGCTCAACAAGGCCTTCGTCACGAACTTCATAGGGGGCAAGAAAAGGCTCAAAGCCTCAGCCCATCCAATAATGTGGTCCAGAAGGATGCACAGCTCCTCAAAGACTACATTCAACGTTTCAACCATCTCGAGTCATTACAGGTCCGAAAACATTAGGACGAAACGGCCCTGAATTCTATCATGCAAGGGGTAAGAGACAAGCCGTTCTCTCTTTCTTGGATAAAAATCCTCCATCCACTTTGGCCAAGTTCATGGCCCGATCGCAAAAGTACTTCAATGTCGAGGAAACTAGAATCTTACGAGAAGTGGCTCAGAACAGAAGCTCCTCGGCCAAGGGATCGACGAAGAAGGACGCCGACTTAGCCAACGCCGGCAAAAAGCTCTAGGAAGATCAGCCTCGACACACTAGCGAAGGTCAAACAAACGGCCCGATAGCAAGTTCACCAATTACAACCCTCTTAATAAGCCCCAGGAACAAGTCCTGATGGAGATAAAAGGTGAACAATTAGCCAACTGGCCGAATAAGTTCGAGGGAATCCTGACCGATGTTGCAAAAATAAATATTACCACTTCCATCGCGATCATGGGGCACAACACGAATGACTGCTACACTCTGAAGTAGGAAATTGAGAGACTCATTCATGAAGGCCATCTTCGTGAGCTCATAGACCAAGGAGCCAACAAGACTAC